>CAJNDS010000599.1:0-95000 GCA_905221605.1 Symbiodinium natans
AGACTTTCTCCGTCGATTCGCCAAAGCCGCACATATCCCAGTAGTAGATTGTAGAGTCTCTGCAGAGTTCCCGTTGCTGCAGCTGCCATGCAGTACGCTCATATGTTTGGGAGCCGACCCGTTGATGTTCCTGCCGTGATAGCGCAAGAAGCCCAGCTCGTGTGGAACGTGCTTCCCATTTGCATCCGTGCTGCTGAGCGCAACTACTTCGCGCGTCCATTGGTGGCCATTCAACGAACTCGCCAAGAGACCGTAGCGTGGCTCCGAGTTCTACTACAAGAAATCGAACTTCACGACGCACAGCGCCAGGACATCATATTCTGGATGACAGTGCCTTATCTTTCACTACCATCTTCCTGCTCGGGGCAAGTGCTCGAGTTCTTGTTTCCATCTGTGCTGCCCACGACAAGCGTCGAGCTAGTCTTGCAGTCTCCCAGTTGGATTCTAAGCGACTCTGACGATGATGATGTTGAGTTTGATGACCTTCGGCATGATGAGAACTTCGAAGCTTTGAAGAGCCGTAGTGAGCAAGAGCGCAAGCTCTTGGATCAGGTTCAACAGATGTGCGGTGAGTTCATGTGTTCCAACATTCGTGCGTGCGGCCACATCCATTTTCTTCGTCATCGTCAGACGATCTGGCCAGTTTCAGTACGCGAAACAGCTGTACGATGGTCACTCTGAGTCTGAGTAGGGATGTGTACATATGTACTGGGACTGTGGGTGAGGCCCCGGCCTATCATTATGCAGAAAGATAGGCTAGGCCTTGGTCGCGCTGACCATACTCTTTCAATACGTGTTTGGGGAGTTGGGGAGAAAGTTCAGGCGAAACGTGCTAAAAAAAAGATCTTGTTGGCACCGGCTGTGTCACAAGAGTGCACTTATCGCTGCTACAACGTACAAGTGCCTTCGTTGCAGTCGTTTCGCAAGCGAAAACCACCCGGACAGGGCTCCCGGGGCCCTCGCCCGCCCAAAGCCCTTAACCCTAAACCTTAAACCCTAAACCTATGACTGATGTCTGTGGCCCAGGCTCTTGCATATTGGACTGTGAGTGTGAGGGTGTCTCGCATGTTTAGGGTCTAGGGTTGGCGTCTCAGTCCTTGATGTCAAAGCCTTTTCGACACAGGATCGTTTTCAATGCTTGCCGTGCTGTGACTGTTTCAGCCAGCACGGAACAGCTGTTGCAGCTGGGCATTGGAAAAAAATATTGGCAGTCTCTGCGTCGCGCGTTTGTCAGAGGCAGAGGTGTAGTGCTCGTGTCGTAGGGGTAGTCTTGTACTGCTATGGCACCAAAGAAAAACAACCAGGACAGGGCAGTGCCCCTTCCGCCTGGGCGTGTGCAAGTCCAGGACGGTGGGGCGTCCTCAAGCCGGGCGCCGGTACTACCGCTGTCGCCTCCAGCGCGTTCGGTAGACGTCACGGGTTCGGGTGGTCCGGCAAAGAAGAAGATGAGGATGGCGAACATGTTAAGGGCCAAGTAGGCTTCCAAGCCATGTTAGTTTCTTGCAAGCGGTACCAGCTCTTCTCAAGCAGCGCGAAGTTTCAGACCATGGCGCCAAGCGCGTCCACGTCGGGACTGCGCAAGTCCCGCAGTTCCGTCACTCTTGTCTTGTTCGTGGGGAGTTGGTGACCCTTGATATATTCCAAACATGGCCCTTATACTTATACTGCCTTAAGCATCTTCAAAAAGATACCTAACTGATGGCCTGCGCCCGCCCTTGGCGGAGCCGTGCTAATTCAGAAAGATCTTTATAAAGATTGGTAAACCATTGTTTCATATGACCCAGGATCCTTTTTCTGGGGAGTTGGTGACCCTTTATATATTCCAAACATGGCCCTTATACTGCCTTAAGCATCTTCAAAAGGGTACCCAACTGATGGCCTGCGCCCGCCCTTGGCGGAGCCCGTGCTAATTCAGAAAGATCTTTATACAGATTGGTAAACCATTGTTTCATATGACCCAGGATCCTTTTTCTGGGGAGTTGGTGACCCTTTATATATTCCAAACATGGCCCTTATACTGCCTTAAGCATCTTCAAAAGGGTACCCAACTGATGGCCTGCGCCCGCCCTTGGCGGAGCCCGTGCTAATTCAGAAAGATCTTTATAAGGATTGGTAAACCATTGTTTCATTATGACCCAGGGTTCTTTTTGTGGGGAGTTGGTGAGTCGTGGTGCAGTCTGTGCCTCAAGCAAGGCTGAGACCATAGTTCACGGTACTTATAGTCCGCCGCTGCGACATCAGGCACCCTCAAGGGATTCAGACTTGCATCCCTAAGGTTGTACCCCTAAGGGCTCCTTTTATATACTCCAAACATGGCCCTTATACTGCCTTAAGCATCTTAAAAAGGGTACCCAACTGATGGCCTGCGCCCGCCCTTGGCGGAGCCCGTGCTAATTCAGAAAGATCTCCATAAAGATTGGTAAACCATTGTTTCGTATGAGTCGCAAAAGAACAGGCACCATTCTTGTGAAGCGTGAGGGGATTTTCCTTTCAGCGCGACTCAGCCATGGAGGACCGTCTGGAAGACTTGACGCGTGCCGCCGCGGCGCAATTTGGGGCAGGGTTCCGCTACGCAAGCGACTTTGGAACCAGTTGGGTGTACCAGCAACTCGATATGCAAAGAGGCAATCGGGTGTCCAAGACTGTGTCGCGATTATACATGTCGACTTGGAACGCATTGGACCGCATGTATCCAGAAAGAGTGGTTGATTGGCCGCATTTGCCTGAGCCACGTCCGATGTTGCACGAGGAGACGCATTTTCATGCCCTGGGACGGACAAAGCCATTGACACAAGATGTCATTCTGTCTGCGTATTCGCCGCAGGCTGTGCGAATGGCTGCGCAGGGGAATGAGGATGAGTTCTTCGCCGCGATTTTTGCTAACCCGCCTTTGCAAATGGATCTGACGTGGACAAGGAAGGAGCGCAAGCGCGGTTTGAAGGGGCCCACGGAGGAGTGGCCCCTTCAGGCGCAACATCTGGCAAAGGAAGAGCAGCCCTTGTCGCAAATTTTTCAGCGGCCGTCCACTGCGGAGGTCACGGAGGTCGAGGCGGCAGGAGTCGGCGAAGTGTACCGCTTTGACTACACGGAGCAGGCGGTGAGACATCAGATTCATCCACGGCGACTGCACAATCGGATATCCGGCTTATGCTGGAACGCCGGCGCGGTGCGCCAGGGAATCGACATCTCAGCCTTCCTCGCAGGCACGTGGTCATACTTAGCCATGCAGGAGTGGGTTTCGGGTTTAAGGTTTAGGGTTTAGGGTTTAGGGTTTCGGGTTTAGGGTTTAGGGTTTAGGGAATCGACACCTCAGCCTTCCTTGCAGGCACGTGGTCATACTTAGCCATGCAGGAGTGCGACCTCATGGATTTGCAACGGTTGGAGAGCTTGGAATACAGTGTCGTCGCTGTCGCAGAATCAGGATTGGCAGTTGCAATGCCCGAGGATTTTCTGGCTCGGAGCGGGCAGTTGGTTCAGGCAGTGACTGAAGACCTACCGTCGGGGCAGTGGGCCTTGAGGGGGATCTTCGGCAAGTTCGACCTAAGAGTTCCAGAGACTTGCGAATCCGCATGTATGACACGGACTCCCACTACCCTGCCTTCGTCTTTCACTCCGTGGACAACAGTCGCACCAGAGGAGAAGCGAGCACTGCAAGGCTCAAAAGGAAAGAACGTAAGGAGGAGAAGCTGGAGCAGAAGAGAGCCGCGAGGGCAAGCGCTTGGAAGAAACCGGTCTGATGGTCTCATGCTAGAGTCTCTGCAGAGTTCCCCTTGCTGCAGCTGCCATGCAGTACGCTCATATGTTTGGGAGCCGACCCATTGATGTTCCTGCCGTGATAGCGCAAGAACACTGCGCACCCCTTAAGATGTTAACTTGATTTAATGCGATTGATTTGTTGGGGACAGCCTTACTGATAGTGTTGCTTTTGGAACCAAGGCTTTGTGGATCATAGGAGGCTCTGTTGGCATATATATATATGTGTATATATATATATATTTATGTATATATCTATATTTGTACATATGTGTATGTGTATATATATATATATATGTATATATGCATATATATATATATGTGTATACATCTATATATATATATATATACATACATACACACACACACACATATTGTAAACCCCGAGCCCTGAAACCGAAACCATCCGAAACCACAGCTCCATATACGTATACGCTGACGTACAACCTACACACATTTTTATATATGTACATACATACATATACAGACCCGTTGTGAGCAGGTCAAAGCATGCATGGAGTGCTTGCTTAGTGCTAGTGCAGCTTGTAGTTTTCCCTTGCATGTGTAGTTTTGCAATTCGTAACAATGCCAATGTTTTGGCTCAAGTACCGAGCTTGTGCCTTTGAGCACGGTAGAGTCGTACAGTAGCTCCTAGGTTGCTGTGCGGTCCGACCGGACGCACTCAGGCGTAGCTGCACAAGTGCTTGAACTCGCGAAGTCGTAAAACAGCGTGACCGGGCTGTGATTGCATTGGCTTAGTGCAAGTCCAGTGCTGGTCGACTTCACAATTGGGGGCTGTTCTGGGAATCGTACAGCTCTTGTGCCTACGGCCCGAGTGGGCAAGCATTGCTTTGCTTGTCTGTCGCGGTCCGTGACCTGGACGCGTGGACTGTGTGCCACGCTTGCGGCCTGTTAACCAAGGCGCGGCGCTTCGCGTGCCACGCCTGCGGCCTGCTTACCAAGGCGCGGCTTTTCGCCTTGTGTTGCGGCAATGTCCGCAGAGGTTGCAGGTCAGGCTGAGGGCGTCACCCTCCTCGAAGCTATCGAGGGTGGAGACGTTCCCTATCCCGAGCGGATGAGCTACGTCGCTTGGCTTAAGTGGCGTAGGGAGACTGGCAGCCGTCCGTTGTCCAAGCGGGATGGGATCAGTACTACGCCAGAGCAAGAGGCGGCTCTCTGGCGGAAAGTCATGAAGTTCCTCCATGACGCCGAAGACGAGGACGAGGATGAGGAGGAAGAAGAAGAGGACTCCGAGCTAGTCCCTGAGGCCTCGGGCGCTGGAGGCGACAGTCCGCCGCGTGTGGACGTCAGCGCCGCGGCTAGGGAGCTGGCCATGGTCCCTACCGGTGCTGCCTATGTCCCTGCTACGGCACCAGGGTCCCGCCCGGCGGGACCGTCCGGTCCGCCGTCGACAGCAGGTTCAGTGCCAGGCACCGCAGAGGGCTTGCAGGCGGAGCTGCGCGCGATTTTCCGTCCAGACCAAGAACCGGTCGCGGACTACTTGACGCGCGTTTCGCGGATTGTCCTCGCGCTGAAAGCGCATGGAGTCACGGTGAGCTCCCGTGACCTTGACGCCTTAAGCACCAAAGCCACCCTCCTTGCGGATGAGTTCTCCAAGATAGGCGGGGATTGGCATCCGACAAAGATGGTCCGTCGGCTGCGGACCAGATTCTCGGTCGCGGCTTTGCGCGGTGGCGAGGACCCCGAAGACGCAGAGGAGATTCAGCGTGAAATCCAATGCATCGGGGAGCTTATCCTCGCGCTAGGGGGAAAGAAAGCTCGAGCCAAGAGAAGGTTTGGAGCTCCCCGTCCGATGTGCCAGTTGAAGCCGTGGGGCCGCGTTCCCCAGGGCTCCCACAGCCTGCGACTGCAAGTGGGTTGGGGGTAGGATTGGACCGTGGAGGTTTGCACACTGCTGAGGTTGCAGGTGGTCCTTCCGCGGCCCGTGTCCTGGGCGCGACGGACGGCGATTCCCCTTTGCGCGCGAAGCTTGCTGCGCTAGAGATGGAGATAGAAGCCCTGAAGCGAGGTTCAGACGGCGGAGGTTCGCAGACCGGGTCCCAACACCCGGCGGGCGATCTCGCCGCCGCACTCGCCGCCCAAACTGAGGCGCTGAAAGAAGCGTTAGCGCAGAGGGGCGGGCAAAGCTCCATAACTACGGTCAAAACTGACCTCACGTGGCCGACGCTGACCGACGACAAGTCGGACGCGCGAGACGTTGTCCTGTTCTACGAGGAGTTCGAGGACGTCTGCGCGCTGGCCAACAACTGTCGCGGTATGAGTGCGCGCGAAAAGCTGTTAGCGCTACGCGGGCGCTGCCGCGGCTCGCGCATGAAGACGTACACGAACGCGTACCGCGCAGCGTGGAAGTCGGGAGAGGTTCTCTCAGATCCACAGGCGGTGTATGACCGCATCAAGAACAAGCACTTGATGTTCGGGGAATCGCGGGAGGAAAGAGAAGTCCGCGTGGATGGTGAGCACGCCTCTCTCGCTAAGGGTAAGCTCACAGGCCACCAATTCGAGCCTTTGTTTGAGGCCTCGATCGCGGACCTTGAGGCGGTAGGTCTTGGGAAGACCCCTCGAGAGTTGTATCTCTCGTACCTCCGCAAGATGCCCCCTTATCTCCAAAAGGAGATCCGGAACGACAAAAGGTTGTGGCCTGGCGATCCCAAGGATGGCGGGTTGCGAGGACCGCAGACTTGGGAGGAGAGCCACAAGGTCGTTCTGGAGTACGAGCAGAGGGAAGCAGCGCACAGGGCTGTTTCCCACTCTGTGTACGCGGCCACCGGTTCGCAGAGCGCGGACCCGGCGGTCGCGCTGGCTGAGGCTCAGAAGGAGATTAAGAGCCTCAAGGCCGCTGCGAAGGCTGCTGCGAAAGGAGCAGCTGCCGCGGCCAAAGCTGGCGCGGACCAGACGTATGCTGCTGCGTCGAAGGGAGCTGGCAAAGGAGCGGACAAGAAGATCTGCTTCCACTTTCGCGATCATGGGAATTGCCCGAAAGGGGATGCCTGCCCTTACAGCCACGACAAGGAGCTTCGCAGAAAAGCTCTCGCGGCCAAGAAGGGTGACCAAACCTTTGCCACTGCAAAAGGTAAAGGCAAAGGGAAGGGAGGTGGCAAAGCAAAAGCCAACGCAAAGCCTAAGGCTGCGGCCAAAGGCGCGGCAAAGCCACCAGGCACTGTTTGCCCCTTTTTCTCCAAGAATGGGTCGTGCAAGAAAGGAGCCAGCTGCGACATGGTCCACAACCTGACGACCTCAGGAGGGACGCCGGCCTTGCCTGCCAACTGGGCCCCGCCCTCCGGTGCTTCCATGTCTAACCCCTTCGCCGCGTTCAGTGTCCAGATAGGCAGCTCAGGCGTCCAGGCAGGCGTCTTAGGAGCCGCAGGACGCGCCGCGGTGCAGCAGCACGCGCTTCCGTTAAGCAAGGGCGGGCGGGACAAGTTCGCCACCCTGGACGATCTGCCGAAGGACTGGTGGAACCTGGCGGACCACGAGCCAGGAGGCTACCAGTACAGGACGGTGGTCCAGGTCCTCGACCGTAAGGTCGAGTGCATGCTTGACGGTTGCGCCGGCGCAAACCACGTGACTGAGGAACTCGTGGTAGGCATGATGAACCGGGCTGCAGAGCTGGGGATCGGCACTGAGGATCCTGGCTTCCCGGTCGTGAGACTTGAGAAGTGGGTCCACCCCGAATATGTGCATGGAATTGCTTCGGGAGCCCCCGTTCCTCTGAAGGGGGCAGCAGTCTTGCGCGTCACGCTGCTGGAAGGCAGGACGGCGGACGACTGTCGCCCCAACACCGAAATTTTCGTGCGATGTAAAATCGCAGCCAGGGGTACGTCCGATTGGCACGGACTTATCCTCGGCGGCAGAGCGCTGGACTGCGCCGGAAGGATGGGCTTGGGATTCAGGCCGGGTCCCGACTTTCACGTCCTCGACACGCTGGGAATCAGGATGCCCAGATGTGAAGATCACAGTAGGACTCGGAAGGACAGGGCCTATGCCTTTGAAGCGCGGTTGTCAAGCCTGGACGACGCGTCATGCACCGAGCCTGGGGGCGGAAATCGTGAGCTTCTCCGCTATGACGGGGAAGAGCTGCTCGAGCTCTCGCCAGGTGATGGGGTGCTGGTGCCAGTCGTGCGGGAGGCAGGAGTCTCCGCAGAGGGATCCCTGTCCGAGGTTGTGCTTCCGGTTGTGGGGTTGAGGCTGTGCCAGGTCTCTGGCCCACAGGAGAGGGTAAAGGGTTTGTTTTGCTTGCAGCCCAAGAGTGTGATCACTCTCTCCAGCCGGGCGAGGTTGTTGCGGAAGTGCGTTCCGGCCTCGTCAGCGCTGCGGCTTGTGGTTGTGGCGCGATTGAGACGGTGTTCGAGTCAGAGCCGTCTCCGCAGGCATGTGCGGATTGTGGGGTCGCCGTTGCTTCGGTTGACCATGACCCGTGCTTTGCTTGCGGGTCCGCGTCCAGGGCCGCGGCAAGAAGCTTCCAAGGTTGTTCCTCGTGTGCGCGGTCCTTTGGGCGGCTGCGTACCGGCGCCAGGATCGGTGTGCTATCGGTCCTTGCTGCGGTGACTGTTCTCGCTTCGGTGTGGGGCGGGAGCGGCCCGGTTGGGCGCCCTGTTGAGGAGCCTGGAGTGCTTACTTGCTTGGACCACCTTCCAAGCGTCGACAGCTGGTGGGAGGCGCCAGGTGGTTACGCGTCTGTGTGGGGTAGGCGCCCTGCGCAGAAGGACCTTGGGACCGTGGCGGTCGAGAAGGCGCCTTACGAAACGTGCTTGCTTCAGCGCGCAGGTGAGGCGTGGCGTCTTTGGGACACGAGGGATTTGCGTGTGGCGGAAAGCGTTGCGTGCAGCGATGAGGTTCCCGTCACCGAACGCCTCGCGGTCTTTAGGACGCGCAAGGGGCCACGCTGGGCTGGCTGGCGTGAGGGATCGGCCACGGCTGAAAGAGGCGCAAGTGATGCTGTGCGCCCAGCAGACGCGGTCGACACGGCGCGCTGCCCGAGCTATCATATCGTGGAGAGCTGGGACATCGATAAGATGATCGAGGAGCCTCCAACGGACTATTATTATGAGCAGCTCGCGGCAGATATGCGCGCCCGGCACCCTAAGGCGTGCCCGCACCTCCTCGACCACCTCGTTTCCTTAGAGGGTTTCCTAGATAAGTCAATCTTGTTTGGGTTCTCGTTTGGGATCAGTAAGGCCGAAGTTTGTGTCTCCAAAGGTAAGCTCCTAGGACACAACATTGGGCGGGACGGGAGTTCGCCTGACGAAGAGCGTTGTCAGGCGGTGATTGACTTTCCCCCGCTCTGGGAGAAGCTTCACATTCAGCAATTTTTGGGTTGCGCAAACTGGTTGCGCGGCTACCTGCCTGTTGAGTATGGGCACGCAGCCAAGATTTTAGGGCAGTGGCAGAAGCCAGGCGCCGTCTTTCCTGAAGGCGGGCTGGGCTCAGCCGCCACCGAGGGTTGCAAAGCCTTTAAAGCGATTAAGCGCATGATGCAGAACCGCATCAATTTGGCTACCTTCGATGAGGCCTCTGCTGCGGATGGGTCGTGTCCCCTTGAGCAGATCGCGGATGCGTCGGGCATCGCGGTAGGGGGCAGCGTCGTGCAGATGACGCGTGACTTGAGTCAGCTCAAAGTGCTTATGACGCACTCAAAGAGCTTGACCCCCGCGCAGCAAAACTGGCCGCCCTTGATACAGGAGGCGTTTGCCCAGCTCGAGGTAAAGCGGGCGACACGCCGCATGTTTGGCTCTATTCGGACTCTGTGTTGGACAGATCATGCCAACCTTACCCGAGCGCAAACGTCGGACATCGGAATGGATCCGAAACTCGTCCGGTGGGTTGCGGAAATCCTTATGGATGGGTCCGAAATAAGGAGCCTTAGCGGTCGCTCAGCGACGCTGGGTGACAGTTTTAGCCGCAATCCCAAAGATCGGGATGCGCTCCTTGCGGCGAGGACGAAAGATCTCGAGGGCCTTTCGGGCCAACTCCGAGGTTTCGACCTGGACCAGTACCTCGGAGAGGGTACTGAGGGTGACGGACCCGTGCCCTGGGCGGTCGGCAACGACGCCGTCCCAGAGCCTGCGGGCCGTGTCCAGGCCGCGGCTGTGCCGATGTGCGTCGTCGCAGCCCTTCCGGTGCGCGTCATGGTTGTCTTTGACTACGCGCGTTGGAAAGAGCAGGACGCAGAGCTGACTGAAATCAGGCGCGTTTTTCAAGCGAGCCTCCCTGGAGTTTCTGTGGCTGTCAGGGGTTGTTGGGGTCCGTTTGAGGATACCGACGGGCTTGCCTCGCATTTTGATTGCGGGGCCGGCAGGCTCGCAGGGACCAAGAAGATCAAGCGGATCAGGGTCGACTTGCTTACTTCGTGTGCCAAGGTTCTTAGGGAAGCTTCGGGGTTTCGTCCGCAGTTCCTCGTAGGACTAGGGCAAGGCGGGCTTGTCACAGCCGTCCTTAGGTGGCCTTTGGTTGTTGAGCTCACGCTCCAAGCAAGGAACCTGCAGCGCAAGGAAGCCAGGGCTGTAGGAGAGGCTTGGGCAGGCATCAAGGCTATCTGGGCGGTGCGGCCACGCCTTTGGCGCACGCAGCAAGGCCACTTGGAAGTGGCCGAGGCTTGTCCGGAACTCAAGAAGGATTTTCCGGAGCCTCCCCTGCGAGGTTTTGGGATCGTAGGGAAGCAGGCATTGGGGGCGGAGGTTCTGCGGTCCTTGAGGCTGGACGCGGTTCGTTCCATTGATGATGCCAGCATTAGAGGGATGCTGGACGAACCGTCACGACCCCTCTGGGACCATGAGGGTCTGTGCATCTGCGGCAAGCGGACCTACCTGTTTTCTCGCTGCCCCGCCTGCATCGAGAAAGAGGCAGTCGATATCTCGGTAGAGATAGCCGAGCGGGAGGAGCCCGAACCTCCGCTTGAGGGCGACCTTGAGGCCCATGAGGTGGGCCTAGAGGTCAACTCCGTCCTTGCAACTTTGGATAGGACAGGAGGTTTGGTTAGGGTTAGGTCCTCAACCATCCAGCAATGGGCGGTAGGGTTTAGGACTACGCCCAAAGATGCTCCAGTTCCCACTGCATATGGCATGCTGAGTGGGAAGATATGGAAGAAGAGCCATTCCATGAAGCTCAGCCTCGGCTCCCAGCACAAGGATCTTTCCAAGTGGGGCGATGTGAAGCCTTACTGGACCACATGGGTGGTTAGAGAAGATGGTGCTGTGGTGGCGGGGCACAACTGCTCGCCCCTGAATGTGGTTCAGGGCGACATCGTCGTGCATTGGTCGTCAGTGGTGAACTGGCACGGCCACAGACATGTCGTGAATGAGCAGTGTGAAGTGCTCTGGAGGTCTAATGGTAAAGAGGTTGCCTTAGACCCCTCCTTCGGCAAGCTGATAGCCCTTGTGGGTAGGGTTACTCAGGTCATTGGCTGGCGGGCAACCGGAGAAGCAGCTTCGGATCCCCGCAGGTCTACCCTGCAGGCGTCAAGGGTCCTTGCTCAATTCTCTTCGTCCAACGAGGGCGTAGAAGGGCATTGGACCGCGGGCGCTATCAGTCGCGGGAAGAATGCCAATGAGTGCAAGCTGAAGGGTAGAGTTTTGGCGTTTATGGGTGAAGAGCACAAGGGCCCTGCAGTGGTTCTAGAGCTCGTTAGCCATAGCCCCATCCTGTGCATTTGGGACCATTCCTCAACCAAGGTCAAGGTCGAGTTTAAGGGCGGTGTTCCGTCTTTGAGCCTGATCGCGGAGGAGGACGAAAATCGTCGTGAGCAGCTTGCGGTCGAGGCAAGGGACGCGGCGAACATTTCGGAGTTCCGAGTCACGGGATCCCTTCGTACGGCGTGGTACGAGGGTCAGCGGCGCGATCCCTCATTGGCGGGCTCGATTCGCAAGCCAGAGCCGCCAATGGAGATATCCGGAGACGGGTTGCTTGAGCGGCTTGAGCGCGAGGTGACCCTCAGGACGGGTCAAACCGTCGTTGTCCCAGTGGTTCCCAACGGGGCTGCGGGCGCGAATGGGGTGACCTGGCGCCGCGCTTGCTACAATTCAGTCCACTGTGGAGTCCTTGGGGCCCATAGGTCTGCTGAGGTTACCGTCAAGCTGCTAGAGAGGGCAGTCTGGTGGCCCGACTTAGAGAAAGATGTGCGGACCTGGGTCGCCAAATGTCTCGCTTGCATTAAAGGCCGCTCTCGACCGACGAAGGTTGAAGCTCGTGCGGTCAAATGTGGCGCCGAGACATGCTGGCAGGAAGTCAGCGTGGACTGTGAAGGTCCGAACCGAGAGGACAGGGAGGGGCATAGGTACTCGCTTACGTACTTCGATTGCCTCAGTCATGCTGTCCTCCTCGAGCCGATGAGGTCTCTGACTCATGCTGAAGTCAGGAGGGCGTTCGTGCGCTGTGTGCTTCGCAGCAGGACGATCCCGAGCCTCATCAGGTCGGATAGAGGGCCAGAGTTCAAGAATGCGCTCATGGCAGAACTCAGCGCTATGCTTGGGACCGAGTGGCGGTTCAGCGCGCCCTTGAGGCCTTGTGAGTTGGGCGCAAACGAGCGAGTCCACCAAGAAGTTCAAAAGGTGCTGGGGGCGGTCGTCAGGCAAGTCGGCGCCTCCCTTTCCGAAGCTTGGTCGGATTGGCTCGTGGTGGCGGAGTACGTCATAGATAACACTCCGGGACCCCACGGGTATACCCCGAGGGACCTAGAGCGGAGCTGGTCGCTCGCTCTACCACTTGAAAAGGACGTCCTGCGAGACGCCTTGCAGTTCGAACCCATCTCTGATTGGGCTCGGAGCCAGTTTAAGCAGTTCTCGGAACTAGCTGCTGCGGTCCGAGAGCACTGGACGCGGTCTTCAGAAGCGCGGGCGAAACTTGCAAATCGCCATAGGCGCACTGTGGACCTTAAGCCAGGAGACCGAGTGGTCTGGAACGCTCCGAGGGCCCGTTCAGAGGGGGCGGGGCGTGTGCCTTGGAAACCGGGTCTGACCGGCCCCTGGCGCGTGTTGGAAGTCAAGGGCCACAGGCTCACCTTGGAGCCCGTGTCGATGGAGTCGGGGGGTACTTCTTCCGCCCGGCGCGGCCCGATGGAGGCGCACGCAGAAGACTGCATTCTTGTTCCTGCGGATGCAGATGGCGCGGAATCCCGCGAGCCGGTCGTCTTTGAGGACGATGGAGCCGGCGGGGACGGCTCGTCTCGCCCCAGCTTAGGGCAACAGGTTCAAGGCGACGCCAAGCAAGTGGAGTTCACGCTGACCAGGCGCGGGAGGGACTTCGTCCTCCGCCTTGGCGACCGCATTGCCTATCGGGGTGTGGGTGGAGGCCCTAAGGTGTGCAGGTTAGGACGGGTTACGCAGGTAGATGCTGCCCGTGCGCAGGTCGGCGTGCACCGCTATCTCCCCGACGCCAGCGGGGTTCGCGTCAAATGGCGGCTTGCATACATCGCCGAGGACGGTGCGCTCACGCTTTCAGAGGGGACTCGTCCGGCCCACGAAGCGGTTTCCGTCAGGGAGATCATTTCCAAGATCGACCTGAACCGCGACGGCGTGCTTGCTGCAGCCTCGGCCAGAAAGTTGGACAAGGGAGCGTACTCGTTGCAGGACAGGACGCTCGAGAGAGCGTCTCGCGCCAGCACGGGTGTGCTCTCGATCCGAGAGGCCCTCGCGGACCTCTTGGTCGCGGAACCCCGCGTGTTGCAGCCTAGGGCTTCCCCAGAGTCGGGTGCTGTCGAGAGTTGGTTCCGGCAGTATTTCCTTGGAGGGGTTGCCGATGTCTTAGAGGTTGCTTGGGGTGACGCGGTCGTTTCCGACGCGGCTAGGAGGCACGGGTACAGGGTTGTTCCAGCTTTTGTGCAAGGCAAGCAGGCCTACGGGATCACCTGGAACCTGGCCGCAGAAGGGCACTTAGAGGCAATTAGCGGCGCTGTTTCGCGCGCAGAGCCGAAGGTGCTCGTGATTGGGCTTGAGGGCAAGAATGTGCCCCGAGCTTTCCTTCAGCTAGTCGTCCGGTGTGCGCAGGAACGCACGCGCGCGGGCGCCCACGTCGCGCTGCATTTGCAGGCACAAAAAGGCGAGTGGGAACCCTGGCGGCTAGAGGAGTGGGGCGCCTTGTTTGGGACGCTCGCAGAGCCACGCTGGCCTTGGGCTTTCGTGCGGGCTGACATATGCCAGTTCGCGCGGGCCAGTGGCCGCGGCAACCTCGTTGAGAGCGGGGCCCTGTGGCTCGCCGATTTCAGCTTAGAATCGGTAGGTTTGAGGTGTAGTAGGCCGGATGCGTTAGGCGCAGTGCAGCACAAGCACGTGGGGCGCGCGCAAGCCGACTACAACCTCATAGGGGCGGCTTTCTGCGCCTCGCTCCAGGACCTTGGTCTGAGGGGCGCAGAAGAGCTGTGCACCGCTGCAGTTGAAAGCTTTCCAGCCACTGCGGGTGCGGATAGCGCCGCGGCTGCGCCACAGCCCTCTCCAGTCGTTCCCCTCCCGGACGTGCGCTCGGGCGAGGACCTCACGCCAGCAGAGCGTGCGGAGCTGGATAAGGAGGTGGATAAGTATGCCGCTGAGAAGGAAGCGTTTTGGCGAACCAAGGCGGACGCCAAGGACTGGGATTCCGTCCGGGCTGACCTTGAGGTCTATGCTCTTGCGGGCGAGAAGGTCGCGAAGGATCCTAGGCGCACCGAGGCCTATAGAGACCTCGTATGGTCGGGTTTGAAGATCGAGCCTGGACCAACCAGACCAGGGCTGACCGATGCTGACATCGCAGCCGTCAGGGAGGTCGTACGGCGAAAGGCCGCTGGGTTCTGGGTGGAGGACACCACCAGGACCACGGTCAGGAAGTTCGCCCACGACTGCATCCCCACCGGGCCGCCGGTCTCGTCCCAGCCTCACAGTCTGAGGGGCGAGTCCGCGCAATGGGTCGACGACAAGCTTGAAGAAGAATGCAAGCGGGGTCAGTTGATCCGCGGCAGCTCGGCTTGGGGATCTGCGCCGTTTCCGACCAAGGAAATGCCCAGCTACAAGCGGCATAGGAAGCGACGCTTGGTGGTTGACTACCGCCGTGTGAATGCCCGAATTAAGCGCTCCACGTACTATTGTCGGCGGGGTAGCGATGTGCTCGCCGCCGCAGTAGGTTCGGTTTGGTATACCTTCGTGGATGCGGTTAGTGGGTTTAATCAAATTAGGAACACCAAGCGTGCTCGCGAGGTGTTGGCCATTGTGGCAAGATCAGGGAAATATCTCCCTGTCGGCCTCACCTTTGGCCCGATTAACGGCCCAGATGATTTCAACTTTGTGGTTGATAGGGCCTATGCCCCCGGCAGAGGTAGGCGCCTTAAGTATACTAAGGAGTGGATAGCCTACGTGGATGATCTTACTGTTAGGACGGGTAGGGTCATTGATGGGCAGTTTTTCACTGATGCCCAAGCCGAGGGGGCGGTGCGCGAAGCGTGCGCCAAAGGGGCAGTCGCAGCTCCGCAGAGCGCGTCGTCTGCTCTTGAAGCCTTAGGCGTTCGCGGTGCGCACAACACCAAGCGCGCGAACCATGACGCGGCGCGCTCAGACCAGAATCACCCCACGCGCGTTCTGATGCTCAGGATGTTGGGGCTGTTCGGGTGTTTCTGTGTTCAGGGCGGGTGTTTTTGGGGCGGGCCGTTTCCCAGGTCGCCGGTCTGCGGGCAGAAGGATTTTTCGTCGTTCGTTGCGTGCAGCTTCGTTCCTCTGTCTCGCAGCCAGTGTTTTGCAAGCAGGCCTAGAGGTTCGGTCCAAGGTCGAAGCAGAAGCCTTAGAAGCCTTAGAGCCCAGACCTTAAGGAAACTCCCCAAACCCCCGCCGCAGCGGTTCAAGTGTGTTGTAGAACCTAGGGTAGGTAGTCCCTCCCCGCGTTCGTGCCTGTGCACTGCGCCCCGCTGCGGGTCGCGACCAGACCGCGCGGGAGCGACCGATCGGTCGCCCGGACCTTCGTGGTCAACCACAAGGCCCCGCTGCGGGCCGTGCCCTGGCCGCGCGGGAGCGGCTGCCTACCACTACTGCACACCGGCCCCTTGCAGCGGGCCGTGTCCTGGCCGCTCAAGGGCGCGTCAGGTTTTCCTCGCCCATCGGAGGTCCAGCAAAGCCGCGGGCCTCAGTGCCGCGATGGGTGGAGGAGGGTCGAAGGGCAGGGGCAAGAGCAAGAGTCCAGGCCCTAAGGGCCGAAAGGGCCCGCCCACGATCGACGACGTGCAGCGTATGCTAGTCCGATGCATGCGGCACGGCGAAGCTGGTTGTAGAGGCCGGTTCGCTCCGGGCGGCCTCTACCCGGTTGATGAGTTGATCGAACAACTCGGCATCACCATCAACCAGTACAACCAGGCGGTCGCGCACGACGCCAACCAGCGGAAACCGAGGTTGGATACCTCGCACGCTGGCTTCTTGCGTGCCTTTCAAGGCCACTCGGCCGATTGCGGCCATCCTATGGGGTTCATGATGGAGGGCCTAAGTGAGACCGCCATCAACGATCTTATATATCGGTATGGCCCGGCCATGTGGCACGGCACGGACCTGCATGTCGTGCCAAGCCTGATTCAGAATGGCTTGATCCCCGGCGGCGGGCCGGGAGGCCGCCTCGGGGTGCACTACGTCCTAGGGCACTGCCCCACGCAGTGGGAGGACGGGAGACGCGGGTTCCGCCGCGGATCGACTTGCATAGTCGAGGTCCGGTTGGCGGTCCTGCGGGACGCCGGAGTGCCTATCTATGCGGGAGCAGATGGGGTGGCTCTCACTGGCCAGATTAGAGCCACCGGCATCTCCCGCATCTGGGCACTCCCCAAAGGCTCGCCTGTTTACTCAGTCTTAATTGCTGAGTTAGAAGTGGATCGGTTGATCCAGCATGTCGACCTAAGGAGTTTAGGCGACACCAGTGCGGGCCCCCACCCGCCGTTGGGGCGAGGACCGAAACTGGGCACGGTCCAAGCGTCCCAAGCTGCTGCGGCCAGCAGTGGCGCGGCGAGCTCCTCGACGGTTGTGCTGGCCCCTGCGGGCCGTGTCATGGCCGCGGGGGCCGCCCAACCTGTTACCCCTCCTAAGGCCGCGCCGAAGGCCAAAGGGCGTGCTTCAGGGGCTCCTAAGACTTCGATCGTGCCAGCGAAGCCCAAGGTGTACCCTAGGCGCAACGTCCCAGGCCCCAATGTCCTCGAGGCCGAAGACTCGCTCGAGGAAGAGGCAGCCCAAGAAGCTGAAGGTGTCGAGGAAGATAGTTCCAGCTCGGATCTTCCCGACACGCGGGCGCCCCAAGCCGCGGTCAAGGTGAAGGAGGACGAAGAGCCCGCTGGCGGGGCCCAGGCCGAGAGCACAGAGGAAGGATTCCTCGAGCTTGGCCAATCGGTGGTCAGCAGCGCGAAGGAGTACCTCGCGCGGTCCGAAGCTCTTCTGAGAGCGCAGAAGCTCCAGTCGAAGATACTGGAGGTGGCGGGAACCGCGATGGTGAAGCTAGAAAAGATCACCAAGCGTGAGGAATCCCTCAAAACTCTGCGCCGTGAGGGAGAGAATCGGGCGGCCGGGGAAGGCGCCGACGGGGAAGAGGTGTCTGACGATGGTCAGGATGCCCCCGGAGGTGCGGGATCGAGCAGTTCTGCCAGGCCTTCAGGAGGCGGGACCGTCCAGTCCGCCCCGGCCCCAGAGGAGCCTCGCCCCAACGCTGACGGCCACTATGGATGCTCAGCTCCTGGATGCGGGCTGGCCTTTGAGTCGCTGGTGCAATACCACTTGCATCAGGCGGCCTGCCATGGCGCCTCTCTTCCGCCCAACCTGGGGATCAGCCCCTCCGCACCTCTTGACCCTTTTCGTCAAGACTGGCGGGGACGGTTGTTCCGCCGAGGAAAGGACGGTGGGTATGGGGAGGTGCCCATGCTCCGAGTGATTCGGTACCACAAAGCCAACGGGTACGATCACTCGAAGGTCCCGCTCCTGAAGAGAGGGGACCGAATCCAGCTTGAGGACGGATCGCACCACATTTATGGTGGAGCGAGCCCACGGAGGAGGCCGAGCCGGGACCTCCGCGGGAGGCCGCTCCGTGCGGGCGGGCCCCCGAGCCGCCGACGAGCGACGTTCAGCAACGCCTTGCAGAGCGTCGTTCCAAGCGGGATTACTCGCCAGACCTGGTGACGCCTCTTGACGATCTCCATGCCCAGGAGATCGATTCCTTCTTCGCGGGCGACCCAGCCGCGGACAGCCTTGACGTCATTTTGATGCGCGCCGAGGTTCGCACTGAGTCCCACCTCAACGTTGGTCGGGAGCAAAAAGAGCCCCTGGTCAAGGAGGAACAGGAGGAGGAAGCTGAGGTTGTCAAGGACGAGGAGGTCTCGGTTGAGATGGAGGCAGGCACCGCGGATGAGGCGGACGATGTCGCCCTCCCAGCCAACCGAGCCTACGTCGAAGGCCGCTTTTACCCCTACGGCAGCTGGCGGTGCTTCTTCTGCGAAGCCATCAACCCGGTTACCGAGGACCAGTGCCTCACCACGCACGCGGGCGGCCCGAATGCGGGTGCCCCGTGCGACGGCCGATGGATCAACGGGATCGACATCGGGTGGTGGGAGGTAGACCCTCAAACCGCGCCAGAGCAATGGAGGCGGAGGTTTTCTGCCGAAGAGCTTGAAGAACAACAAGCGCGGGCGGATGCCGCGAGGCTTCTCAGCGATGAGGAACTCGCTGAAGCCCTCCAGGCGGCCGAGGAGGCGCAGGCGGCCGAGCGCGCCAAGAAGCGAGAGCGGCGCCAGGCGGAGAAGGCGGAGCGCGATGACCACATCAGCGAAGCGCTCCGCATTGCAGGGTGGCAGTGCCCTAACTGCTATGAATGGAATCTTTCATTCAGGCAGCTGTGCTTTCGCTGCAGCACCCCTCTCCGTTTGGCAGAGGTCGTCTCTCGCGGGATCCCTGATCCGCGGCGTGGCGAAGAGAGGGACTCTGGCTCCGAAAGCAGCCAGGACGAGCTGGAGTACGAGATCCTTCTGGCCAATCGTGCGATGGACCAAGAAACCATCCAACCTCTTCTTAGAAACAAACACAAGAAGAGGGGCGGTAAGCGACGTCGCGAAGAGGCAAGGGCCGCGACCCTTGGAGTGCTTGGGCAGACGCCCGTGGCAAGGGCCAGGGCAAGCCGAAGGGCAGAGGCAAGTCCGATGCCAAGGGCAAGCCCAAGGGGAGGGGCAGGTACGCCTGGGGCGCTTACGCCGCGGGCATTGTTGCCGCGCTCCAACCCCGCCCAAGCACAAGCTGGGTCCCAGCCTTCCCGTGCGGGTCGGCCCGGCCGCCGCCAATTGTTCCGCTTCCGCCGCGGACCCCCTTTTTCCTGGGTCGCGGGCTCCTCAATCGGTTGATGCACGCCCTCAACGGGAACATCAACGGCTGGTGGGGCCTGGCGGCTGCAGCGTCGGCGCCGATTGCCTTGCAGTTGCACCGCGGGGCTGTGCATGTTGTCGAGGACTCCATGCACGCGGTTGCAACAATTTCGGCCGACGTTGTCGAGGAAATCGGTCATGGGGCCAGGCGGACCGTGTGGGTCGCCGGAACAGCCATCACTCTGGTAGTAGTGATCTTGTGCAGCGCTGTTCTGTGGTACGTGAGTCGTGCCGTTGCCAATCGCATTGCGCATCTGCGACATGGCAACACCGCGGCCCCTGAGGCGCGGCTGTCTCAACTCCTTGGCTCTGAAGCGACGTTTGAGGTCGCGAGCACTAAGAGAGGGGTGACCCATAAGGTTTGGGTGCACCTCAAGGAGGAGACAGCTGCCTGTGGCTGTCGTGCTTACCTAGCAGAGGGACGTTGCGGGCATTGCGATGCCGCAATGGACACCGCTCGATCCCTAGGGTTTTTGCACGCGGCCCAGCGAGGCGCGGGTCCTGCGCTCACAGACTCCATTCGGAGTACCGCCTCCGAAGCCCTGGCTAAGGGTAAGGTTGTGTTGGGTTTGGGGAACAGTGAAGGATGTTTCTCCCAACTTGCGGCCAAGAGCCGCGGGCTCTCCTGCTTTCAGGGGCTCGCGGGTCGTGACCTGGCCGCGGCCCCAGCAGATGGAGCGAGCGCAGCCCACGCACAGTCCGGCTTCGTGCAACGTGCCGCCACTGCCACTGTGGCGCGCACACCCAGCCGGAGGAACAAGGGCCCAGTCCCCGCTAGGAGTTCTCCAGTCAAAGAAGCGGAATTCCTTGCGGGCGGGCCATACGTTCAGGCCGCCCAAACGCTGCTTGGGTCTGGAGCAGCAGAGGATGTGATCTACATCCGGGCGTACAGCTTAGATTGCCCATCCTGCATCGAGGCAATCGAAGCGTCGCTTAGCAAGGGCGCAGGCGTTCGGATTGTCGCCGACATGGGACAATGCCACCGCACCAAACTGCAGTGGCAAGCGTTGAAACGCTTGGCGGCTGCAGGCGCCGAGGTGAAGGTGGGTTGCGGCTCATCCGTGCGCGACGCCTATGCTCGCGACGGCCGCGGGGCTAAAGTAGGTACCGGTATCCAAGGGCTTCACCATGCCAAGGCCCTTTGCCTACTGCGGCCTGATGGCGCGGTGGTGCTGATTGGGAGCCTCAATTTTACCACAAGCAGCAAAGCCAATGCGGAGGCAGGGCTTAGGCTTGAGGTCCCCAAGACGCACCCAGTCGCGCAGTCCTACATCGAGGATTTCCAGAGGGTGTCGGCTGAGGCATTCTCCCTCGATGAGGCGGTCGCAAGGCGCCCTCAGTTGGAGCGAGCCAGTAGCTCCAACGTTGCTGGCAACGCCACTCGTGGCCCCAACACTGTTCCACAGGGTATCGAGTAGGCTGCGGCCAGTCGGCGCGGCGTGGTATGCATCCACGCATTATCAGAGCGGGCGTTGCAGCACGGCACGTTGCTTCGCCAACCTTTTGCATTTTCTTTTGCTTGACTGCGGGCGAAAAGCCGCGGCAGGTTGGAAACCTGCCCATTTTGCATTCCCCGCACCTTTCTCCTCCGCCCTGCCTGTGGCCCCTCGTACTGAGGGTGCTCTTTTGCAGGTGCTGCGGACCGTGTCCTGGTCGCGGCAATGCGCTCGCCGAAGCGCGTGTGAGCTGCATTGCCTGCGGCACAAGCCATGTGCGCGGCTCTCGCTGAGTCTGGTAGCCCGTAGGGTAGTTCCGGATAGGTGAGTAGCCGTAGCCGTAGCTTAGGACCGGTAGTGTACAGTGTACCATTTGTACCATAGCTTTGCACTAGCAGCACAAAGACCTGCCCAGTACTCTGGAGCCTCGCCTGTCTGCACAAAGGTGAGAGCTCGCGACTTGGGGTGGTTTAGGGTCGTGGAGGGTTGCTGTCGTCGTGCGTCCGTCCGGTAGTGCGGGCTGCCGCCCAAGCCGCATGCCAATGCTCATGATGTGCGGGCTCTACCAGAGTCGCACGCGACACCCTCACCCTACCCCATTTGCCGCGTTGCTGAAGTGCTTGACGCACTATGAGCTCTTGGTGAGCCGGAAGCCTCGGCTGAGGGGCGAATGTGAGCAGGTCAAAGCATGCATGGAGTGCTTGCTTAGTGCTAGTGCAGCTTGTAGTTTTCCCTTGCATGTGTAGTTTTGCAATTCGTAACAATGCCAATGTTTTGGCTCAAGTACCGAGCTTGTGCCTTTGAGCACGGTAGAGTCGTACAGTAGCTCCTAGGTTGCTGTGCGGTCCGACCGGACGCACTCAGGCGTAGCTGCTCAAGCACCTTGAACTCGCGAAGTCGTAAAACAGCGTGACCGGGCTGTGATTGCATTGGCTTAGTGCAAGTCCAGTGCTGGTCGACTTCACACCGTATGTGCATATATATATATGTATATGTATCACAATATACATTTATCTACTTACTAACCCTGGAATCCTGCGAGGACTGTGGGGCTGCAATCTCACGGATGCAGCAGTTTCGTCTCAGAGAGGCCCACCTGTGGGGGGTAGGGTGTAAGGCTCGCAGGGCTTGCAGAGATTTTGTAGGGCTTGGGCCCCGAAAGCGTTCCGACCGACAGTCTCGACGAGTCCTCAGCCGAATTATTGCAATCTCACTTGAGTGGGGGCCTGCAAGGTCTTGCCCTAAACCCGAAACCCGAAGCCCAACACCCAAAACCCCTTTTGTTTTTTGCGGGCCAGGGTTTTGGGGTTTAGGGGTTCGGGTTTAGGGTGTAGGGTTTAGTAGGGTCTTCCGGAGTGGAGGGCGATAAAAAGACGAATTTACTGTTGGAGATTTCTCGTCAGACAGTTCACCCTGAACTTGGCCTGGAGTAAACTTTGCGCGTCACCCTTCAAAACGGATCACATCGGACAGTCTCCTTCTTGATGGGAGATTCGAGAAGTCTGTCTAAATTGGGATAATCGCTCTTCCTTTCAAGGTATCAAGGTATAGTATATCGGTGAAGGGTTGCTGGAGGTGCAACCCGCAAAGCCCCTTCATAGCAGAGTGTGGATCAGACATTTAGGGTTTGGGGGTTTAGGAGAGGATACACAGCGCACGGCATCTGGACCAAACAGGAGTTCTTTCATGAGGGCCTCAGGCCCAAGGGTTAGGGTTTAGGGTTTAAGATTTAGGGTTTAGGGTTTAGGGTTTAGGGTTTCCAGGAAACAGGGCACCCTCAATGCAGACAAGCTTACAAGTCACCTAAGATGGCTTTCGTCCCACCCAAAACTACCGAATCCCCAAACGCTTGCAAAAGCCAGGGGCGGCTGGAGTGTCTGGGAGAGGGCGAAACAAACCTCTGCGTGAACCTGGGCGGCCACTTGCCTGAGATGTTCTCAGGACTAAACCCTAAACCCTCACCCTAAAACCTAAACCCCAAACCCCAAATCCTAAACCCTAAACCCCAAATCCTAAACCCTAAACCCCAAACCCTAAACCCTGAACCCCAAACCCTTCTGGCGGTTATCCCTAAACCCGAAACCCCAAGCTCCACATCCTCGAGACCCAGGGTGGGTGGTAGTGGGGGTGACAGCGCTGAATACAGAAACCCTAAACCCTAAACCCTAAACCCTAAACCCTAAGCCCGAAGCCCTAAGCCCTAAGCCCTAAACCCTAAGCCCTCAGCCCTAAACCCTAAGCCCTAAGCCCTAAGCCCTAAGCCCTAAGCCCTAAGCCCTAAGCCCTAAGCCCTAAGCCCTAAGCCCTTATAGTAGTGGGGGTGACAGTGCTTGGACTTCCCAGTTTGGAGCATCAAGCTGTTGAACGCTCAGGGTTCATACGGGGTTTATAAGGTTTACAGAGTGTTTTTATAGGGTTCGCAGGGTTCATAGGGTTCATAGGGTTTATAGGGTTCATAGGGTTCATAGGGTTCATAGGGTTCATAGGGTTCATAGGGTTCATAGGGCTCATAGGGTTCATAGGGTTCATAGGGTTTGGGGTGTTTATGGGGCTTCTGTAAGGTGTTAACAGGGCTTTTATATCGTTAGAGCCTCAAAGTTTTGAGCACCCACAGGGTGTTTATGGGGTTCATGCGGGGTTCTGGGCTCTGTTTTTCGGCTTTACATGGGGTTTATATGGGGTTTATATGGGGTTTATATGGGGTTTATAGGGTCGATTTGGGGTTTATAGGGTTTGTATGGGGTTTACAGAGTTGAAATAGGGTTTTTTGATAGGGCTTTGAATAGGGCTTGGAATGGGTTTATGGGGTGTATAGGATTTGTAGGGTATTCGTGGTATTCAGGCCTTTTGGGGGTATATATGGTATGTATGGTATTTATGGTATTTAGGTTTCTTGGTGGGTTTTGTTAATGGTTATTCGGCTAGCATTCAACCCTAAACCCTAAAGCCTAAACCCTAAACCCTAAACCCTTGTGTTTAAGGGCTTGTGTTTTGGTGCCTTCTCTCAAGACTGACACAGCTCAGAAGGCGATGGGCGGCTGATTCTGGGCTCCTGCGACTGGCCGGGAAGCACAGGCCACGGGCTTTCATTCGGGAGATTTAGGGTTTAGGGTTCTAGGGTTTAGGGTTATAGGGTTGTAGGGTTATTGGGTTTAGGGTTGTAGGGTTTAGTGTTTCGGGTTTAGGTTTAGGATGCAGGTGCTTATGCTTTTAACCAGGCCATTCCCCCTTTGCAGGAGCAAGTCCAAGCCCGAACCTCCGAGACGCTGAAGGGTTTTCATATCAAGGCCGTATCCACAACCCGGACGTGTAGACATGTGTGCTGGGCCGGGGAGGGGTGGGGTTAAGCTTTAGGGCCCTTAGGGTTTAGGGTTTTTTTGGCACGCGCATGTTACTTCGCGGCTTCCAAGCAGCGCGTCGCAGGTTCAGCACGTACGTCTGGTTCTCGTAGGGAGAGCGTGCCGGGTTCTAAAGCTCTCGGGAAGCGGTCCAAAACGAAAGTGCACGACCTTGAGCCACCATCTTCTGATTCGTGAGCCCAGTGGCGCCTCGGAAGACCTGATGGCCAAGCCCTACCCCTGAAACCCTAAACCCTAAACCCTAACCCCCCCCAAAGCCCATCCAGCTACACAGCCCTACTTGGTGCAGGGTACCTAGACCCCCGGCTATAACTGCACTCAAAAGCCCGCTAAGTCCAAGTAGACTGACCATTGGGGTTTCAGGTGCCCATGAACCCTAAACCCTAAACCCTAGACCCTAAACCCTAAACCCTTAACCCTAACCCCTAAACCCTAAACCCCAGTACCTAATTGGGGTCAAAAGTACCCATGAACCCCAACACCCTAAACCCTAAACCCTAAACCCTAAAACCCTAATACCCAATTGGGGGCTTCTTAGTACCCATGAACTGAACCTCCAAGTGCTGAAAAGGTTGGCAATGGTCGAAATCCTACTTCGGCTCCTATGGCTGGCTGAAGCAAGGCTCCGGGTTTCGGGTTTAGGGTTTTATATGGTTTAGGGCTTAGGGGGTTTAGGGTTTAGGGTTTGTGGTTTAGGGCTTAGGGTTTAGGGTTTATCTGGTTTAGGGTTTAGGGTTTATAGGGTTTGTGGTTTAGGACTTAGGGTTTAGGGTTTATCTGGTTTAGGGTTTAGGGTTTATAGGGTTTGTGGTTTAGGACTTAGGGTTTCGGGTTTAGGGTTTATAGGGTTTGTGGTTAGGGCTTAGGGGGTTTAGGGTTTAGGGTTTATAGGGGTTGTGGTTTAGGACTGAGGGTTTAGGGTTTAGGGTTTATCGGGTATCGGGTTTAGGGTTTAGGGTTTAGGGTTAGGGTTTAGGGTTTAGGGTTTATCGGGTTCAGGGTTTCGGATTAAGGGTTTAGGAGCTGTCGGGGCTTCAGGGTCTTTAGGGGTTTGAGGGGTTTTAGGGGTTCTAGGGGTTCTAGGGGTTTTAGAGTTGGTGAGTTCTTTCTTTTTGTGTCCAGGTTTGGGTTTCTTCTTGGCTTCGGGTTCATGAGCTCGGTGCAGGGTGAGGCCTTTTTTTCTTTGTGCAGGCGTTTGTGATGTAGTTTGTTTTCTAGGACCGGGAGTAGGCCCTTGTTTCCTTTTTTAGGGTTCCCTTATAATCCCCTTAACCCCAAAAAGGGTACCCTTTTTATTCCTAGGTTACTCCCGGGTCAAGGTTTGTCAAGCTTGCTTTTTGTTTCAAGGTTTTTTGCTTTCCGTTTTGTGTTCTGGTCCCAAAGCCTAAATCCTGAAATCTAGGTGTGTTGGGCTTCACACCTTTTAGCAGTTTAGGCAGTCAGGCAGTTTGGGTTTAGGGTTTAGGGGTTAGGGTTTAGGGTTTAGGGTTTAGGGTTTAGGGTTGAGGGCTTAGGGTTTAGGGTTTAGGGTTTAGGGTTGAGGGTTGAGGGTTGAGGGTTTAGGGTTTAGGGTTTAGGGCTTAGGGCTTAGGGGACCACGTAGACTCGAGAAACCAAGCTGATTGCCCGGCCGCAGTCCTCCTTGGTTTCATTTTCACATCAAACCCTGAAACCCTAAATCCCTAAATCCCTCTAAATCCCTCTAAATCCCTCTAAATCCCTCTTCATCCCTCAAATCCCTCTACATCCCTCTAAATCCCTCTAAATCCCTCTAAATCCCTCTAAATCCCTCTAAATCCCTCTAAATCCCTAAATATCAAGGGCTTAGGGGCTGTTCAGGGCTTTTAGGGCTTGGGGCGGCCCTCAACAGGACAGAACAACACGCGTCTGGTGGAAAGTTCATGTGCTTTCCATGAATTGGGTTTGGGGTTTAGGTTTTCAGCGTTTAGGGTTTAAGGTTTGGGGTTTAGGGTTTGGGGTTTGTGGTTTAGGGTCTCGGGTTTACCATCTAAGTGTGCTACGGTTTATGCACAAGCCCGCTTAAGAACCGAAGGTCAACGCCTGATTCTCCTTGAAGGTTCAGGGTTTCGGGTTTTAGGCTTCAGCGGGTCTAGGGTTCCGATGGTTCAGCATTTCGGGTTCGGTGTTTGTGGCCACCCTGCTGAGTTAGGTCGACCTCCGCGTTGAGCTGAAGACCTGAGCCCTCAGACCCAAACCGCAAAACCCACCACGATGCAACTCAGCTCCCGAGCAGCCCAAACCCTAAACCCTAAGCCCTAAACCCCAAACCCTAAGCCCTAAACCCTAAACCCTAAACGCCCTAAGCCCTAGACCCTAAACACCATGTCGAAGGCCACAATGCGTTTACCTCCCCCTACACCCCTAAACCCCTTAGCCCTCAAGAAGCTGGTCGCTTGCTTCCTTCAGCGCCGGTGCTGCAAGGGTTACTCAACCCTCAGCAACCTAAGCGCCAAATCAGCTTGAAACCCTTGAACAAACCCTAAACCCTGAACCCTGAACCCCAAACCCTTGAGCTCCCAAACCCTTGAGCTCGAAACCCTCCTTGAACCCATGCGCAGGAGGGTACTGCGTCGGCGTGCAGGGCACGATGAGCTGGGCTCTGACAGATATTTGCATATTTTGAAACCCTGGGACAAGAGCCTTTTTCTAGGTGTCATACTGTTTAATGGCCCAGGAATTGGCCTTATCGTGGGTATAAAGATATGTGAATTCGAATGGGTGGTTTGGGGTCAAGTGTTTAGGCCTTTAGGGTTTTAGGGCCCAGGAGTTTTCGGGTTTCGGTACATTGGCTTTTCTTTGGGTTGAGGTTTTGGGGGGTTCTAGGGATTCAAGGGGCCTGGGGTGACTCCACCACCCTGGTCAAAGCTGTCAAGCAGTGTCGCTAGGTTCTGGTCCCACATTACACCCCATTAGGCCGAGAAAAGGCGTACAGTAGAGGATCAGAAGCTTCTTTCGAAGGGTTCAGTCAGCGTATGTTTAGGCGTGTGACTATAGGGCTTAGTTAGGGTTGAAGACCAGCTTGCCTTTTGACCACGTTGGAGACTCCCATGCTTGACGTGTAGGGTTTGGGGTGTAGGGTTTTGGGTTTAGGGTTTAGCGTCTAGGGTTCAGGGTTCAGGAATCAGGGTTTAGGGGTTACGGGAATTTTTGTAGCCTGTAGCGATTGAGTCTAGCCTTTGCAGTCTAGCCTGGCGTCCCAAGAACACGAGGCAAGAAGTCGGGCACCATGGTTGTCGCCGAGAGGCTTGCGAAGGGCCAGCTTCCATATGCGCCGCTGTGGACCTTACATAAACCCTGCGAAACCCTTTCAACCCCATAGAACTCTAAAAACGCTACAAGCCCTTTACAGCTTACAAGCCCTACAGGCCCTATAACTATAAACCTTATAGGCCCGATAAAGCTTCTAAACCCCACAAACCCGATACACCCTCTAAACGCCCTCTAAACCCTCCAAACACTATGAACCCTATAAACCCTATAAACCCTCTGAAACCTTTTAACCCTATTGACCCCAAAACCCAATAAAACTTATAAACCCTATAGGGTTTATGCTTGGAGGTTATCTAGGGTTTAGGGTTGAGGGTTTAGTGTTTAGAGTTTAGGGTTTAGGGTTGAGGGTTTATGGTTAGGATATAGGGTTTAGGGTGTTTAGGGTTGGACTCAGGGTTTTCACTCCAGGCTGCAAGTACTTCTACCCTGGCTGGCGTTCGTTTCTTCTCCAGGTTTGCGAGGGACGTTTCAAGCATGTTGTGGTTCGGGGCTCAGGGGTTTAGCCATGAACCCTAAACCCTAAACCCTAAACCCTAAACCCTAAACCCTAAACCCTAAACCCTAAACCCTAAACCCTAAACCCTAAACCCTAAACCCTAAACCCTAAACCCGAAACCCGAAACCCTAAACCCGAAACCCTAAACCCTAAACCCTAAACCCTAAACCCGAAACCCTAAACCCTAAACCCGAAACCCTAAACCCTAGACTAAGTGAGGGAGCTCCGGAGCCGGAAGCCCTTGGGCTGGCGTAGGAGCTCTCAGTCCCGTAGGGCCCCAACCTCGGGGTTGAGCGTAGGGTCCTTTCAGGGGGGGTGGCTGTGCTGTCGGGGGAAACTTATGATTGCTAGGCCCCTCCAGGTTCCTACCGCTCCTGGAAGCTTCATAAACCCTAAACCCTGAACCCTGAACGCTGAACCCTGAACCCTGAACCCAAAACCCTAAACCCTAAACCCTAAACCCTAGACCCTAAACCCTAAACCCTGAACAACTCAATGGTGTCAAGCGCCAGTGGGTCTATCGCGAATGTGGTGGCAGTTGGCAAACTCCCGCTGGCATGTCCTGGTTTGAGGTCAGCAGTGGCTATAGAAGATGTGTCTGCCAAAGTTGCCAAGTTGGAAGCCGAGATCCGACAGTGGGAGACCAACATCGCACGAAGGATCCCGCAGAAGGGCTTGACACGCGCTGCGATCACCTCCACAGGAGAGTACGACCTTGCGAAGGCCTTTCACCACGAGGCAACAATGGCGGCGCAGCCGGCACAGAACGAGATGCGTCGCAGCGGCGGGGCTCTGCAACTTGTCGGGGAAGACGTTGCGCAAGAGATTGTGAAGAAAGGTGCCACAAGGCTGATTATTTTCCAAGGCATGAGCCAAAACACCCTAAACCCTAACCTAAACCCCTAGAACCTAAACCCTAAACCCTAAACCCTAAACCCTAAACCCTAAACCCTAAACCCTAAACCCTAAACCTTAAACCCGACAACGGAGAGGTGCAGCTTCGTGGGCCTTTCAGAGCCTTGGATAGCTGGAGGGCAGCAGTGGGGGGGGGGATGGGCTGCTTCGCCTTACGAAACTTACGACCTGTGAGGGATCAGGGGCAGGGTTTCTGGACCTTCGGGCAACTAAACCCTACCCCCCCCCCCCCCCCCCCCCCCCCACAAACCCTAAACCCCCAAACCCAAAACCCCAAACCCTAAACCCCAAAGCCCAGAGGCTAAGTCTGATGAAATGCACCCCCGTTTAGGGTTAGAAATTTCGGGTTTAGGGATAAAGGGCACGTCGGAGGTTGTAGCGATCATGGTGCTCAGAACAGCCAAGGATCAGCGTTGGATTTGGGGCGCCTCATGAACGCCTTGACTCTTTGAAATCCCCACGCCACCTCTGGCTTTTAGGGGTTCCACCTCTGGCTTGTAGGGTTTCCTCTCCAGGGTTTATTGTTGAGGGTTTGGGGTTTAGGGTTTCGGGTGTAGGGTTTGGGGTTTAGGGTGTATTTAGGCCCCCGAAATGGCCCACTCTGACCCAGAAGCGTGGCTCAGAGACCCTTCTCTTTGGGGCTCCAGCTTTTGGGTGCAGGCTATGTCGGAGGTGGGGTTGAGGAGCCCCCTCCAACCCGAAACTACAAGTGCCCTTCGCCCCAAACCCTCCGGGGGCTTAGCTTGCGGTTTCGGGTTCAGGCTCACTTGGGTCGGTTTAGGGCAAGAAGTTGTACATGATCATATGAAAGGTAGACCCCAAACTAATTAGTGGGATCCCCGCTTGCAGTAAGGACCCTACAACAAGGTCGCTCCCCCCCCCCCCCCCCCCCCCCCCCCCCCCCCCCCCCCCCCCCCCCCCACCCCACCCAGCTCCCCCCCCTCCAGTTTCTGAAAAGCCCCGTATAGCCCCAGACTCTGATCCGGGTCCGCCAACCCAGGACAGTGGCCACTGAAGCCCATCAAGCCACAAGCTAGTCAGCCTAATCCCGAAAAGGGTTTCGGGTTTAGGGTTCCGGGTGTAAAGCCCGCCTTTAGGCTTCTCAGGTCCTAAGCTAAAACGGCCCTCAACACCCTCCAACCCCCGATCCCATCAATTAACCCCCAAACCCCCCCAACAAACCCAGACCATAAAGCTCTTAGACATGCTCTGAAACCCTCAACCCTAGGCCCTAAACCCTAAACCCTAAACCCTAAACCCTAAACCCTAAACCCTAAACCCTAAACCCTAAACCCTAAACCCTAAACCCTAAACCCTAAACCCTAAACCCTAAACCCTAAACCCTAGGCCCTGAAGGGGTGCCTCCCAACCCTTGGGCTTGCGTTCAGGAGTCGACTTCTGTTGCACATCGCTAACTTCAGATGTTTTCTTTCAATAAGATACCACAAAAACTTTGGGGTTTTAGGGTTTAGGGGTGTCACGGTTTAGAGCTTTGGGACATGTGAACTTGGGTTCCAGGGAGCAGTTAAAGTTTAGGGACTCGGGGCCTTAGGTTGCTGTCAAGCGTGCTTTTGTCGTGATCCCCCGCCCCCACCCCCGCCCCAGGAGCTGCCCAGAAGACGGCCGCCCCCCAAAACCCCATGGCGCCTCTGGGCTCTTGTCAAGGAACCTTAATTCAGATACCGTAGTAGGGTTCAGGGTTTAGGGTTTAGGGTTTAGGGTTTAGGGTTTAGGGTTTAGGGTTTAGGGTTTAGGGTTTAGGGTTTAGGGTCTAGGGTCTAGGGTCTAGGGTCTAGGGTCTAGGGTTTAGGGTTCGATCGGCAAACCCGTATTACGCAACACCATGGTAGCTCAAGGTCCGCAGAACAAGAACCCAGCACAAAGACCCCAAGTGCGGATGCGGATGCAAAAAGCAGGCTTCGGGCCTTCGGGTTAAACCCTAAACCGTGAACCCTATACCGCGAACCCTAAACCTTATCTAGGTAGGCCCTTGGGATATTTTATATTTTCCCTTATTGGGTTTAAGAGGACCATATTTAGGAATATTTTTCAGAGGGTTTGAAGGGCCATCCTAGTTATAAACCCTAAACCATAAACCCCCTAAGGTGTAGCCCAAAGCTTCAACCCCCTCAAGCCCCATAAGCCCCTAACAAGAGTTGGGATGTAGGGTTTGTTTTTGGGGTTTGGGGTTTCGGGCCCCAAACCCCATCAACTAAACCCTACAGCTCCTACTCTTCCAGCCCCCGAGGCTTGTCAAGTTCTCTGGACCCCCTAAACCCTAAGCCCAAAAACCCTAAACCCTAAACCGGGCCCGAAACTCCCTTCTTGACCTCAAGAGGTTGCAGCTGTAGCGGCTTCTTCTTCCACCCTTGCCTTAAACAAGAGTGCCGGCATTCATTCCTAGCCTCGATCGACACCCCTGAGTTCTAACGCTGTTTAGGATTTAGGGTTTAGGGTTTAGGGTCTAGGGTGTAGGGTTTAGGGTTTAGGGTCTAGGGTTTAGGGTTTAGGGTTTAGGGTTTAGGGTTTAGGGTTTAGGGTTTAGTCAAGTCATCCTTCCCAGATATGCCACAATGGACAGCCCAGCTAATCAATACAACCGCCCTGTTTTTCATACGGAGGGTCCTCGGAATTATGGTCCCTTTTTTGGGGTACCCTTAATATCACAGGACGCCTCGTAAGGAATGACCATCTCTTGTAAGGAATGACCATCTGCATTTCAAACTGACATGGTTCTGAACCCTAAACTGAATCCACAAAGTGCGACTTCAAGTTTGGAGGTTGATGCTCTAGGTGGTTTAGGCTCCAGGGCGGTAACCCTCAACCCTCAACCCTAAACCCTAAACCCTAAACCTTAAGCCCTAAACCCTAAACCCTAAACCCTAAAAACCCTCAACCCTCAACCCTCAACCCTCAACCCTCAACCCTCAACCCTCAACCCTCAACCCTCAACCCTCAACCCTAAACCCAAAACGAAAAGGTTCAGGTCTTTGGCTTCATCACTTTGGTCAGGCCCTCCTACACGAAGCACCCTAACACAAGAGTTTGTGGAGGCAAAAGGACATCGTGGAGCAAAATGGTGGTCAGCATTGGGTCTGTAGGATGCTGTCGATGGGGGGGGGCGGGGGCCCTAGCAGTCCAAAGCCCTAAACCCTAAACCCCAAACCCAAACCCTAAACCCTAAACCCTAAACCCTAAACCCTAAACCCTAAACCCTAAACCCTAAACCCTAAACCCTAAACTCGAATCCTCAACCCTCAACCCCAAAGCGCAGCGGCTTCTACTGCCGCCCTCCTGGCGCAGGATCTGGCTTTTTTTTTTTGCGGGCTGAGGGTTTGAGGGCGTTCAAAAGGGCCTGTGCACCTTAAACTCTCCAAACACCCTAAACCCTAAACCCTAAACCCCAAACCCCAAACCCTAAACCCTAAACCCTAGACAATTCCATCCGTTGGGCTTGGGGCTTGAGGGGCACGTTGAAGCAATACACCTCCCGTGACCCCAGAGCCTCATAAGCCCAAACCTGAAGCCTCTAAGCTCCCCCCCCCCCCCTCGCCCGCCCAAACAAAAACATAGACCCTAAACCCTAAACCCTAAACCCTAGCCCTAAACCCTAAACCTCCCAGTCGTCCCCTTGAACCTCCCGGTAGCCCTGCCGTACTCCACGAAATGGCGAACGCCATGGTGGAGGTGAAGCCGCGCCTCGGGTGCAAGGTTTAGGGTTCGGGGTTTAGGGTTTAGGGCTTCTTAGGGCTTGGGGCTGAGGGGCTTAGGGCTTAGGGGCTTAGGGGCTTCTTAGGGCGTGGGGCTTAGGGCTCAGGGGCTCAGGGGCTCAGGGGCTTAGGGGCTTAGGGGCTTAGGGGCTTAGGGGCTTAGGGGCTTAGGGGCTTAGGGGCTTAGGGGCTTAGGGGCTTAGGGGCTTAGGTCATTTCACCAAGCAGCTTGTGGGGGGTTTTTATTGGAGGAAACTAGGGGGTAATATATATAGGCGGGTAGTATACCCCCCCCCCTCCAGGTTTCCCCCTTAGATAACCTTAATCAGCCTTGATTATCCCTAAATAGCCTTAATTATGGGGCGAAAGAAGCAAAAACGAAGCAGATAGCTGCTTTGTGCATGTTCGCAAGCGGCATGAACACGTTTGACACTGCGTCTGGTTGCAGAAACAACAATTCGTTTTTTACAAGGCAAAGCGCGAAACTGTCCAGTGTTGCGGACATTTTCACAAAACGCTTCTGACAGCGCGTCTTGTTCCAGAGTTGCCAAACATTGTTTTGCATCACGTTGTATGAACCAAGCCCGATAGCCATGAAATCCTAAGCGCAAAAACTCTCAAACCTGCAGCCCTAAAGCCCTGAATCCCAAAAGCCCTAAAGCCGAAAGAGACCCAAACCCTAAAAGCCCAAAGCCCTAAAAACCCTAAGCCCCAAACCCTAAAGCCCTAAACCCTCAGCCCGAAGCCCGAAGCCCTAAACCCTAAACCCTAAACCCTAAACCCTAAACCCTAAACCCTAAACCCTAAACCCTAAACCCTAAACCCTAAACCCTAAACCCTAAACCCTAAACCCTAAACCCTAAACCCTAAACCCTAAACCCTAAACCCTAAACCCTAAACCCTAAAACCGAACCCTGAACCCTGAACCCTGAACCCTGAACCCTGAACCCTGAACCCTGAACCCTGAACCCTAAACCCTAAACCCTAAACCCTAAGCCCTAAACCCTAAACCCAAAACCCTAAGCCCTAAACCCAAAACCCTAAGCCCTAAACCCGAAACCCTAAGCCATCAACAAAGTTCGTCCAAGGATTTGGGCCCAACCCAGGCCAGGGGGATGCCCGGGCGGGAAGGCGACGTAGTCCTCTAGATTGGGGACTCGTTCAGGGTGTAGGGTTTAGCGTTTAGGGTCTAGGGTTTAGGTTTAGGGTTTAGGTTTTAGGGTTTAGGGTTTAGGGTCTAGGGTTTCAGGTTTAGGGGCACCCCTAACCTAGAAGAAGAATCTTGGCTTCACCCCCTTGCTCAGACCAAACCGGGGGTAGGGGGGTAGGGGGGGAGGGGGGGGAGGGGGGAGGACGGGGGGGGGGGGGAGGGGGTGGGGGGGGGGGAGGGGGAAGGAGGGGGGGGGGGGATGTTTTGGCCCGATGTGCTCGCTTGCATATTGCTGGTGGGCTGCAACAGGTCTTGAAGGCTTTGAGAGTGCTGTCTGACATTGCATTGACACCGGATGCGGTGACCACTCAAGCCAGGGACTACTCGTTCGATGGAAGTGGGGAGCCTGTCATTGCTCTGCTGGACGCGGCTGCGCTTCAGGTTTGGGCGCAATGGGAAGCAAAGCAGGATTACATGGGGAGAGGATCAGTGAGGACCTGACTCTGGGCCAGCTTGCGCAACTCAGCGAGCGGAAGAAACCCAAGCAACCGCCCCTCATTGACGTTCAGGATTCCTTGGGAAGTCCTTTTATTATAAGGTGACGCACAAAAAGGGACCCCCCAAAAAGACCTCCTTCAGAGTACGGCCCATATGCAGGGTAGGGATTTTGATTGAGGTCCAACACTTCACATTTCAGACCGTCAAATACTCTCCTGTCCGATTCTCTGTTAGGAATCCTGCCCAAGCCCAATTCAAGTCCGAAGTGCTGGAACCCGAAACCCTAAACCCTAAACCCTAAACCCTAAACCCTAAACCCTAAACCCTAAACCCTAAACCCTTTGTGCCTATGACCCCAAGCCGGAAACGCGAATCCAAGACACCCACTAAGTCCCGAGACCTTCAGACCCCATATCACTCAACACGCCCGATGCCCTCATCCAGCAAAAACTGATCCGGGGTTTAGGGTTTAGGGTTTAAGGTTTAGGGTTTAGGGTTCAGGGTTCAGGGTTCAGGGTTTCATGTTGGGCTCTTTTGGGGTTTGTGGTGCCCCTTCTGCAGAGTGTAGGGGAGCCAAGAATAGGCCCTGCGCCTACATCATAATCAAGGTCGTCCTCCCCATATCCTCAAGGGTCTACGGTTTAGGGTTTAGGGCTTATACCTGCGGCGCTATTTATACCTAGAGTTTCGTAGAAACTACCCTCAATTAGTAGGTACAACCCGTAGAAATGTAGGGTAAAGAGCTTAGGGTCAAGCACTTCTAGCCTAAACGTCTGAAGGACTAAGCCATGGCGGCTTCGGGTCAAGCCCTAAACCCTAAACCCTAAACCCTAAACCCTAAACCCTAAACCCTAAACCCTAAACCCTAAACCCTAAACCCTAAACCCTAAACCCTAAACCCCCTAAACCCTAAACCCTAAACCCTAAACCCTAAACCCTAAACCCTAACCCTAAACCCTAAACCCTAAACCCTAAACCCTAAACCTTAAACCCTAACTCCTTCTTGGCCAGGCAGCCGCACACTGACGGCATAGCACGGCTTGCGGCGCCCAGGGAAGGGGAGAGCTGATGGGGTGTGGCGTTTCGGGTTTTTGAGGGCAGGGCGCGGGATGAGGGTGGAGGTTTAGGGTTTAGGGTTTGGGGTTTGGGGTTTGGGGTTTGGGATTTGGGGTTTGGGGTTTTGGGGTTTTGATGTTAGGGTTTAGGGTTTAGGGTTTAGGGTTTAGGGTGTCGTGGTTGAGGTTTGGGTTTTTTGGGTTCTGGGCGTCTTGGGGTTTAGGATCTGAGGTTTCTCAAAAATCTGGTTTTCTTATAAAGTTCTACTCCTTGCAACCAACTCAAATCCATGGCTCAATGCACAATTCATATCTCCCGATGAAGCAACTCCTCCTAAATACGCCCCAATTGTGATCAATGTGATTCACATTTCCTGTTTCATTCTGTTTAAAATTAAAAATTCATTGGTCAAAGAACCTTACACTTGCGTCAAATAGAAGCATTTCCTTATATAAATGATTTGAGTGATTGAATACAATCGACAGTCTTGAACTTGAAAAACATTTAATTCGTTTTTTGGCTCCAAATAGTGTTGATGTCCATGAATATTACAGAAACCTTTGACAATAAGACAGGTATGTTAGATTTATGCTGCATGTCCAAAAACTGTGGTGTGCGTTTGCTCTCTCAACCGTTTATCGCTATTTTGGATTATTGGTTCCGTTTTTTAAGTTATTGCAAATAACTGCTTGTAATTGATATGTAAATATTTCAGAATCGCGTGAATCACCTTTAAATTCTTGAGTATCTGTGAATTTCGCATGTCAATCGTTGTATCAAATGTGACGGTATTTTGTAATTTGGTGATTGTATTGGAAGACCTACTCAGTGTAATTACTAATATATCTGGTAAAGTGAGGGTGCAGGGCTTCAGGGTGCAGGGCTGACGAAAGACCAAGACCCCAACTTTCCAGGTTGAGATTCTAGCCAGAATGTGGTGTGGCTCCTGCTTCTTGCTAGCTTTCGCTGGATGTTGTTGAACCTTGGGGGTTGGGGGGAGGGAGGGGGGGGGGGGTAAGGGAGGGGGGGTGTTTGATCTCTCCCCAATGACATCAGAAAGCTCAAAAGGCACGATATTTCTTGCGTCCCACCTCGAGATTTCACAGCAGGGGGGGGGGGTGGGGGGGCAGAGGGTGTGATTACCCCAAACCCAATAACCCCAAGACCGTAAGCCCTAAACCCCAAACCCTAAACCTAACTAGAGGATGAGGAAAGCGAGTAGGGAGCCGAACCTCAGGTGTCCTTCCTTTAGCCTCTTCCTCCATAGTTTTAGGGTTTAGGGTTTCGAGTGTACGATTTAGGGTTTAGGGGTGGGGGAACCTTGTACCCTGAAGACCCAACAGGCTGAAGTCCCCGAGAAACAGCCCAGCTTTCTCCAGGTACCAGCATCGGATGCCGGTGACCGCTCTGCTGTTGGTTGTGCTTCATAAGGGGTTGAGGGTTGAGGGTTTAGGGTTCAGGGTTGGGGGTTTAGGGTTGAGGGTTTAGGGTTTATGGTTGAGGTTTTTAGGGGTTTCGGGTTGAGGGGTTTGGGATTAAGGGTCGGGATGTTCCCCCCTCTACTAACACTCCTTAATGGGGACTAGAGTATCCCCAAGTATCATCCTTACTCAGGACTGTTAGTATAATGGGGGGAGCATCCCAAGTTTAGGGTTTAGGGTTTTGGGTTTTGGGTTTTGGGTTTTGGGTTTAGGGAGGTTCGCATCTTGGGAGGGTGTCGACGTGAAAGCTCGGTTGCGCGTGGGTGAGTGGGTATGTGGCCCTCAACCCTAAACCTAAACCCTGAACCCTAAACCCTAAACCCTAAACCCTAAAGCCTAAACCCTAAACCCTAAACCCTAAACCCTAAACCCGAAGCCCTAAACCCTCAAACCCTCAAACCCTCAACCCTAAACCCTAAACGCTAAAACCCTAAAAACCCTCAAAACCCTCAAAACCCTAAAACCCTAAAACCCTAAAACCCTAAAACCCTAAAACCCTAAAACCCTAAAACCCTAAAACCCTAAAACCCTAAAACCCTAAAACCCTAAAACCCTAAACCTGGAACCCTAAATCCTAAATCCTATGGTTTAGGATCGGCTGCTTAACCAAAGAAGGGCCTTTAAGACCTATCAACCAGAATGGGGGTTTACGACAATGAGGGACCCCTCTTACAGTCCCCAAATACTAGGATTCCCTGATAATAGGGACCCCAAAAAGGGTCCTAAACCCTAAGCCCTAAGCCCTAAGCCCTAAGCCCTAAGCCCTAAGCCCTAAGCCCTAAGCCCTAAGCCCTAAGCCCTAAGCCCTAAGCCCTAAGCCCTAAACCCTAAACCCTATTTTCGGACACCCCCACATCTTCTTGGCCAACGGACTCTGAGAGAGGTACAGATGTGGTGTCTGCCGAGGATGTGGATGAGGCCTGCGCTGGGGGGGTTGCAGCCCCACTCTCTATGTCCTAACCCTAAACCCGAAACCCTAAACCCTAAACCCTAATACTTTTCGCCTTTAATAACCCTAACTCTTTCTGGGACGTGTACCTGTAGGCGGCTGTAGGGCTTCAGGGGTTTAAGGCTTTTGGATTCGGTTTAAGGGCTTTGGTAAGGTAAACCCTAAACCTAAACCCTCAACCCTCAACCCTCAACCCTCAACCCTAAACCCTAAACCATGTAGGGGTGTGCAAAATTGGTGACGCCGTGGATGTTCTCAAGGCCAATTTTGAGTCGTTCACAGCTCCGCTCAAGGAGGAGGAGCTAAAGTGGAAGCTTCCAACAGAGGCAAAGGTCCTTGGTCATTCGTTTGCCCGCATTGAAACAGAACCAGGGGAGTAAACCCTAAACCCTAAACCCTAAACCCTAAACCCTAAACCCTAAACCCTAAACCCTAAACCCTAAACCCTAAACCCTAACTTCCGGTGGATCTCGATCTCACTGTGGGACCTCTCAAGCTTCAAATCAAGGTGCCGGCAGGCCGCGATGTGGTACTACCCACATTAGGTGCAGAGAAAGTCATGGTCTGCGCATTCTGGGCACTTGAGCGGAAGTGCACGACTCTTCAAAGACAGCCACAGGAGAAGACATCAGATTCGCGCGGTCGGCAGTATTTCTCGCAGAGAAGGGGCTCTTGGGCCCCGCAGAACTCAGAGAGTCGCTGCTCGCGATGCACCGTGAGTTTCGTGGTAAAGGAATGGACCACTCGGTGGCGCTCTCCGTCTTCGGGACAGGCAACAGCGCAAGCGACAGGACTGGTGAAGACTGCGCACAGGACGCAACGGACAACGATGGCTCCCCAGCACTGCCAGTAGAGTTTACTACCTTCGCAGCAAAATCGGATGACCTTGCTACAACCCTGCCTCCTTCTTCAGGCAGCTAGGACCTTACTTAGGGTTTAAGGTTTAGGGTTTAGGGTTTAGGGTTTAGGGTTGAGGGTTGAGGGTTGAGGGTTGAGGGTTGAGGGTTGAGGGTTGAGGGTTGAGGGTTGAGGGTTTAGAGTTTAGGGTTTAGGGTTTAGGGTTTAGGGTTTACACCCAGATCTCACTCAACCTTTCCTCAACCACCAACCACCGGGGGTGGGGTGGTTCAGGAAGGTTGGCACCCCCGGGCCTCAGAGAGACTGGCAGGCGCAGCATGTCGGGTTGCATGAGAGGAGCTCCGAACTCCCACTCAGGTTTAGGGTTTAGGGTTTAGGGTTTAGGGTTTAGGGTTTAGGGTTTAGGGTTTAGGGTTTAGGGTTTAGGGTTTAGGTTTTAGGGTTTAGGGTTTCAGTTTAGGGTACAGGGTTTAGGTTTTAGGGTTTAGGGTTCAGGGTTCAGGGTTTAGGGGACCCATCTTCAAGGCAACCTAAACAGGAGGCCTTGGAAAGCAATCCCCTCGTCATTTTAAGTTTAGAAGCGGCCCCAAGATTAACCCTGAATCACGAAGCCCTGCCCGCCTCAAACTCTGGGGTTTTGGGTTTTATTGGCCTAATCCCCTAAAGCATCCTACAACTTCAGGGTTGAGGGCTTTAGGGTTGAGGGCTTTAGGGTTCAGGGTTTAGGGTTTAGGGTTTAGGGTTGAGGGTTTAGGGAACTGTGAGCCACACCTGAGGAAGACTTCCAGCTTTCTCCTCTCACCGACCGCGCGCCTCCAGCCCCGTCCATTGACATCCCTGGTCAGGCCGAGGCCCCCCTGAGACTTTGCTTTCCAGTTTAGGGCTTAGGGTTTTAGGGTTCAGGGTTCAGGGTTCAGGGTTTAGGGTTTAGGGTTTAGGGTTTAGGGTTTGGGGTTTAGGGTTTAGGGTTTAGGGTTTGAGGGTGTTGGGAGTTTGTGTTCCGGGTCTGACATCCATCGTATTGGTCTACAATGCTTGGAGATGGGGTCGCTGCGGTCTCAGCTACGGTACCTCTGTCCCTTCTGTCTAGGGTGAACCATTGAGATGTTCCGTCTTATGCTAACAGTCCTTTATAGAGCTCTTCAGGACTGCTAGTGTAAGGGGGATCAACCCTAAACCCTAAACCCTAAACCCTAAACCCTAAACCCTATATAAACCCTACACCCTAAACCCTAAACCCTAAGCGCTTGAACCACATGAAGCCTCCCTCGGCAACTTCCCTTTTTTTGGACCTTGTCATCAGCAGCTGCGCTGCGAACGTTTAGCGTTTAGGGTTTAGGGTTTAGGTTCTAAGAAAATCGTCCAGGAAAGGGTCTAGGGTCTAGGGTCTATGGTCTAGGGTCTAGGGTCCAGGGTCTAGGGTCTAGGGTCTAGGGTCTAGGGTCTAGGGTTTAGGGTTTAGGGTTTAGGGTTTAGTTTAGGGTTTAGGGTTTCGGGTGTAGGGTGTAGGGTGTTGGGTTTAGGGTTTTATCGGTCCGCAGGCGGAACCCTATGCAAGGCAGGGCGTAGGCTGGGGATGTCCATCCCAGGGAGACTTGCAGTGGAAGAATGCGACAATTCTCCCTAACGAAAGGGGTCTTACTAAATACTACACTTTTTGCTTAAAAACTACAAAACACAAAACATGTTCTTCCTGATAATAGGGATTACTGTCTTTTGTTTTGGGGTAGTTTTGAAGCAACTAGTAGAATCGTGTTCCCTTGTGGTCCCTATCCCTTTTTTTTGGGGGGGGGGGGGGGGGGCGCCCTAGATACAAGTGCCAAAAAGGTCCCCTACTTTGGGGAGCCTACCGTTGCCGTGGGGCCTGGGATGAGGGAAAAATGTTTAGGGCAAGTGTAGGGCTTAGAGTTTCGGATTGTATCTAATCATTAGGGTTTTTGGTGGAGGGTTTTGTACCCCCAAAGCCTAATCTCCAAACTCAGGACTTAGGCCAATACATTCTCCGGCGCCTCCCAAGGGAAACTTGCCGAAAACTGCTGGACGGAGTTGGCCTGTCTCAGTGCCTGACGATCCCGTTTGCCCAGCTCAACCTGCTCCGTGTGACATGGCACTGCATTTCTGTTCGACACGCCTGGGGTCTCATCCATCACCCGGCGGAGAGGCACGGCTCCTCTGCATCACCAGCCAAGGCTGCGGTAGATCTGAAGCTTGCGCGAACCTCCAAAGCAAATACAGTATCGCAGCCTATTGGTCCCTTGCGACCTGTGGAGTGGAACAGAGCTTCACTCGAAACAAGATGGCGCGAATATAAGACGAAGTGCTATAAACCTGCTCCGCTGGCTGTTGGATCCCAAGCTACCCGGCTCCGCAACCCTAAGCAACTTGCCGGACTGCTTTTGCTGCCTCAGACGTCACCCTTCGCATCTCACGTTCTCGCATCCTAACCTCAGCTCTGGCCAAGCCACAGCAGACGCCCTAAACTGCGAGCAAGGCCTGATTAGCTACCGGCTAAGCCGCAAGCCGCCACGAGCCCGCCCAGCCTCCAGCGACGGAAGCCTGCAACTGAGTAGCGGCAGTCTAGCAGTTGGAGGCCAATGCCCTCCTTAGCGCCAGAAAAGTTAGCTTTTGGCGCCGTACCGCATTTCTCACAGCTTTGAAAGGGCTAACAGCCCTTTGAAAATTTAGGATGTAGGATTTCAACCCTCTCGATTTGGAAACAGGAGAATCTTGCCCTCCGCTCTGCGATCAAGAAACGAGTGCAACAAAGAAATCCGAAACAAGGAGAGAACTGTCACGGTAAAATACCTCAAATCCCTAGTGGAGTAAGGTTTGGGTGCGGGCCCAGTGAGCAAGCCATAAACCCCAAACCCCAAACCCCAAACCCCAAACCCCAAACCCCAAACCCCAAACCCCAAACCCCAAACCCCAAACCCCAAACCCCAAACCCCAAACCCCAAACACCACCCCAAACCCCAACACCCACCCCAACCCCAAACCTAACCCTAAACTCCTAAACCTAAAGCCTAACCTAGAACCCCAAACCCCAAACCCCAAACCCTAAACCCTAAACCCTAAACCCTAAAGCCTAAACCCTAAACCCTAAACCCTAAACCCCAAACCCCAAACCCCAAACCCCAAAACCCCAAACCCTAAACCCGAAACCCGAAACCCGAAACCCTAAACCACCCCAACCCCCAAACCCTAAACCCTAAACCCTAAACCCTAAGCCCTAAACCCTAAACCCTAAACCCCAAACCCCAAACCCCAAACCCCAAACCCCAAACCCTAAACCCTAAACCCTAAACCCTAAACCCCCCCAAACCCCAAACCACACCTTGCCCAGGGCTCGGAGGAATCGGGGCCATCGAAGGGCCCTCCCGAGCTGCAGCCCCCGAGCGCCCGCGGGCTCAATGAGGAGGGGGGTTTTGGGATTTAGGGTTTGGGGTTTAGGGTTTGGGGTTTAGGGTTTGGGGTTTGGGGTTTAGGGTTTAAGGTTTAGGGGCTACATAGGTTTAGGGTTTAGGCTTAGGGTGGAGGGTAGAGGGGGTGGAGGGGGCTGAGGGTCGGGGGTCCGGGGTCGAGGGATGGGGCTTCTTCGATCAAAGGTTGAGGGATTAAGGTTCACTGACCACTCGCCCGGGGGCCGAAAGAGGAGCAGGGTAGGGCGTGCTGCTTCTTTGGGGTTGAGGCTTTCGGGCCCGGGGTTTGACTGTTAAGGGTTCAGAGGTTTATGGGTCTTCGGGTTTTAGGCTTGGGCTTGATGGCTGAGGGTAGAGGTTTAGGGTTTAGGGTTTAGGGTTTAGGGTGTAGGGTTTAGGGTTTAGGGTTTAGGGTTTAGGGTTTAGGGCTTAGGGTTTAGGGTTCAGGGTTTAGGGTTTAGGGTTTAGGGTTTAGGGTTTAGGGTTTAGGGTCTAGGGTTTAGGGTTTAGGGTTTAGGGTCTAGGGTTTACGGGTTTGGGGGTTCAAGGTGGGGGGTTGTACCTTGTGAATGTACACCATCACGAAGGCCTGTTTGGAGGCAGAACATGGGGCTGCTCCCAAGTCGGGTGCAAGGTATCAACGAGGCCTTGTGGTCTTGGCAGGGGGCTTGTAGGGGTGATTTCATGTGTGAGGTTAGAATGGGGGTTTAGGAACATAGGGGAGCCCCAATATAGACCCCCAAATAGCAGGATCCTCTTTTAAAGACCCCAATTTTTGGTACCCCTAATATCGTAAACCCCCCAAATAGAGTCCTGCCGTACAAGCCCTCCCACTCAGAACGAGCCCTCCGTGCAGCTGGAAGCAGCGTCAGCAAGAGGCGTGCCAGGGACGAGGGCAGCGCTACATTGCTATCCTTTCTGGGGGTTTTTCTGACTTTGACATGGGGCGTTATATGGTTAGGGGGCCATCTTTTGAGGTTTCTCTTGCATGCCGCGCTTCACCTGAATTCTGAGTGTTTTGGGGTATGTATGAGTCTTGTGGACGTATGCCAGAACGGCAGGCTCAGCACGATCCCTGTGCTATTGTCAGCACCATGTATCTTGTCTTCTTCTGCTTTCATAGATGATGGTTCTCTAAATCCTGGTCCCCAAATCGCAAACCCTTCCAAATCTGAGACATGAGGGGGGGGGGGCAGGCCACAAGCGACTCCTGATAAAACGCTCGGTTCGGGTTTATGTTCGGGTTTTTGGTTTGTGTTTTTGGGGTGGGGGGGGGGGGAGGCACGATCCCTTTCGTTGAAACTTGATTTTTTCAGGCGCCGAATCCCTATGCTGTGTGCCACAAAGTGGCTTCTGATGAGGCCCTATAGCTAATGACCACATCTTACGAAGGCCGGCAAGCCAAAACATTACTTGAGGGTTAGTTAACCGAGTGAGTGCGCGAAAACTCGAGTCTTGGTGACATGCGACTTGCATCCCTCATACACCAACGTGCAAAATAACCAGAGTCATAGATTTATTCGTCCATTCGTTCATCACTCACGGGTTTACCAGATTCTTCTTGTGGGCTTGTTATAGCACCTTCCAAGGCAACTTGGGCTTGGGATCTCAAGCGGATGCCCAGACCTTATCACCCTGCTAAACCACCCTTAAATCCTAAACCCTAAACCAAATCTTTTTTGCGGAGAGTTCGGGCTTGGGCGTTTGTGGCTGAGGTTGGCACAAGCAGCCACCACCATGTGGCTAACAGTGCAGGAAGACCCTAAACCCTAAACCCCAAGTTCTAAACCCTAAACCCTAAGCCCTAAGCCCTCAACCTTCAACCCTAAGTGAACCTCAAAAGGGGTTTTGGGGCTTCTATAGGGTCCTAGGGTTTAGGGTTTAGGGTCCTTGAGAGTGAGGGCCCATGGGAAGTACGTAACCCGGAAGCCCGTAGTGTTCGGGAGGGTGCCTAAGCCTAAACTCCAAAGAGGGTTTCGGGTTTGGGGTTTAGGGTTTAGGGTGTAGGGTTTACTAGGGTTTAGGGTTTCGGGCCTGAAAGCCGCCATCCGCGCCAAGCCGGAGGCAGCAAAGAGACACCAGGAGGTGGAAGCAAAGAGACACCGCCCACCGGACAGCCGCTTTGCGACAGAAGATTGAGGTTGAAAGGCCTAGGGTATAGGGGTCTAGGGGTGTAGGGGATTTAGGGTTTAGGGATCCTAAACCCTAAACCCTAAACCCTAAACCCTAAACCCTCAACCCTCAACCTTAAACCCCAAACTCTGTCTAAACCCTAAACCCTAAACAGGGCCGTGGTGGCAAGGGTTGTGCGCTGGGTCGGGTGGGAATGCAGCTTGCCCAGATATACCCTCGTTTCCTCGGGTTCTGATCCTGCTACAAAGCTCCTTGGGCAACAAAAGTCGCCCCTCTCTCCGGTTTAGGGTTTAGGATGTAGGGATTAGGGTTTAGGATTTAGGGTTTAGGGTTTAGGATTTAGGGTTTAGGATGCAGGGTTTAGGGTTTAGGATTTAGGGTTTAAGGTTTAGGGCTACTGAGCTGGAAGCTTGATTTGCTGGCCGCCCACTCTGAAGTTAGTATTCTTAGACACTACCCTGAGCCCTGAGCACTCAACCCCAAACCGGCCGTGAGTGGGGTGTAGGGTTTAGGGTTTAGGGTTCAGGGTTTAGGGTTTAGGGTTTAGGGTTTAGGGTTTAGGGTTTAGGGTTTAGGGTTTAGGGTTTAGGGTTTAGGGTTTAGGGTTTAGGGTTTGTCAGGGTTTAGGGTTTTTCAGGGTTCAGGGTTTTTCAGGGTTCAGGGTTCAGGGTTCAGCTCCCATAACATTCCGAAAACAAAAAGTATTCCCAATAATCTCAGTTTCAAAGGCCTATGCTTATGCTTGAAAGCACCTCATTTTGCTGACCTCATTTTCTTGCCATTGCATCTCTTGCGCGCTACGTTCGCCTTGATATGAACGGACACAAAAAAAAGCCCTAATTTTGCTAGCTTCATTGCCTGGAACTTGGTTGATCCAGACCTTGAGGCCCTGAAACACTAAACCCTAAACCCTAAACCCGGAACCCTAAACCCTAGACCTTGAGGCCCTGAAACCCCAAACTCCAGGCCTTGACCCAGGCTTCAGGGCCTGAAACCCTAAGGCCCAGGCTTTGAGGTCCTGAAGCCCTCAACCCCACAGCTTGAGGCCCTGAAACCCTAAACTCAAGGCCCTGAGGCTGAAACCCTACACCCCCGGCCCTGAGGAAGTCTGAGGAGGCTTGGGAGTTGTAGCTGGACCCAGATGGCCTCCCATACTTGGGGTTAGGGGTTTAAGGCTGATAGCCGACAGATAGAACCCTAAACCCTAACAAGCACAGCCCGAACCCCAGAGCCTCTCCATCATATGATAAATTTAAACCTAAATGACTTCGTGGCTCATGGCCAATATTTCGTGGCTCATGGCCATTTTGTCGTGGCTCATGGCCAAAATTTCGTGGCTCATGGCCAATCGACATTTTTTCGTGGTTCATGGCCAGTTTTTCGTGGTTCATGGCAGATTTGTCGTGTTTCATGGCCAATTTGTCGTGGTTCATGGCAATTTTGTCGTGGTTCATGGCCAACTTTTCGTGGTTCATGGCCATTTGTTCGCGGTTCATGGCCACTGTTTCGTGGTTCAGGGTTTAGGGTTCCAGGGCCTCAAGGCCATTCGTTTAGGGTTTCAGGGCCTCAAGGCCCGTCCCCCGAGGCCCTAAACCCTCAACCCTAAACCCTAAACCCTAAACCTTAAACCCTAAACCCTAAACCCTAAACCCTAAACCCTAAACCCTAAACCCTAAACCCTAAACCCTAAACCCCAAACCCTAAACCCTAAACCCTAAAGCCTACACCGAACTCCATCGTTTGAAGGTCTGCCTTCTTCAAGCGATTTCGCAAGAAGCTTAAGATGGACCCGAGCAATGCAACGAAGGCGCTTGAGCGTTCGGGGTTTAGGGGGGGTTTGGGGTTTAGGGTTTAGGGTTTAGGGTTAGGGGGTTTGGGGTGTAGGATTACGCTTTAGGCCTTCTTGTTCTTCTTGTCCTTCTTGTTGTTGTTGTTCTTCTTCTTCTGCTTCTTGAGTTGCTCGAGGGGTTCAGTTCTTTTAGGGGACCGGTGTGTTTTCGAGTGCCGGAACTTAGGGATCCGGGTTCCAGGGTTCTTGGACGTCTCTGTGGGGTTGAGGACTTCGCCCAGCCCATCCCTATAAGAATCAGGGTTGAGGATGGCTCACCCTAAACCCTAAACCCTAAACCCTAAACCCTAAACCCTAAACCCTAAACCCTAAACCCTAAACCCTAAACCCTCCACCCTAAACCCTAAACCCTAAGCCCTAAGCCCTAAACCCCAAACCTCAAACCCCAAACCCTAAACCCTAAACCCTAAACCCTAACGGTTCAGGAGTTTAGTGTGCTTTTTATGGCCCTGAGCTGCAAATCCGAATTCAGCTCTAAAGGTTTGGGGTTTTAGGGTGGAAAGGGTCTTTGGTTTAAGGGTTTAGGGTTTAAGGTTCAAGGGTTTAGGGGTTCCGGGTGGAGGGGATCTAGGGTGTAAGAGTTTTGGGTTTATGTAAGGCTTGCGGGGAGAGGGTTTAGATCCACTCTTGCGCTCCCCCACTCTGCCTCCACACAGAACAGCTCTCAAACCAGAACCTTGAAAAGCCTGCCAAGAAGGTTTGACCCCAAACCCCAAACCCTAAACCCTAAAACCCTAAACCCTCCATCCTGACCCTAAAGCCCTTAGCCCGACATCCTTGCAAAATCCTGAACCCTAGAACCCTTGAACCCTATATCCGAAACCCTCAAACCCTTAAATCTAAGCCCAAACCCAAGAACCTCGCAGGCGTTCATGGGCACCAACAGCCGTCAAACTCGGGGCATGCGACTCGACGGAACCCCCCGTGGGTCTCGGGTTTGTGGTTTGGGGTTTAGGGTTTAGGTTGCAAACACCACGCACATCCCCGCACATCCTTCCCGATGTACATCCCAAAATGCTTGCAAGCAAGGCCGACTGTGATTTCAGGGTTTTCGCGCTTTTAATATGACTAGGAACAGGCTTTGCTAAACATGTGTTAGCATTCAAGGCACATCGCCAGGAATGTAACTTAAATTCGAGCTACCAAGCACTGAACCTCCGAAACCCTAAACCCTAAACCCCAAACCCTAAACCCCAAACCCCCAACCCTAAACCCTAAGCCCTAAACCCTAAACCCCAAACCCCAAACCCCAAACCCCAAACCCCAAACCCTCCCTCCATCTCTCTCCCAAGACCAACATCATGGGAGAGGAGTAGTTTAGGGTACAAGGGTCTATCTACCCCTAGGCTGCGCAATAAGCGCTCTAAGGCCCAAGCACAAAACATATCTGTGCACACCCCTAAACTCCTAAGCCCTAAACCCTAACCCCTAAACCCTAAACCCTAAACCCTTAAGAAGACTATGGGCGCCCTTTTTGGAGCCACTTGCAGTGGACCTATTTTCTATTTAAAGGCCAATTGGGGAGCTGCCCAGGAATGCTGGTTTTAAGATCCTAAGCCCTTAACATTGAACCCTGAACTCTAAACCCTAAAAGATACTGCGTGTACAGCCACACAGAAGTCGAAACGGCCTTTGCTGGGCGTTTCTGACAAGCCTTGAATTTGCACCATGCCTTGAAAACCCTAATCCCTAAACCCTAAGCCCTAAACTCTGAACACTAAACCCTGACCCCTGAACTCGAAACCCTGAACCCTAAACCCTAATCCCTGAACCCTGAACCCTAAACCCTAAACCCTAAACCGTAAACCCCAGAAGCAGCTTCAGCGCTTCCGGGCCTACGGCCCTGCACGCGAGATTCGACGAGCCGCTGATTGACGACTCGTCTTAGAGTTTAGGGATTACTAATAGTATTCCCTTATGGTCCCTCTACAACTGTAGCTATAATAACCCCCCCCCCCCCAAAAAAAAAAAAAAAAAAAAAGAATCCCTGTGCTACTTATTCGAGTTTAGGGATTACTAATGGTATTCCCTTATGGTCCCTCTACAAGTATAGCTATAATAACCCCACAAATCCCTGTTCCAATTATTAAGGCCCCTTTATATAACGTAGGCGTGGCTCCTGACAACTCCTTGTGGCAGCGAGGAAGGTGCGGATTCAATGCGCGCTGGAGGGTTTGGGGTTTAGGGTTTAGGGTTTAGGGTTTAGGGTTTTAGGGTTTCGGAGTTCATGAGCTGTTGCATCTGAGATCATCGGAGTAGCTCTGAAGGCCCCATCACCTACGTGTCCCTCCACCACAGCACCTCGGACAAAGTGTCGGCTGGCCCGCGTATGGTTGTGCAGTTGACGGACCGCACTGCATCGCTCTTTGTGAAAGTATTCCAGGTCGGCGACGCAAACCTTCGCTTGCTTGAGGAGGCTAAGGCAGTGGTGTTACATTGTACACAAGAACGTACGCATCCACGAACGACCGAACCCTTGAACCTTCTAGTCGGTGATCACGACAAGGTCATGTACACGGGCCCAGTTCGACGTTTTGTTCGATGATGGTGGCAATGGGGGGTCGGCCCGCTTTTTTGTTTAGGGTTTAGGATTTAGGATTTAGGGTGCCGGATTGCTACAGACCAGTGCAGGTTAATGATGGCAAACCCTCCCTCCACCTTCAACCCAAGACCTAAACCCCTAAACCCCTAAACCCCTAAACCCCTAAACCCCTAAACCCCTAAACCCCTAAACCCCTAAACCCCTAAACCCCTAAACCCCTAAACCCCTGAACCCCTGAACCCCTGAACCCCTGAACCCCTGAACCCCTAAACCCCTAAACCCCTAAACCCCTAAACCCCTAAACCCCTAAACCCTAAACCCTAAACCTGAAGCCCTAAACCCTTCATAAACACTGCTCAGTCGAAGCCTGACTGCGGTGAACCTAGAGCGCGAGATGCCACGTTCCTTGGGCCACATTGCAAGAGTTTGGGGTTTAGGGTTTAGGGTTTAGGGTCTAGGGTTTAGGGCGTAGGGTTTAGGGTTTAGGGCTTAGGGCTTAGGGCTTAGGGTTTAGGGCTTAGGGTTTAGGGTGTAGGGTTTAGGGTTTAGGGTTAGGGTTTAGGGCTTAGGGTTTGGGGCTTAGGGTTCAGGGTTCAGGGTTCAGGGTTTAGGTTGCACAACAGGCTTGGTAGCCCAGTGGTAATTGCCCTTTGGTACCCTTTTTGTTGTGTTCAAGGTTAGGGTGCCCTTGTGATAGTATGCTTTCTGGGCTACCAAGCAGCAGGGAGAAAAAAAAACAAGAAAAAACACTGCGGAGCCTCGAACCACGCAAGACCTGTGAGCTCTAAGCCTATGAACTCTTTGCAAGCCCTCGAATTCCTACAAGACCTGCAAACCCTATACAACCCTAAACCCTAAACCCTAAACCCGAAACCCCAAAAACACACTGCAGAGCCCCGGCAAAGCCTACGCGTCCTCGAAGCCCTGCAAACCCTATCAACCCTGTAAACCTGGAAAGCACTGTTAAGCCTGCAAATTCTAAGCACAAACCCTAAGCCCTAAACCCTAAACCCTAAGCCCTAAGCCCTAAGCCCTAAGCCCTAAGCCCTAAGCCCTAAGCCCTTAGCCCGAAGCCCTAAACCCTAAACCCTAAACCCTAAACCCTAAACCCTAAACCCTAAGTCTAAGCCCTAAATCCTAAACCCTAAACCGCAACCCACAAGTTCTGCCGTCGAGGTGCTGGCTGGCGTGCTGGAATGGCTCAACTCGTCAACTCCCCTCTCTTTGAGGCCCAGATTTAGGGCCCAACCCCTAAACGAAAACTTCGAGTAGGCCAAGATTTCCCCTGTTTTTGAGGTTTAGGGTCCCTTATAAGCCCCTTTAAAGCCAAAAGGGCACCCTTTTCATTCCTGGGTTTCCCCTGGGTCTAATACTGCGGTGTCCCAGCTAAGCCTAGTTAATTACTCTTCGTCTCCCAACAGCTAGCAAGAAAGTGGGTAGTAGTTATGGATTGTTGGGGCGGGGTGGGAGGGGGGGTAACACTTATCAAAGTTCTCAAGAAAGGAAGTCGGGAAATTGGCACCTTTTGATCCCTTTTGGTGATATGTAGGCTAGAGGTTGAGTCTATAGATTGTCCCATGTCTCACTTTGTTGACCCCAGGCCTTGAACCCTACGCCCAACAACGAGTAGGGTTAGACCTCAAACGCGGCTAGGGGAGACCGAAACCTAAATTGCTGGGTTTAGACTTGACCCACATAACCCTAAACCCAAAACCCAAGACCTTAAACCCTAAACCCTAAACCCTAAACCCTAAACCCTAGACCCTTAACCCTAAACCCTAAATCCTAAACCCTAAACCCTAAACCCTAAACGCTGCTCTCAAGTTGCAGAGCCCAGCCGCTGAATCGGAGGTGGTTTTCGCCGTCGCAATTTTGTTCAACACCGTGATCATGGCTGTGCAGGTGCGATGAGGGCCCATACTTCGGATCACTTAGGGTAAGGAAGGGACCACACCAACGGCCCCATGGTTCCAACCTTTTTTCTTATACCCCCACTTATGAGTCTACTTATCACCTACTTAGGGGACTTAGGGGGCTTATAAGTCTAGTTATGATTGGGGTTATAAGTACCCTGAGAACCTCCAAGTAGATCTTGAATGCCCCGCAGATGTTCGACGCTGAGCCCGCGATTGCGGCTTTCGACCCTTTCGGTCGCGGACTTTTCGGTCCAAGAGCCTTACATTACCCAGATCCCAAAATCTAAGGGTTAAAGGTTGAAGGTTCAGGTTTTGGGCTTAGGGTTTAGGACTTGCGGCCTCAGGAACCCTAGACCCCTAAAACCCTGCAGGGGCACTCCAGCCTTGAACCACAGAGCAAAAGCCCTGAAGCCATGAGCCCTAAACCCTCAACCCTCAACCCCCTAAACCCTAAACCCTAAACCTCAAACCCTACACCCTAAACCCTAAACCCTAATCCTACACCCTTAATTCCGTTTATGTTCAAAAGTGTGATGTAAAGTATCTCTTCCCGAGTCCAAATGAGGCTCCCTTTGAGGTTCCTACTGTATTGCAGCATTCTTAAACCCTAAAACCTAAACCCTAAACGGGGACTCCAAGTACAGGTGCAGTACCGCGGCCTCGATGTCGGATTCTACGTGGGCCATCACAGCGTCAAGCGTCCGGCAAACGACAGCCGGCCGTGCATAGAGGTTTAGGGTTAATGGTTTAAGGTTTAGGGTTTAGGGTTGACAGTTTAATGCGGCTTGACTCTGTGTTGTTTCTCTTTTTTTTAGCCATAGAAAAATACACAGTTTTTTTTTTTTTGGGGGGGGGGGGGATGGTCGGGTAGAAGTTGTCGACGGGGCCCCGGCTCCACCGTTTAGGGTTTAGGGGTTTAGGGTTTTGGGTTTGGGGTTGGGGTTTTTGGGTTTTGTTTAGGTTTGGGGTTCAGGGTTGAACTTGGAGTGCGGGGGGGGAGGGGGGGGGGTGGGAGGGGTATTGCGAGTTTGGAAAGCCCCAATCTGCTTTTGTTTGTTCCCCTCCCAATCTTCAGGGTCGAGGGTCTTGAGCAATCCTACCTACATCTATGGCTATACCCTTTCTCCCTAAAGCGCAAAGCCCTGAACCCGAAACCCGATCCCCCAAAACCTCAACCCCAAACCCCAAACCCCAGCCCAAAACCCCAACCCTAAACCCTACACTTCCCCTAAACCCCAAACCCGAAACCCTAAACCCTGAACCCCAAACCCCAAACCCCAAACCCTACACCCTAAACCCTAGACCCTACCCCAGGACCCAAGGACCCGCCCCACATCCAAAACCTGAAGCCTTGAATGCCCTCAACTCTTATTCTGACTCCCCCACTTCCTGAGGCCCAATTCTAAACCCTAGAAGCCCTAAACCCGAAGCCCTAAGCCCTAAGCCCTAAGCCCTAAGCCCTAAGCCCTAAGCCCTAAGCCCTAAGCCCTAAGCCTCAAGCCCTCAACCCTAAGCCCTAAACCCTTAACCCTAAAAGCCTATAAGCCCCAAAGCCTGATAAAGGGGTCAAAAAAAGTACTAATAAGATTCCCTGATGGCCCCTTTATAAGTATACCACAGTAACGCCCCAAAGCCCTATCCCTAAGTCCTAAACCCCAAACCCCAAACCCCAAACCCCAAACCCAAACCCCAAACCCCAAACCCCAAACCCCAAACCCCAAACCCCAAACCCCAAACCCCAAACCCCAAACCCCAAACCCCAAACCCCAAACCCCAAACCCCAAACCCTAAACCCTAAACCCCGAACCCTAAACCCTAAACCCTAAACCCTAAACCCCACAAGGCCCCCAAAGCCGAAGCCCAGGAGATTTGGCCCGGGGCAGAAGATGCCTTCTATGGCTTCGAGCTCTTCTTCGGCGTGCTCTTCAGCCTGGACACTGATCTGACCTGAACGCCAAGCCCAAAACCCTAAAACCCTAAACCCTAAACCCTAAACCCTAAACCCTAAACCCTAAACCCTAAACCCTAAACCCTAAACCCTAAACCCTAAACCCTAAACCCTAAACCCTAAACCCTAAACCCTAAACCCTAAACCCTAAACCTGAGGAATGTTGCCTTGCAGAGTTCAGCCTACCAGCATCCAGGTCTGAACCTTGCAAAGCCCTAACCCTAAACCCCTGAACCCTAAAACCATCTAAAACCCTGAACCCTAAACCCCCAAACCCTAAAACCCCAAACCCCACACCCCAAACCCTAAACCCTAAGCCCTAAACCCTAAGCCCTAAACCCTAAACCCTAAACCCTAAACCCCAAACCCTAAACCCCAAACCCCAAACCCCAAAACCCCTAAACCCTAAACTCTAGAGCCCAAACCCTGATCATGCCCGCCGATGGGCTTCCTCCACGATGCAAGAGGCCTGAGTTGGTCTGTGCCCCACAGCCAGGGTTGGCCAAAAGTAATGAACCTTGTGAACCCTGGGGTTTAGGGTTTAGGGTTTAGGGTTTAGGGCTTAGGGGTTTAGGGTTTAGGGTTTAGGGTTTAGGGTTTAGGGTTTAGGTGGTGGGAGCAGGTTTAGGATTCATGGTGCCCGCTGCAAGGCCCTCACCCTAAACCCTACACACCCTGACGCCTACACGCTTTAGCAACCTAAAGCATTATTCCTGAGCTCCAAGCCCCAAGCCATAATCCCCCTTAACCAGGAGATCTTCTTCAAGCTGCTTGCCACGGACTACCGCTTCTTCCTGGATATTTGGAACCTACTGGAGCCCTTGGTTCAGGGTTTAGGGTTCAGGGTTTCTTGGGCTTCGGGTTTGGGGGTGCCAGTCCACCCCCCACCCCGGCCCTTCAGAGACTCCTTTACCTTGACCCTAAACCTTAAACCCTATGGTTCATGGGGTCGTAGCCCTAAACCCTAAACCCTAAACCCTAAACCCTAAACCCTAAACCCTAAACCCTAAACCCTAAACCCTAAACCCTAAACCCTAAACCCTAAACCCTAAACCCTAAACCCTAAACCCTAAACCCTAAACCCTAAACCTTAAACGCAAACCCTATATGGTTCATGGGGTCTTGCCCATAGAAACCCTAGCATCCCAAACCCGCAAGCCGCCACAAGGGTTTAGGGTTTAGGGTTTAGGGTTTAGGGTTTAGAGTTTAGGGTTTAGGGTGTAGGCTGTAGGGCTTCCTAGCCTTAAACATGAAGGGCTACATGCGCAAGAGCAATGAAGCCCTATAATACACTGGACTCATAGGCCGGGCATCTTGCGATTTGGTTGGTTTTGGTCTGTGTGTGTGGGGATCCTAAGCAGAGATCAGACAGGTTATCCTTGCACCGAGAGTGGCCGCGGAACCCCTAAACCCTGAACCCTAAACCCTAAACTCTAAACTTTAAACCTTGAAACCCTAAACCCTAAACTGCAACAGCGCCAGGACTTCGCCGTTGTCCTTGCGTGGTTCATCGACACGCTGGCTGCGGGAGTCTTCCCAGTGTCCTGGCCTGCCAAACAGCCGGAACCCTTCTACCCTAAACCCTAAGCCCTGAACTCTTAAACCCCCTATATAAATCCCTAAACCCCCTAAACCCGGAACGGCACGGAAGCCCCCAAACCCCCAAACAGCCCTAAACCCTCAATCCTACACCTCAGACCCTACACCCTCAACCCTAAACCCTCAACCCCAAACCCTAACCCTGTGCTAGCCCACAGCCTAAACCGTGGTCATCCCCTGTGGCTAGCCCTGAACCGCATACCCCAAACTCCATACCCTTAAGCCCTCAAACCCAAGCGCTAAACGCTGCAGGGCCTGAGGACTGACGATCGCTTGGGGCCGTTAGGGGTCTGATGCTTTAAGGGTTAAAAGGTTTTTGAGGGTTTAGGGTTTCGGGTTTGTTTCGGGGTTTCCCCTGCACCCTAGTTGGGTAGTTGTACCGGCGGTCAGTTCTACTTGCGGTAGCCTATATCATAACCTTAGCTAAGCTACATATACATATACATATGTATATATATATATACATACACGTACCTCCTCCACCCTATGCCCTTAAATCCTACATCCTGCACCCTAAAACCCAAGCCCCCCCAAGTCCCAAGCCCCAAAACCCCAAACCCTTTGTCGGGCCCAGGTAGACCCTTTACTCTTGCGGCTGCTGAGGCTTCTAAAGCTGCCATTCCGCTGGCATTGAGTTCAGGTTGAGGGTTTTAGGGTTGTTTTAGGGTGTTAGGGTGTTAGGGTGTTAGGGTGTTAGGGTGTTAGAGTGTTAGGGTGTTAGGGTGTTAGGGTGTTAGGGTTTAGGGTTTAGGGGTCTCGAAGGCTTCGGTGCTGACGTGCTTCAGGGCTTAGGGTAGAGGGTTTCGGGTTTAAGTTTGGGGCCTCTGAGTTGGGAGATGGACCGTAAACCCCACTCACTTGTCTTTTGGGGTCGGCGGGCGTGGGTCGAGCGCTCAGCGAGACTCTGCGAGGGAGCCCAGCAGGCGGGCGACCCAAGTGTCCCAAGTGACTTGGGCCAAGCGTCCCAAGCGTTCGCAATGTAGGTTTTCGGCCGGCACCTTGATTGCGGAGACAAACGGACCCCGAGGCCCCAATGGCCAAAGTGACCCAGGCGACACAAGGGCCCCAAGTGACCGAGGGAATGAGGGCCTACGAGTGTTCGAGGTTGAGAGACCTGAAGGCATCCCAAGTGCTGCGACCCAAGTCCAAGCGATTAGGGTTTAGGGTTTAGGTTTAGGGTTTAGGGTTTAGGGTTTAGGGTTTAGGGTTTAGGGTTTAGGGTTTAGGGTTTAGGGTTTAGGGTTTAGGGTTTAGGGTTTAGGGTGTCCCGAGTCCCAAGCGACCCAGGGTGTCCAAGTGCCCCCCAGTGTTCAAAGTGACCCAAGTGACGCCAAGGCCCCAAGTGTGTCTGGAGTGCCACAAAGTGGCCTAAGTGACCCAAGTGCCCCATAACACACCGTTACGGTTGTGACCCAAGTGTTCCAAGTGACCCAGGTCACCCGAGTGTTTCAAGTTTCAAGTCACCGAGTGAACCAGGCACCCGCATCCTAGGCGACCCACGCGACCCAAGTGTCGCAGGTGACCCAAGTGATCCAAGTAACCCAAGTGTTCCCAGTTCTCCCAAAATCATGACCCCAAGCGACCCAAGTGTCCCACGTGCTCCAGGCGACCCATGTGACACGACTCGTAGGTGGCTTCAGTGAAGAGTTTCATATCAAGGTCGTCTAAACAACATCGCATCGATAGTGCATGTTGCTTTGTAGAAAAAGGCCTTAACTGTTTGAGAGTTGTAAGTCGGCGGTCTTAGGGTAAGTAGGTCTGCAGACTAACAAAGTGGTTCACAAAGCGCGCTTCCGTTTAACATGCCCTCAACCCTAAACCCCCTCGCGCTTGTACCTCACATTGCCTCAGCCTGCAATGCGCCAGAACTGTTCACAGGAATTTGTTTTCTGGTTCTGAATAGGAATTCGGTCCCTGAAAGAATTGTTTGGGGGAATAAGGTACCTAATTCCCCATCATGAACTCAACAGCTGAAGTTCGAGCATGTTAGGGTTTAGGACTCGAAGGTAGGACTTTAGCGTTCGGATTTCGGCCCATAGGGTTAGGGTTTCGGGTTTAGGGTTTAGGGTTTTGGGTTTAGGGCTTAGGGCTTAGGGTTTAGGGTTTAGGGTTTAGGGTTTAGGGTTTAGGGTTTAGGGTTTAGGGTTTAGCAGGCGGGCGGACTTGCCAGAGTCTTCATCGGGGTTGCTTACAGCTCTCATGTACAGACTACTATGCATAAACTTCTGTCGTTTTGTTCGGCATTCCAGGCTTGTCACTCATACCGCCTATACCACCTGCACTGTTGACGCCGCTTGTCCGTACGCAAAAAGCTCGTGTTTTTTTTTTCTCCTCCGGCTTCTCAAGCTTACTGCCTGCCTTATCCCTAATGTTCAAAGCCGAAAAGGGAAGGCCTCCAAGCACCCCAGCTTCTGAGCAGGGTATTCAAGCAAACTAGGAAATAATTTCAAAACTTCAGGGCTTAGAGGGTTTAACTGTGCTTATAAGCCCCTCAAGTCCCTTTAAGAAGGAGGCCAAGAAATCTGAAGCCCGAGGGTTTAGGTTTTAGGGTTTAGGGTTTTAAAGAAGCCAAAACCCCAAGGCAGTAAACCTGGCGTCTGAGGTTTCGCATGCTGCGTTTGGTGAGGAGCCGCGCAGAATCACGTAGCTACGCTCCCTTCGGACCACCTCTTCGCAGTTGGGCTTTGGGGTTTGGGCTTAGGACACGGACTTCTCGGACCCCGACCCTCAGCCATCAACCCGCCTCCTTCAGCAACGCCCAGATTCCGGGCTTCTCGTAGTTCTTGTTTTGTTTAAGGGCATCTTAGTGGCTTTAGGGGGGGGGGGGGTTTTAAGATGTGTTAGGGTTTTGCAGGGCTTTCTGGTTCTACGGGTCTTATAGGGTATGTCTTAGGGTTTTACAAGGCTTTATGGTCTTACAGGTCTGATAGGGTATGTCTTCGGGTTTTACAGGGCTTTATGGTCTTACAGGTCTGATTGGGTTTTACGATTTAGGGCCCTAAGCCCTATAAACACCCTAGGACCTTTGTTTCGGAAAGTCCAGGACCATCCAAGGCTTCGACTCATTGTATGCGGGGGACCCAGTTAACAGTTGCAGGGCTGTAGGATTCAGGACTCAGGTTCAGGGTTCAGGGTTTTAGGGTTGAGGGTACTGGGATTCAAGTTTCAAGTCTCGAAATTGTGTGGTGAATCTGGCATGCGTTTAGGCTTTTCAACGACACTCGGACGGTGAGAGGTGCGCTGCCACTGTTCAGACCCCAACACCTGAACACCCCAAAACTTGAGCCCGTAAAAACCCACCAAAATCCCATACAAAACCTTACGCAAAACCCCAACCACCCCCCCCCCCCCCCCCCCCCCCCCCCCTAAACCCTAAACCCTAAACCCCAAAACCCACCGAACACAAAACCAAGCAAGGTGATGATCACGTCTATCAAGGGCAGCATCGCAGCCTTGTTCTGGAGCGTGATTCTGCCGCTGAGCCTTCAAGGGAGGAATCGGTCCCTAAACCCTAAACCGCCTAAACCCTAAACCCTAAACCCTAAACCCTTCACCCTTAACCCTAAACCCTAAACCCTAACTTCTAAACCCTGAACCCTGAACCCTGAACCCTCAACCCTGAACCCTAAACCCTAAACCCTAAACCCTCAACCCTAAACCCTAAACCCTAAACCCTAAACCCTAAACCCTAAACCCTGAACCCTGAACCCTGAACCCTGAACCCTGAACCCTAAACCCTAAACCCTAAACCCTAAACACAAGAAGGTGCTAGGGGAGGGGTTCGGTCTAGGGCTTGAGGGCCTGCTCGCCAACACCTTGCGCCGTGGGTGAACCGCCTAACTCTCAAGAGCAGAAGAGTAGGGAACCAGTAACCCTAAACCCTGAACCCTAAACCCTAAACCCTAAACCCTAAACCCTAAACCCTAAACCCTAAACCCTAAACCCTGAACCCTAAACCCTAAACCCTAAACCCTAAACCCTAGACCCTACACCTAAACCCTGAACTCTGAACCCTGAACCCTCAAGACTTAGGATGCGTTGGCAAAACGAGTCACGCACAAACACGGCGCCCTGAAAGGAATCTTGGGAGGTTTAGGGCTTAGGGTTTAGGGTTTAGGGTTTAGGGTGTAGGGTGTAGGGTGTAGGGTTTAGGGTTTCGGGTAGGGTTTATGGTTTAGGGTTGAGGGTTCAGGGTTTAGGGTTTAGCTTTCTAGCCGGCCTTAGAACTGCTTAAATTCGGAACCGACTCTCTTCGCCCTCCCGCCTTAAGCCCTACACCCCAAAGACCAAGCCCCAAACCTACCCTGAACCCCTAACCCTAAACCCTAAACCCGATCGCCCCTATTTCCCCTGCAAAACCCTGTAATAAACCCTGTAAACCCTGCAAACCCTGTAAACCCTGTAAACCCTGTAAACCCTCTAAACCCTGTAAACCCTCTAAACCCTACAAACCCTACCCTACAAACCCTATACCCCATAACCCCTACACCCCAATGCCTGTAAACCCCAAGCCCGAATTCAATTATTAGGAAACCAGGAGCCCAGCAGTTGCGGCTTTGTGGTTCAACACGGCGCTCCGGCCCTCAATCCTACCCTAGACCCTAAACCCTAAACCCTAAACCCTAAACCCTAAACCCTAAACCCCCCTGGGAGGATCCACTACTATTGGAGATCTATTTTTTGGATCCTCTCAGGGGGTCTGGGTAGTCGTGATTGCGAGTTCCAGGGTGGCGGATTGTTTTCGGGTTTTTGCGTTTTTGCGGCTTTAGGGTTTTAAGGGTTTAGGGGTTTAGGGTTTTAGGGTTTTAGGGTTTGGGCTTTAGGGTTGTAAGGTCTTAGGGTTCTAGTAGGGGGCTTCAGGGTTTGGGGTTTTAGGCTTTGGGATTTAGGGCTCCTCCGAAACATGCTCCCAGGTTAGTCCTGGTGCTGATGATGGTGTCCCTCTTCCTTGTGCACCTTTGGCCAAAGCAGACGCTGTTTGTCGAACCCACCTGAACTCCACCCAATGCCTTCAGAGGAACCCAACCAATGTTTTCATTACTAGCAATTGACTCTATACCCTCTTGCACATCTCTCTCTCTCTCTCGCTCTCTCTCTCTCTCTCTCTCTCTCTTTTTCAATACATGACATCTATGCAGATTTGTTGGCACAAAACAGGCTGTTTTTTTCTGGGTGCTGTTTGGGGTCCCAGCGCAGGGCCTAAACCCAAAATGTCAGAGTCCTGGGAGCAGGCGGGAGCTCAAAGCGAGCTCCAAGGTGAGTTTTGGGGACGGTAACGGTTTAGGGTTTAGGGTTTAGGACTTAGGGTTTAGGGTTTAGGGTTTAGGGTTTAGGTCTTCTGTTTTGCAGAATCCGTTCGAAAAATGACGGCCGCAGCCTGTATTGCATCCGCGAGACACGAAGGAACCAGGACTTCTAGAACCGCCCATAGGAGTTGCGGTGTAACAAGACCCTAAACACGAAGCCTTCAACTGCAAAGCGGGCCCGGCGCGACCTCCCGAAGCATCCTAAACTCTTGTCTTGAACCTAAGCCTCTATATCCCTAATGCCCTAATCCCTAAGCCCTAAACCCTAAGCCCTAAACCCTAAAGCTCACACTTCGTGCACAGTGCATATCCGACGGGCTCACCTCCTCAAGGACGATGGTGGAAAATTACATCAGGAGCGAGGATCAGGAGACGCCAACTCTACGGGGTGATCCGGTTTAGGGTTCAGGGTTTCGGGTTCAGGGTTTAGGGTATTTTGCTTTGGGCTTGGGGTTTAGGGCGTAGGGTTTAGGGTTTCGGGTTTTCCGGAGACCCCACACCAATCCATGTTCCTTAGAAGGCCCAGGGTTGGTCGAGCCTAGGACAGCTCTATTTGGATGTCTGTGTCCTTTTCGTGAGTTTTTGAGCTTCGGCTTTGGCCTAAGGTCCCTCACACCCTCAAGGCCCTCAAGGGTTTCCCAGTACTTCAACCCGCAAAACCCCTACCCAAAGCCCAAGAAAGCCCAGCAAAACATCCTGGATCCCATCCCCAAACCGAAACCCCTAAAATCCTAGGAGTCTTCAGTCCAAGGTTTAGGGTTTAGGGTGCAGGGTTAGGATAAGTTGCATGGTCGCTTAATATGGTCCCTTACCTTCTTTAAAAGGTTTCTGAAGTATGGGGCCCTTGGTTTTGCAGGCTGTATAAGGGAGGGCGTAGTAAGGGATCATGTAACTAGCCTAAGATTCAAGTGATCAAGGAGTACGACAAGGAGGGACCTGTAGAAGGGACCCTTACTCTTATTCCCCGATATAACCTCTATATATGATTCGGCCCCGGCGGGCCCCCCCCCCCCCCCCCCCCCCCCCCCCCCCTGTGGTGTGGTTGGGGGTTGGTTTTAGGGTTTTAGGGTTTAGGGTTTAGGGTTTAGGGTTTTAGGGTTTTAGGGTTTTAGGGTTTTAGGGTTTTAGGGTTTTAGGGTTTAGGGTTTAGGGTTTAGGGTTTTCCCCGCGGATGGGGTACTAAGATGATACCCCCCCCCCTGTGGTGTGGTTGGGGGTTGGTTTTAGGGTTAGGGTTTAGGGTTCAGGGTTTTAGGGTTTAGGGTTTAAGGTTTAAGACTTAAGGTTTAGGGTTTAGGGTTAGGGTTTAGGTTTTAGGGTTTAGGGTTTAGGGTTTAGGGTTTAGGGTTTAGGGACCGTAGAGTAGACTTGGGGGGGGGGGGGGGATACCAGGGGGGGGGGGGGGCCAGGACGCTCGACGCTGAACCATATATACCTCATATGGTCCCGATGTACCTAACTAGACCCCAAGTAACCCGTAAAGAGTCCCCAAGGTCCCTTATAAGGGTCCCTCCTCTAGTCCCTTGAAGTGAGGTGTTTGAAGGGTGTGAAGCTTATGCGATTATGGCCAGGGGATAGATTCCTTGGTGCTGAAAGCACGTCACATATTCATGTGTACATCCCTAAGCCCTAAGCCCTAAGCGCTAAGCCCTAACCCCTAACCCCTAACCCTAAACCCTAAACCCTAAATCCTAAACCCTAAACCCTAAACACTAAACCCTAAGCCTTATAAACTCGAAACCCGAAACCCTAAACCCTAAACCCTAAACCCTAAACCCTAAACCCTAAACCCTAAACCCTAAACCCTAAACCCTAAACCCTAAACCCTAAACCCTAAACCCTAAACCCTAAACCCTAAACCCTAAACCCTAAACCCTTAAACCTAAACCCTAAACCCTAAACCCTAAACCCTAAACCCTAAACCCTAAACCCTAAACCCTAAACCCTAAACCCTAAACCCTAAACCCTAAACCCGCAACCCTAAACCCTAAACCCTAAACCCTAAACCCTAAACCCTAAACCCTAAACCCTAAACCCTAAACCCTAACCCTAAACCCTAAACCCTAAACCCTAAACCCTAAACCCTAAACCCTAAACCCTAAACCCCCCGAAGTTCTCATGGCCCCCAAGCCATGAGGAGCTGGAGCGGCGTATGGCCGTCTACCTTTACTTCGGCCACGGGGCGCTTCATTGGTGAGTTTCGGGTTTTAGGATTTCGGGTTTAGGGTTTCGAGTTTATAAGGCTTAGGGTTTAGGGTTTAGGGTTTAGGGTATAGGGTTTAGGGTTTAGGGTTCAGCGTTTAGCGTTTAGGGTTTAAGGTTTAGGGTTTAGGGCTGCACCGCATAAAGATCAAAACTGGTTTCCAAACCGCCTGAGCCTGCAACCCGTAGGTGAACCCTAGACCCTTATCCCCTAAACCCCTTACGCGAAGGAATCTGTGTCAGATCTCAGAAATTTTGGGAGTTTAGGGTTGAGGGTTTAGGGTTTATAGGGTTTAGGATCTGAGTCTGAAAGGCGCTAAGGGCCGCAGACTTACCTAAATTCCTTCCCAGGCACCTTCTCTCGCGCGATGCTGTCGCTTTTTGAGATGACTCTGGCCAACTGGGCCCCCCCGTCGCGTGCGTTGACGGAGCGGCTTCGGCGGCACATGTGAGTATAATGAAGACCCTAAACATCCCTAAGCCCTGAAGCCCGAAGCCCCCAAACCCTAAAACCCTGAACCACCAAACCCTTGAACCCCCAACTCCTAAACCCTTAACCCCCCGACCCCTAAACCCTTCAACCCTAACCCCTAAATGCTGAGCCTTGAGGGTCTTCAGTCTGAAGGTTTAGGGTTTAGGGATTAGGGTTTAGGGTTTAGGGTTTAGGGTTTAGGATTCAGTGTTTAGGGTTTAGGGTTTAGGGTTCCAGGCTCAACAGACAACTTTTCACCCAAAAGCTCAACTCCAAACTAGGCTCAGAAAGATGTTGTTTAGGTTTCTTTCATGCTTAGGAAGGGCATGGGGCCTAAGGATACCTCTGTAGATACTTATCTTGAATCACGGTGGCCTTACTCGACCCATAGGCATCTTCATGTAGAGCACTGACCCCTTAACCCTAGAACCTGGGTCCTTGTTGGTTATGATTTTTCATTTTACCTTATTGACTTCCCAACCAGGCATATAGAAATGATCATTTTTGATGTAACCCCAACAAGGAAGCAGAAACCCGAAACGTCCCCTGTTTAACCCTGAACCCCTAACCCTAAAGCCTGAACCCTAAACCCTAAGCCCAAAACCCAAAACCCTAGTCTAGGGTTTCCGATCGGTAGATGCTGGTAGGGCCTTTGCTGACGCGGCTAATGCTAGGGATGCAACGATCTTGGTTTAGGGTTTAGGGTTGGGTTTCGGGATTAAACCCTAGACCCTAAACCCTAGTTCAGACTTGTTCATCAAGAGTAAGAGTATTTTGCACGATGCCTTGCCACACGGTTGCATCAGCAGCAGCGATGTTGAACCATGCGTCGTGAAGGTTATTTACCACAGCAAATGCTGTATATGGACAGAGAGAGAGAGAGACACACACACATACATACATACACGTACACGTACACATGCACATGCACATGCACATGCACATGAACATGCACATGCACATGCACATACACATACACATACACATACACATACACATACATACACGTACATATAGACACACACATAGAAATGTATGCATAAATATAATACACAGTTTGATTATAAATGAATAAATATAGACATATATATATATATGTATTTGTTGATATTCATATGCACGAATATGCGTAATATGCTTATAAGCGTTTTTTGAAAAGGTACTATATACATATGTATATGTATATAGAACATTATGTATATGTACTAGACCAAACAACTGTTTGTGTATGTGCCTATCTGATCGTCTCACTCTTTTCAAAAAGCAAGTTGCAAGGCATCTCAGGCACTGGCTCTGGTCACTTTTTTGATGGTATCTTCATATAATCCCTGTATATGCTTAGACTTACCAATATCTTCTTTACCAAAGAATCCTTGAACCATTTTCATATACTACCGGAAGAGCATTCTACTTCAGAAGAGGCACACCTGTCTTGGTCACAAGCACGCTTCCATGCACGACCGCGATGCTCCGCGTTTGGGGGATCTCTGGTGAAGAGCTCGCCTCCTTGAGCTCGGAGGACCCCCTAAACCCTAAACCCTAAACCCTAAACCCTAAACCCTAAACCCTAAACCCTAAACCCTAAACCCTAAACCCTAAACCCTAAACCCTAAACCCTAAACCCTAAACCCTAAACCCTAAACCATGGAGGACCTGCGAGACATTGCTGCCCTGAAGCTCCACTTGCGGAAGTTGCATGGCTTTCCCATATGCCTCCAAGAGCTCCTACATGGCAGCACCTTAGAAATTCTTGGGAACGATGTATATTTTTTTGGTACTATACATAATTCCTCAGAATTTGCTAAAATTGCATTTTTTGCTGGATATATACTTCCTCAGAAACAGCTAAAATTAGATGTTTTTTTTTTGTGGGGTTCCAAGTTCAGTCAGTCTAGGCACCAGGCTGGAGGATGCCAGGATGCTGAGCTCATCGGAGTTGCAGCTGCTGCTGAAGAAGACCCTTACTGGCTCAAAACCCAACTTTTCAACTTTTGGGGCTTCTCATAAGGTAGCTTATTCTGAAAGTTTCAGCTTTTATTTCCTTGACTTTTTGGGCCAGTCAGGACCTCCTTGGGGCAAGAAGAGGCGCAGAAGGAGCTGCTGTATGCGGGCTCCAATGGCCTGGTTGAGGTTACCCGCTTCCTTTTGCAAGCTGGGGCTGCCAAGGATGCGACGGACGGTCTTCGAACGACAGCCCTCATGTCCCTTTGTGGTGCTTTATTGGGTTTCTTAGTAAGGCAGCTAAAAATTAAATTTTATAGCTACCCTGGTAAGTGCAGCCAAGGTCCGCATGTGGAAGAGGTCACACTGAGGTAGCAGGTTTGCTGGTGGAAGCGGGTGCTGCCAAGAACTTGGCAGACGCCTTTGGCCGAACAGCTCTCATGCTGGCATGCCACAGTGGTCATGTGGGAGTGTCACGCCTGCTGGTAGAAGCTGGCGCTGCCATTGACTTGAGGGACGGCGAGGGACGGACAGCTCTCATCTGGGCATGTGACAAGGGCCACCCAGAGTGTGTACGCTTGCTCGTGGAAGCTGGTGCTGACAAGGAAATCGCAACCACAAATGGCCGGATCTGGACGGCTCTCTTGTGGGCTTGTGATAAGGGCCACATGGAGATTTCTAACTTCCTGCTGAAAGCTGGTGCCGACAAGGACTTTCAAGACCATGATGGATGGACAGCACTCATGCGTGCATGCAACAATGGCCACGCAGAGATTTCACGCTTGTTGGTCGAAACTGGCGCCGACAAGGAATTGACAACACAAAGCAAGGGCTGGACGGCTCTGATGTGCACGTGTTGGCAGGGACATGCGGAGATTGCGCGAGTGCTGACGGCATCCGGCGCTGACAAGAACGTGCGGGATGTTGATGGATGGACAGCCCTCATGTGCGCATGCCATAACGGTTATGTTGAGATTGCACGCACGCTTGTGGAAGCCGGTGCCGACACGGAGTTGACAACATGCAAAGGCTGGACGGCTCTGATGTGCTCGTGTTGGCGTGGCCATGTGGGTGTTGCACGTGTTTTGATGGAAGCCTGCGCTGACACGGACGTGCAAGATGTTGAAGGATGGACGGCTCTCTTGTGTACCTGTCACAATGGTCGTGACGAGATTGCGCGGTTACTTGTGGCAGCTGGTGCCAACAAGGACTTGGCAACGCAAAAAGGCTGGACGGCTCTCATGTGCATGTGTTGGTGTGGACACTTGGCGAACGCGCGCTTGCTAATGGAAGCTGGTGTTGATAAAGACTTGAGAGACAATTGTGGCAACACGGCTGTCATGTGGGCCTGTGAAAGGGGCCACGTCGAGATCGCACGCTTGCTGGTAGAAGCCAATACCGACAAGGACTTGGCCGCCACAAAGGAGCCATGCTGGACGGCTCTCTGCATGTGTTGGCGTGGCCATCTGGCGCTTGCACGCTCTCTTGCTTGTAAAACCTGCTCACATGGGCTTATAAAGATGGCTCCGCAGCTGCACTGAAGGGCATGTGAGATGGGTCACGTTGAGATTGCTTGCTGGAAGAAGCTGGTGCACACACGGACTTGACAACCGGTATACTGGTTCTTGGCATGTGACACAGCCGCGTCGAGATCGTGCGCATTCTAGTGGAAGCCGGTGCTGACACGGACTTGCACCTGAAAACAACTCCCCCCCCCCCCCCCCCCAAACCTCCTCAAGTCTCCTCCCCAAGACAAAAAAAATCCGGACTCCAGGTAGCCCGGAGTAGGTGCTTTTAGAGACCCCTCGACCCCGAAGTAGGCGGAATCTAGAGTTGAGGGTTTAGACTTTGGGGGACATAGAGTTGAGGCTTAGGGTCTGGGGTTTAGGGTGTGGGGTTTAGGGTTTAGGGTTTAGGGTTTAGGGTTTAGGGTTTAGGGTTTAGGGTTTAGGGTTTAGGGTTTAGGGTTTAGGGTTTGTTGTACAACCCCTAGAATCCCTAAGCCCTAAAGAAGACGTGGACTCCAAAGTGTTGAATCCACAGTGTTCCGGGTTGCAGTTGTTTGGGCTTTTCGGGTTTAGGGTCAAAGTCGTAGTGGCGGACGCCCAAAGCCCTGCCCAAGTCCGAAACCTTGAGGCCAGCCTGGGTTCCTTTGACGCTGCCCCCGCGCTACCCGAGGCTCCAACACCCCACTCAGGGAATGAGGGTTCAGGTTTAGGGCCTTTTGAGATCCCCAAATAGACCCCAAACAGTAGGAGCCCCCTTATATAATAAGCACCCCAAATAAGGCACCCCTCAATTTCGGAAACCAAGCAATATGATGAACCACAACCAGATCTTCCAAAGCCCCTCAATTAAGGAACATACCCTAATTCACAATAAAGATCCTTAGTACAAATTAAGGAATATTCCTGAACCCTAAACCCTAAACCCTAAACCCTAAACCCTAAAGAATTAAGGGGTTTTGCAAGTTCTGGGTGCAACCAAGGAACGTCAGCGAGTTCTGGATGTTCTTCGTTCTCAGCTTTCAGCTATTGGTGGGCTTCTCCGCCGGGCCGCCCAGAAATTTTAGCGTTCTTAAGGGCTTAGGGTTTAGGGTTTGGGGTTAGGACGGGAGGGGGGTGGGGGGGTTCAAGGGGTATGCAACCCCAGGTTCCCCAATAGTCCCCACTTCCCTAAGGTTCCCCAGGTACCTACCCCCCATGAACCCCCTCCCTGAAGAACCCTACAAAGAAACTTTCGATCAGGCTTTTGGGGGTTCGGGTTCAGGGTGGTTCGGCATGAGCATGTCACTTCTCGAGCGGTTTAGGGCTTAGGGTTTAGGCGTTAGGTCTTAGGGTTCAGAACCTACATTTTCCTTCCAGGATGGGTTAGGTTCCCTAGTATAAAAAAAGTCAGCAATCGATAGAAGAAATGCTAAACCCCTGAACCCCTAAACCCTATACCCTAAACCCTAAACCCTAAACCCTAAACCCTAAACCCTAAACCCTAAACCCTAAACCCTAAACCCTAAACCCTAAACCCTAAACCCTAAACCCTAAACCCTAAACCCTAAACCCTACTAAACCGCACATTCTTGGATGGGTGTTGGGCTCGGGTCTCTGGGCTGAAACCATCAGCACCCAGCCCCTAACCCTAGCTTCTAAACTCCAACTCTTAGACGCCAAGCCTAAAGACTCGAAGTCCACAAGTCGGCTTTAGGGTTTAGGGTTTAGGGTTTAGGGTTTAGGGTTTAGGGTTTAGGGTTTAGGGTTTAGGGTTTAGGGTTTAGGGTTTAGGGTTTATGGGCGTTCGTCTTGGTGTTTTGGGATTAGGTCCAGGGGCCTGTGTTTGAGGATCTTGCGTTTGGGTGGGCTCCGGTTGGGGGTATTTGCGGAGCTTCAGCTGCAGTTGTTTCTTGGGGTGTAGGGCGTAACCCTAAACCCTAAACTTAAGGTTGTAGAGTAAACCGAAACCTTCCTTGTAGAACCTCCGTGTTTGCGGGGCCCCCCTAAACCCTAGACCCTAGACCCTAAACCCTAGGGTTTGGGGCAGCTGCGGATCCTATGTCAGCCTAGGGCCGGGTCTTGCAACCCCAAGTCAAGCCCAGTGGCAGCCACTTTGCGGTTTTAGGGCTTAGGGTTGAGGGTTTAGGGTTTGGGATTTAGGGTTTAGTGCCGAGGTGATGAAGGTCATCATGGGCGTCTTCCTACAAGTGACCTTCTACGTCGCCTCCAACGACGACGTGATCATGATGAGCCAGAAAGAGAGGCGTGTTGGTGCACGGTGGCCCCTGGGTAAACGGTAACCCCTATATCCCATAGCTCGCAGTGGATATGGGGTTTCCCGAACTTAGGGGTACCTTATTGGGGTCCTTACTATAAGGGAATCTTACTATTTGGAGGTCCATTTTCGGTGTCCCCTATTGTCGTAAACCCCCATATGTGTGTTTATGCTTGCCAAAATATGTTTTTGGTATTTTTTTCTCTCATCAGTAGTAAGCCCAGAGAAGTATGCAACTAATATGTGACGTATCCCCTAAGCCCTAAACCCAGGCACAGACACCCCGCAGCCGTCCCCAAACCCTAAGCCCCAAACCCTAAACCCTACAGGGTTTAGGGTTTGGCGTGTTGCTTCGTCGCCATCCCAGGTTGCCCCTAAACCCTAAACCCTAAAGCATCCTTCCTCCCTTTTTCTTGGCTTGCAGGAGGCTCCCATGCTTCCATGACAGCCCTTTGAAAGGGGTTTCGGGCTCAGGGTTTAGGGTTTAGGGTTCAGGGTTTAGGGTTGAGGTTTGAGGGAACCAGGCGGCAGATGCGAATCGCCAAGGTTCGTTCCATTGGTCGCGAGCATGCCAGCGAAAGTCCCTAATATCTTTGTCATAGTTGGGTAACATTTTACATTTTTAAGGGTACTTAAACACAATAAAGAATTGAATATAAATTTAAATTTTTAATGCTATCCCAACCATGAACTAGATATAGGGGCCTGAATAGTTAGACTAGGGGTTGAGGGGCCATTAGGGTACAGATATAAAGCAACCATAAGGGGATGCCATGTGTAGCTAGAGTCGGCACTCTGCCCCCACGGCGGCTTCAAGATTTTGAGTTCGAGGGTCGGAAGTTAGTTTTGCGCCCAATCTTGAAAGTTCACGGGGCGAAGTGTTTTCGGATGTTTTGGTGCATGCTAAGCTGCAAGAACCTGAGACTCTTCGCTGGAAACCCCAAGGGCAAAGCCTTCATTTTGGTTATCCCTAGCCCTAAGCCCCAAATCCCCGGGGCGCCATGCCCAAAATCCTCAACCTCCCTACACTCCTAGCGAGTCTGTCAGCGTGGCCTCTCACGAGTCGGAGATCCCTTTTGCCTACCCTGAAACCCCAGGCTTCTCTAACCCCTGATACCTTACCCGCCCAAAACCCTAACGTCCCTTAACCCCACTCAATCATGAGACGAGCAGGGCCCTGAAAGTTCACACGCAGAAGATGACAGAGCTGTTCGTGGCCGCAGATGAAAACGGCAACGGAAGGCTTGACCAGGCAGGGCCACGGGATGTGGGGTTCAAACCCGAAACCCTAAATCACAAAGAGTCTTCGACTATGTATTTGCATAAGAACCCCCTAAAAAGGAAAGATGGCCATCCTTATATTGCATTGAGAAGGAAGGATATTTCTATTTTACTGTCCAGATTTTGTTTTTGTGCTTCAAACACGCGAGTCCGTAAACCCCAAACCGTTTAGGCTTTAAGCTTATAGCTGCTGGGGGGCTTGGGGCGTGCGGCCAGGTTGCATAATTATGATAGCAAGCCTTAACACGGCCTTTGGGATTGACTGACCTGAACTTTCTTAGACCCTATCCACGCTAAACACTCAAATCTTTCCTGATGCTACGATTCTGATGTTGGATGGATTCGTGAATGGAGCTGCCTCCCCAAAAGCTGTGCGTGTTGTAAGTTGTGGGTTGTGTATCGGGTCCTCCACCGCCTTGCACATCCCAGAATCCTCTCTGAAGACTGACTTTGCCCTAAGCCCTAAACCCTAAACCCTAAACCCCAAACCCCAAACCCTAAACCCTAAACCCTAAACCCTAAACCCTAAACCCTAAACCCTAAACCCTAAACCCTAAACCCTAAACCCCCAACCTGGAGACCCTGGGCTGGTGCAGGGCCATCCCACAGCAGAATTTGGGGCTCTAGGGGTTTGGGGCTTTAGGTCTTTGGGGGCCCAGGGTTCTTGGCTTTAGGATTTGGGAACCCTGAACCCCAAACCCCCAACCCCCAAACCCCCAACCCCCAAGCCCCAAACCCCAAACCCTAAACCCTAAACCCTAAACCCTAAACCCTAAACCCTAAACCCTAAACCCTAAACCCTAAACCCTAAACCCTAAACCCTCAGGAAGAGTTTGAGACCATCCTCAGCGACCCCACCTGCATCGCCTGGCTCTCGGCGATGGGCTTCGAGGCTTCCATGCTCTCGGGCCAGGACCCGGGCCCCACCTGCGGTTTAGGGTTTAGGGTTTAGGGTTTAGGGTTTAGGGTTTAGAGTTTAGGGTTTAGGGTTTAGGGTTTAGGGTTGAGGGTTGAGGGTTTAGGGTTTGGGGTTTGGGGTTTGGGGTTTGGGGTTTGGGGTTTAGGGCTTTTAGGGGTTTTAGGGGTTTTAGGGTTTTTAGGGTCCTTAGGGCTTTTTAGGGTTTGGGGCTTTTGGGGCTTTTAGGGCTTTTAGGGTTTAGGGCGTTTAGGGCTTTTAGGTTTTTTCGGTGCTTTAGGGTTTAGCGGCTTTTAGGGTTTAGGGGCTTTTAGGGTTTTCAGGGTTCTTAGGGTTTTTAGGGTTTTTATGGGTTTTTATGGGTTTTTAGGGCTTTTCGAGTTTTCAGGGCTTTTAGGGTTTAGGGTTTGCAGGGTTTGCAGGGTTTTCAGGGTTTTCAGGGTTTTCAGGGTTTTCAGGGTTTTCAGGGTTTTTAGGGTTTTTAGGGTTTTTAGGGTTTTGAGGGGTGTTAGGGGTTTTTAGGGTTTTTCAAGTCTTCAGAGTTTTGCGGTTTTGGTGTTTTTAGGGGTGTTAGGGTTCTTAGTGTTTTTAGGCTTTTAGGGTTTTTAGGGTTTCCTGGGTTCTTCGGGTTTTTAGGGCTTTTAGGGTTTTCAGGGTCTAGGGTTTAGGGTCTAGGCTCTTTAGGATTTAGGGTGTAGGGTTTGGGGTTTGTGGTGTAGTGTTTAGGGTTTACGGTTTAGGGCGTGTCGTTGTTGGTTTTTTTTTTTTTTTTTTTTTTGTAGGGGGTGGCGGGCGGGGGGGGGGAGGCTAGGGTTTAAGGCCTACTAGGTAAACCTTAGGTAGGTAGGGTTCGTGGCGTTATATGCAGGGGTGAGATCGGTGGGGTTGCGGGGGTTTGCGAGGGAAAAGCCTGGCCTCAAACCCAGGATTTTGTTGGCACACGTTGGAACACATAGGGTCTGACAAGGATGTCAAGTGAAGTGGTTGGTTGGTTGGTTGAGGGTTGTTTAGGGTTTAGGGCTTCGTTGTGCTGATCACATGACTTATTCCACGTCACGCCTACGCCAGACCTACAAACTTCTTGGCACACTAAACCCTAAGCCCCAATCCCGAAAGCCCTAATTTGGGTATCATGTGATAAATAAGAAGGTTTTGTTTAGGGTTTAGAGCCCGAACCCTAAACCCTAAACCCTAAACCCGAAACCCGAAACCCGAAACCCTAAACCCTAAACCCTAAGCCCTAAACCCTAAACCCTAAACCCTAAACCTCTCGGGTTTGTTGGGTCAGTAGCATCCGGGCTGCCTCCTGTAGATTGCTGCGGCTCTTCGGCATTCGGCAGCGCGAGCCGGACTGCGGATTTGAAGCTACAGCCTCAACCTGTTTAGGATCTATAAGGGTTTAGGGTTTAGGGTTTAGGGTTTCGGGTTTAGGGTTTAGGGTTAGGGTTCAGGGTTTAGGGTTTAGGGGGCTTAGGGTTCAGAATTGGGTTGAGGGATTTAGGCTCAATTACGCTGTTCTAGGGCTTTGGGTGCAGCATCCGATATCGGAAACTTCTGCAACCCTGAATGAAATCCTCAATGTCTTGAAGCCCCATTTCATGTTGACAGGGGAGGTTACGAAAACAAGGGACCCCGAATAGAACCCCCACATAGCCGGCTTCCCTTGTAGTAAGCGCCCCAAGAAGGTACCCCTAATTTCGGAAACCCCCCATATGGGTTCAGGGTTCAGGGTTCAGGGTTTAGGGTTTAGGGTTTAGGGTTTAGGGTTTAGGGTTTAGGGTTTAGGGTTTAGGGTTTAGCGTTCGCCATGGGCCACCGGGAGATCGACGGGCATCGCATTGCGTACGAGACATGGGGATCCAGCGATGCCTGCGGCGCCGTGATCTTCCTTCATGGGTTTCAGGGCTGCACTTTCAGAAGTACTGAAAGCTTCGGGTAACCCTAAACCCTAAACCCTAAACCCTAAACCCTAAACCCTAAACCCTAAGTTGCAGACATCAATCCTAAGCTTCTTCTTTCAGATCCCATGAACAGAGAAGGTTTGGAGGCGATAGACATCAATTCGCACACCACGCGCGGGCTGCAGCCGCTGCCGGTGCGGAGTGCCTCTCCGTGGATTTGACGAGCTTGACGGAGGGCGGCACATTCCGAGAGATTTGGGTTGAGAAGTCGGTACGCTCGGCCCAGCTACACAACATCATGCACGTTGTGGACCACGCCTCCTGGTTCCTTGGTAGCCCAGTGGTACATTTTTTCATTTTTTTGTTTGGTTCAAGGTTCCCTTTTTGTGTTCAACCGAAAAATGGGTGCCCTTGTTGTAAGCTGGTCGCTGGGCTACCAAGGTTCGCACGCGGCCGGCCCCTGATTCTGGTTGGGCACAGCGCAGGGGGTGGCATCGTGCTCGAGAGCGCGGTGGAGTTGCAGTAGCTGGGCTTCTGGCGAGGGAACTTTACGTAACCATGCGAACGAACGACTAGTAAGGAAACCTAAGCCCTAAACCCTAAACCCTAAGCCCTAAACCCTAAACCCTAAACCCTAAACCCTAAACCCTAAACCCTAAACCCTACATGTCCTACTATCTTTAACAATCTATGTGTGCGCACCTTAAGATGAAGCTCCTTAAAGAACCCCCCCCCCCCCCCCCAAGAAAGGAAGAAGGGCGTGGCCCCGGTGGGTCTGGTGCTTCTCGATGGCGTGGGTTGGCCGGTGACAGATGCTTTGTCATAGCGGGGTATCATTTTTTTACATCTGTCAGGGTACTTACACTCCTAAACCCTAAACCCCCCTAGACCCTAAACCCTAAACCCAAAACCCTAAACCCTAAACCCTAAACCCTAAACCCTAAACCCTAAACCCTAAACCCTAAACCCTAAACCCTAAACCCTAAACCCTAAACCCTAAACCCTAAACACTAAACCCTAAACCCTAAACCCTAAACCCTAAACCCTAAGCCCTAAGCCCTAAGCCCTAAGCCCTAAACCCTAAACTCTAACCCCTTTTCTTTAAGGATGAGGTGGCCAGCCAGTTCAGGGCCTCTGACACCCAACTGCTCCTTTGGATGTCAAGTAGTTCGGGTTGAGGGTTTAGGGTTTAGGGTTTGGTTTAGGGTTTAGGGTTTGGGGTTTAGGGTTTCGAGTTTCGAGTTTGGGGTTTGGGAGACCGTAGACACGACCTCCCGTGGCATCCATGACCCCAAGCGACACAGTCTAAACCCTAAGCCCTGAACCTCAAACCCTAAACCCTAAACCCTAAACCCTAAACCCTAAACCCCAAACCCCAAACCCCAAACCCCAAACCCCAAACCCCAAACCCCAAACCCCAAACCCCAAACCCCAAACCCCAAACCCTAAACCCTAAACCCTAAACCCTAAACCCTAAACCCGAGGCTTTCCATTCGAGCCGAGCCTTCTGCTTGGAACAAGCACGGATGCATCGAGCAGACAGTGCGCGCCATCCCTCGTGCAGGGGTGCCCCGCGGACATCTGTCGCTGGGGTTGATTTGTTTAGGGTTTACAGGGTTTGTAGGGTCTGCAGGGATTATCAGGTAAAATAGGGTTTATAGGGTTTATAGGGTTTGCAGGGTTTATAGGGTTTGGGTTTATAGGGTGCATTGGGTTTATCGGGGTTTATAGGGTTTCAGGGGCTTGGGATGTTGAGGGTTGAGAATTTGGGTATTTGGAGAGACTGCCTGTGATTTCTGTGGGCCTTCTCCCTGCAGAACCTCCTGCAACCATAGATCCTGAAGTTGCCCCCACATTCTCTAAACCCTAAACCCTAAATCCTAAACCCTAAACCCTAAACCCTAATAAACCCTAAACCCTAAACCACATTCCAGCCCAGGTGGGATGTGAAGGTGCACAAAGCGATGCATGGGGATCCCATCGCCCTGTCGGGATGGATGTACTATCTCTTGGGCTTGGTCGGAACAGAGGAGGCCAAAGATGCAATCAACCGGTTGCTGAGCTCCTTCCTCTGTCAGCTCCTGAATCTGCAGAAAGGTGAGGCAGAGTCGCCAGGTATGGCTTCAGGACCGTTTGCGGCCGAGCTGCAGCGGTTGCAGGAGTCAGGGAGGTGTTCTGCCGTCGACCTGGTCGCCGCCCAGCCCGGCTAGGTTTTTTCTTCCAGAGACCCCTAACTCTGGCAGTGCCAGGTGGAAAAAAACCCCGGCTGCTTGCTGCAACAAGGTTGCCGAACATGCGTATCTCTAAGGGTAGTTTCATGGGCCCTGAGTATGGTCCCTTACCTCCTTTAAAGGGTTCTGATGTATGGGCCCGAAGTTGTGCAGGGCCCATGCTAAGGGACCATGTAACTGCCCTTAGAGTATTTGCGTGTAGGTCGGGGTTTAGGCGTAGAGCTTATGCAGGTTAGGGTCCTGAAGGCTCAGTTCCTAAACCGTGAACTGCGCTGCAGGACCTCTACCGTCTTCTCTGCAGGGAAGAGACGAATGACCTCTCGGCGGAGGCAACTGCTCATCTATTTTGGCATTGGGGGGGGGGGGGGGGGGGCTGTCCCCTTCATGACTTCAGTTTATATCGCTTTAGAACACTGCACATAAACCCTACACCCTTTGGCTTGAGGGGGGGGGGGGTGGGGGAGGGCTGTCATGGCAAGTAGAGAGCACGAGGGCCTCACTCTTGCGTGTGCTTTCATGGGTTCAGGGTTTGGAGGCGCTTGCTACTAGTGTCTATCCTGAAGAATTGTTCTGGGGGTTCTTAAGCAAGTAGTAGTTTTGGGTTGTTTTGCAACGTGTCGGCACCCAAACCCTGGACCTCGCACCTAAGCCCCAAGCGGATCCGAGAACGCAGCAGGAGGACACCCCCAAATTTCCCCGGGCGGTTCATCCCGAAGGTCCTTGAAGGGGTTTAGGGTTTAGGGTTTAGGGTCTAGGGTTTAGGGTTTAGGGTTTAGGGTCGATAAGGTCTAGGGTTTCAGGGTTTACGGTGCCAAAAGCTGAACATTTCGAGTCCCAAAAAGCTGAACAACCCTGCATGGCCACAGCCCCTGAACCGAAGACCGTAAATGAGCTGCAAATGAGCTCTGCACAGACCTCAATCACCCTAAACCCTGAACCCTAAACCCTAAACCCTAAACCCTAAACCCTAAACCCTAAACCCTAAACCCTAAACCCTAAACCCTAAACCCTGAACCCCTGAACCCCTGAACCCCTAAACCCCTAAACCCCTAAACCCCAAACCCTAAACCCTAAACCCTAAACCCGAAACCCTAAACCCTAAACCCTAAACCCTAAACCCGAAACGAACCCCAGAAATCTACAAGCCCTTTCAAACGTTCAGCCCTCATCGAGCCCGAAAAACTGAATCCTGAACAGAGCCCCCACCCCTCCCCAGAAAAACAAAAAAGAGATAAGAATACAATCAGCCAAAGAACTGAAAGCCCTGCCTGAAACCCGAAAACAAAGGCGCCCGAAGCCGTAAACCCTAAACCCCTGGACCTCTAAAACCCTAAAACCCTAAACCCTAAAACCCTAATACTCTAAGCCATAAACCCTAAGCCCCTGGACCTCTAAATCTCTAAACCCTCAAACCTCTAAAAACGCGGAAACCCCAAAACCGAAAACCCCTCAGGCCATGTAAAGCCCCGACCGCCGCCCAAAAACATCTGCGGAGGAGCTTTGCAAAGGTGTGGCCCAACTCAAGGGACCAGCCACATGCTCAGAACTGTCTAGGGTTTGGGATTTAGGGTTTAGGGTTTAGGGTTTACGGTTTAGGGTTTAGGGTTTAGGGCCGCCGGATTGGCCAGGAAGCCCGGGACTACAAGACACGTGAATATCAGCGATCCGTGCTCGAGTCATCCGCCGACACCATCCGAAGGCTCAAAGGGTTAGAACGGCCGGACCCCTCCATGGTTGCACATCTACCCGAAGTCCCAGTCGACCGAATCTTCAAAGCAGAGCCTGCGAAGAAAGGCCGATGTGTGGACACGACCCCGGACGCTTTCAAGGAGGCAATGCGACATTCGCTGATAACCGCTGGAATTGTCTGTATCTTGTTCTCGCGAGACTTCGTCATGCACGGGCATTCTCTCCCCCACCTGCTAGATCTCTCCCTGCGCAACGTGTGGCAAATGATATTCGATGACGACTCGGTGAGGGTTTAGGGTTTAGGGTTTAGGGTTGTTTGGCTTTCATGGCATCATCTGGGGTTTGGGGTTTAGGGTTCAGGGTTGTTTCTAACCGGTTCTTTGTCGGGAATGAGATACCTCATATCATGGTATCCCCCTAGAGATGACCTCTTCAGGTTATACAGGGTACGTAATTCCTTCTTTCTCTACTTAGAACCAGGAAGTCTTTCACAGTATATTCATGATGCGTTTAGCTTTTGTCTTTTTTTGGAGGGGGATGGGGTGGGGGGGTGGGGGAGGGAGGGTTTGGATTTCGATTATGTGGGATCTCCGTAAATACTGCGGTACCCCTCATATACCCCAGGCTATAATCCTTTTATGGGAACCCCAAGCGTGGTAGCCCTATTCTCGGAAACCCTAATATTTGGTCTACAGCGCTTTCGCCACGATGCTGTGAACGGCACGTGGTTGCCTTAGGGTTTAGGGCTTAGGGCTTAGGGTTTAGGGTTTAGGGTTTAGGTCTAGGGAACCTTTAAAATGTTCAATGAAACCCTGAAACCTGGTGCCCCGAACCCGGAATCCCAAAAAAATCAAAACCCTAATCGTAAAGGGGGTGAGGTTTAAGGTTTTTGTTTGGGGAGGTTCGTGTTCCGGGTTTAGGTTCTGAGTTTGGGGAATGGGGGAGAGTTGGGGGTTAACCCGTGACCAGACCCTCTATGAAACTCAAAGCCTCATCCTGAGACGAAAAATCTCAAAACCCCTTCCTCCAAGAAACCACAGAAGCCCCAAGCCCAACCCTAAACCCGAAACCCTAAACCCTAAACAGCAAACCCTAAACCCCAAACCCCAAACCCTACACCCTAAACCCTAAACCCATCTAGACCCTAAACCCTCAACCCTAAACTCTAAACCCCAAACCCCCTAAACCCTAAACCCACCCCCCATATTCAAGGCGACGAGCCTGAACCTGGCTTTGCTCCAGAAAGACCAGGTCCAGACCAAGGACCTCAGCGGTTTAGGGTTTCGGGTTTAGGGTTTAGGGTTTTTTAGGGCTCAGGGTTTAGGGTACAAGGGCGGAATGGGGTTTAGCATGGGTTGAAGTCGGGTCGAAGCCCTAAAGCCTAAGCCCTAAAGCCTAAACCCTAAACCCTTAACCCTTAACCCTAAACCCTAAACCCTAAACCCTAAACCGTAAACCCTAAACCCTAAACCCTAAACCCTCTTCCCTAAACCCTAAACCCTAAACCCTAAACCCTAAACGGGTTCGACAAGAAGGTGGAGAGCGGTTGGAGAGGCCTTGAGCAGCAAGCAAGGGTTGCACAGCGTTTTCCTGCAGAAGGGTTGCCCTTTACACCCGAAACCTTCAAACCCTGAACCCTAAATCCTAAACCCTAAACCCTAAACCCTTAAACCCTAAACCCTAAACCCTAAACCCTAAACCCTAAACCCTAAACCCTAAACCCTAAACCCTAAACCCTAAACCTGCAGGAGTTGATGGATCAGATGGTGCTCTCCATGGTCAAGCTGCAGGCTCGGCTCAAGCACCCCGGCTGCGAACAAGCATCAGGTGTCTTGAGTTTAGGGTTTGGGGTTTAGGGTTTAAGGTTTAAGGTTTAAGGGTTTAGGGGTTTAGGGTTTAGGGTTTAAGGTTTAAGGGTTTAGGGGTTTAGGGTTTAGGGTTTAGGGTTTAGGGTTTACGGTGTAGGTTTAGGGTTCAAGGCTTCAGGGTTTACATCCGGCCTTTGCGGCTGATCTAGGATGCTCAGTAATTCGTGCCCTCATTCCCTTGTTGGTGGGTTAGGTTCCTATAGACCCCTTTAAACAAAGGTGCACCCTTTTTAACCCTAGCTTGCTGGACAGCGTAGTTAGGCGCGTTTAGGCTTTAATAAAAGCAGTCTAGTTTTTCAGGGCTTCAGGCTCCGCAGTTTATTCCTGACCATGTCTGCTGATAAAGCATCCGTCTGACTTCTGGCCGTATGCAGCGTTTCAAGAACAACCTGGTAGATTCCTGAAAGACATATATTCTGATGGGTCCCCAGACAAGGGACTAATCGCTTCCCCCGTTTATTAAATGCCACCCTAATAATAAAAACACATTCCGGAAAATCCTCCCGAAACCGAGCCCGCCTTTTAAACCCTATTTCGACTTGGGGGGGGGGGGGGGGGGGTGGTTCAGGCCTCCAAGAAATCCTTCAACACCAATAAAACCCTCAGAGGGTTTAGGGTTGGGGGTCTAGGGTTAAGGGATTCGGGCTTAAGGTTAGGGTTTAGGGTTTAATTATAATTAGAGGCCCGTCTTTTGGCAGCACGAAGCTGTCTGTCAGCTGCCTGTGAGCCTGGCTTTCCACAGCCTACCTCACTACAGCTGTCTGTGAGACTGGCTGTCCATAGCCTGCCTCACTACTCATACGATCTGTCAGATCTTGCCTGCCTGTCTGTCTTGGTTCAGGGTTTATGACGAAGGGTTAAGGGTCTAGAACGGCTCTTAATCAAGGGTTGTAGAAAGGTTTTCAACAGGCTTAGAGGCAGGCAAGACTCTAACGGAGGCACATGGTCACCCAGCTAAAAGGTGGTCCTGACTGCCTGGCTTTCTGCAGAAAGGCCTCCCAGTAAACTCCGCACCGCTCTGCACGGCTGTCTGTAATTACTAAAGTACTCAGGCTCTCCCTCCCCAGTCTCGGCCCCTGCCTTGGACTGCTGACTGTGTTTCGCAACCATGGCTACGAAACATCTGGCAGTCTCTAGGCTACCTGGGTTCAGTCTGGTGTCTGTCTGAGTGTGTGTCTGTCTGTGCGAGGAAGTGACAGAGTGACTGAGTGTGTGTGTGTGTGTGTGTCTCAGTGGCTCTGTCTGAGCCTTGCTGTGCTGCGAGAGTTGAGCTCTCCCCCTCTCTCTGTCTCTCTCTCTCTCTCTCTTTCTTTTTTTTTTCTCTCTCTCTCTCTCTATCTTTCTCTTTCTCTCTTTCAGTTTACAACACATACTTGAGTTGATTACTTGAGTAGCCCTGAAGTCTAATGAGTTATGACATTTCGATAAAAATACCCCCTAATTATAAAAATCCGGTTTCGAATTTTTAAAGGGGGGGGAGCCCCCCCCCCCCCCCCGTTTAATATTAGGGGGAAGGGATTACTAGGTACATAGCACGTAGACACTGGTGGTGTTTGAAAGTCATTTTAGAGGCAATTTACAGTGGTGTTTTCAGTGGACTCTTTTCCTCATCCCTAGGAATGCTGCGTTTAGGGCTTAGGGGCTTAGGGGCTTAGGGGCTTAGGGGTTTAGGGGTTTAGGGGCTTAGGGGCTTAGGGGCTTAGGGGCTTAGGGGCTTAGGGGCTTAGGGGCTTAGGGCTTAGGGCTCAGGGCTTAGGGTTTCGGATGCTCAGGACACTAAGGACGTTATAGGATGCTATGACACAATACCCTGAGAACCTGAACCCCACAGCCTCCAATTGCCCTAAAACAAAGCCTCAAAGGCCCTACCCTAAATTCCAAACCCTAAGCCCTAAACCCTAAACCCTAAACCCTCAAATCTCCAAGGTTCTCGGACATGCGCAAAGGCAGCAAGGGGTCTGCAGGCCCGCGGTTTCCTGGAGGGGGTTCAGGTTTTAGGGTTTAGGGTTCAGGGTTTAGGGTTTAGGGTTTAGGGTTTAGGGCTTACCACCCCCAGTCGAACCGAATCATCTCCAATTCTTCTTCACCCGAAACCTGTCCCTTGCAGGTTGTTGTGCCCATACTCCCTAAACCTGCCGCGTGACCCGGATTCAAAGCTGCGCTTCAGCTCTAAGAGGCTAAACATGTAAACCCTTCAAGCTTCAACTCGCCCTAAGCCCTGAACCCTAAACCCTAAACCCTAAACCCCAATAAAATTTTAGGCTTCCCGAATGTGCTGCTGGCCGCAGATTCCTCGAGCAGCAGCAGCACCGACAGCGATGAAACCGAAGTGACCCCGCCGCAATCGCCAACGTGACCTGGTGCATGATTAGTGTAGGGCCTGTATAGGGTTTAGGGTTTGGGGTTTCGGGTTTGGGGTTTGGGGTTTAGGGTTTAGGGTTTAGGGTTTAGTTTAGGGTTTAGGGTTTAGGGTTTAGGGTTTAGGGTTTAGGGTTTAGGGTTTAGGGTTTAGGGTTTAGGGTTTAGGGTTTTAGGTTTTAGGGTTTTAGGGTTTAGGGTTTAGGGTTTAGGGTTTAGGGTTTAGGGTTTAGGGTTTTAGGTTTAGGGTTTAGGGTTTAGGGTTTAGGGTTTAGGGTTTAGGGTTTAGGGTTTAGGGTTTAGGGTTTAGGGTTTAGGGTTTAGGGTTGAGGGTTTAGGGTTTAGGGTTTAGGGGAATAAAGAAGAACAAATCCTACATTACCCTTAATTATAAGGAAGAACATTTTATATTGTTTGGGGGTTCTTGAGCAATTAGGAGATAAGTATATGAGTGTAAAGGGTTTAGGGGTTAGGGCCTAGGTGCATGATTAGTGTAGGGCCTGTATAGGGTTTAGGGGATAGGGCCGAAAGAGTTGCCAATATCATCGCCTCATGACCCCTCTTGTTACAATATGAGTAGACCTAGGACCGTAGACCCCCAACTTATTCGCCTTTCTCGCTTTTTCAGCGGTTTAGGGCAAAGGCTTTCTTACTGCGTTCTTCGAACAGCAGGAAGAGGTACCCCAGACAGAAGCTACACTTTTTGCGGGTTCTTCGGTATCACTTTGTCATAGCGGGGTAGCATTTCGCAATGTTAAGGGTACTGAAACTCAACAAGGAACAGACAGGTATATTTCTAAGACTATCCCAACCATGATCTAGATCACAGTGGCTTCCCCCCCCCCCCCCCCCCCCCCCCCCCCCCGGCCCCCACCATGGGGGCCCGTAGCCTAGCACCTATACCTTAGTAGCTGAGTGAGTACACTCGCCACTTTTTGGGATATTAAAACCCCTATAAAACTGAAAGTGTACACTCTTTGGGGGGCTTATGAACTCAGCAACCAAAATACTCTACCACCCAGAGCTAAAGAACCTGGTTTTGTTGAATCCTCCTGGCCAGCTCGTGACAGAACAGCGTTTTGCAAGCTCCCTTTAGAAGCATCGGAGGCCTCAGACTGCGATCGTCTAAGCAAACACCAGCAAAACAGTGCTGCACTCCCAAAAAAGCGCACTCAAGCAAAAATCGCAATCTTTTGGAACCTCCAGGCCAGTTCGCGCCCCGAGAGGTCTCTGAAGTTTGTTTGTCTTTGGCTTTTTGTTGGGGGACAATACAGCGGCTTTTGCAACCCTCAACCCTATCCCCTAAACCCCTAAACCCGAAACCCTTTGAAAGATGAGTTTTTGGGGGCAAAAACGCACTTTAGGGCGGCCAGACTGAAAGAATAAGCTCTACTGTCCCCCCAAGACCTGTCTTTTCAAGTAAATAGAAGCAGAAATGCTGCACTGTCCCAAACAAGATGCAACCCATTCAGCTGGTATCCTTTTACAAATTGGGGGCAACCAATGTCTAACTAGACGACACCATCGGTTCAATTCGCTTGTAGGCGCGTCATGTTTTTGAATTGCACGCTATGTGTTTTTGATTCAACGGCTAGTGCAAACTCGCCCCAAATTACACAAAGCAAACTAGTCCCTGATTATAACGGCTGTTTGGCACAGCGGCTGTCCCAATCGCCGTCCCTCATTCTATTCCAATATACCCTGGCCGTTCAAATTTAAACTTGAGGGAATGCATATCGAACTAGTAAGAGCGCAGCCATATATAAAAGTTCAATTGGCTCAATGGATGAGATCATTGTCTTCAGTCGCAAGATGTGGTTTGTCTTTCAGCGAATAGCATAAATAGCTCTCATTACACAAACTAGCCCTGATTCTAACGATTATTTGGCACAGCAATGATCTTTGTAGCTGTCCTTCATTTTCTTCCAACATTCCCGGCTATCCGAACAGCACATAACTTTGAAACTATAGCTTGCCTCCAATTCATTATGTTAATCAGTTTAGTTGAGTTGTTTACATTCTATAATGGAGTGGGAAACTACTATGCTGAAGAGCTTCTTCCACAAGCTATAAGTCACATATGTCGATGCATTCCGCACAGCGTCCTAATTGCCCATGGCTACTCGAAGTCAAGAAGCGACATGCATCTTTACACGTGACAGACGTGCAGTCTTGGTTAAGAATCAAGGCACCCAAGCCATGAACAAGTTTTACAAGTAAGTTGCAGGTCCATCAGGCCCCGGAACGCAATCGTCTTCGCGAGTTCCGTGCCGAAAGCAGTCGTTGCAGTTGCGCGCGTCATTCTGCAAAAGTTCACATGGGCACACCTTAATAAACAGCCATTGGTTCAAAACACGTGCTCAAAGCCAGAAAAGGCAGGCACATTGGGGGGGGGGGGGGGGTTGCATATATACATGCATTGTGTATATACGTATATGTATCTCCATACTTGCAGCGGGAATAGGTCCTTAGGAACCGTGATCATTTAGGGGAGTCGTATTCGCGCCCCCCATGCTTTCATCACGGTGATTCCAGGGATGATATGACTCCTTTCCTGGCATTACAGCTCATTCTGTTTCAGTATTTCTGCTTCTACAAACTGCAAAACTCATACAACCCCTGTATAGGGCTTGGGGTTAGGGCATAGTATTGGTATCTCGAGTTCACCCTCTGCTTCTTCAGGCGAACCGTTACGCCTGGAACACTGTCGCAAAGCCGCGTGCACAGCAATAGCCGGTTCTTGGATGTGCGAGGGGATTGAAGTTTGGGTGTTGCTTGCAAGCTCCGATTAAACCTTAAACCCCGACCCCGAAGTTCCCACTGCGGGGGTTAGATAGGATTTCAGTCCAGAGTATCTTGTTTCAGGCCATGTTGCTTAACCCCCCCAAACAATGAATGGTGCGATGGCTGTTTTGAGACTATCTCAGGGTTCTGTCGCACGCTCCTGACTTGCTATGCAGCCTCTTCAAGTTGTCAAACTGAGATCGGTTTTCTCTAGACCCTATCCCAAGCCCCAAACCCTAAGCCCTACATGACCCTAAGCCCTACCCCTACATGGCCCTATGCCCTACGCTGGAAGCCCTACATGGCCCTAAGCCCTAAGCCCCACAACCCTCTAAGCCCCAAATGGCCCTAAGCCCTAGGCCCTAGATGGTCCTAAATCCCAAAACCCTCCAAGCCCTTAATAAACTTAATGGCTATAAACCCGAAACCCTAGACACTGAACCCTAGACCCTCTAAGCCGGCAATGGCCCAAAGCCCAAAGCCCTAACCCTGACTTGAAGGGTTGCAGGATTAGGTGGGCTGGGTTTAGAGTTTCGGGTTTGGGGTTTGGGGTTTCGGGTTTAGGGTTTAGGGTGTAGGGTGTAGGGTTTAGGGTTTAGGCTTTGGGGTTTAGGGCTTAGGGTTGAGGATGATCGAAGGAACTCATCGGGTGAATGTTCACCTGCTTGCTGGTGTGAGGCTTTTAGGTATTTTGGGGTTTCAGGCTTTTTCGGGTTTTAGGCTTTTTAGGCTTTTAGGATTTGTAGGTTCTAGGATTTTACGACATTAGGGTTTAAGGGTTTTTGGGTTTTAGGGCTTTAGGGTGTTCGGGTGTTAGGGTTTTAGGGTTTTAGGGTCTTGGGTTTTAAGGCTTAAGGGGCCCTTAGGGTGTAGGGGGCTCGACATTGTGAACTCCTTGACAACACAACCCACTCCCTCGACCGTGCTCACACGTGGACTGGGTCGCGACGAAGCACAGTGAGACACCTCAACTCAACAAACGGGCTCCTATTGCCAGGCGCATGATCATGCAGACGGCCGGAACCCCCCCGCCCCCAGTCGCAGATTGCGACTACAGTCGCGATGCTGAACCAAGCCGACACCATCCCGCCCAGTCAAGAGACGCATCCGCTTTAATTTCAAAATCTTAACACCTGCAAGGTTTTGTCAGGGAGCTCAGGGATCTTAGCCCTAAGCCGGAAGCCCAGAGGCTAAACTCGAACATAAAAAGCTGCCTATAAGGTGTTCTGAGCTTTAGGGTTTTTTTAGTGGCCAAAGCCACATAAACATAAGAATGGCCCCTATAAGGGGGATTCTGAACAACCCTGTTTGTAGCCCTAAGCCTAAACCGAAACCCTAACCCCTAAACCGTTTAAACCCTAAATTGAGAGTATTTTAGCTGTGGATCCAGCAACTTTGGGTTTGGGCGCTTGAGGGTTTTGGATCTAGACCTCCAGGACCCAAAGACTACCTTTGAGTGGTCTCCTAAGATTCCTATCAGGGATTTGTACTCAGCACCTACAAAAGAAGTGGGTTTTGGGGTTCTTAAACTGTAAGCCCTAACCCCCCCCCCCCCCCCTATCCGAAGTCAATTTGGGGGCTGCCCGGGCCTTTAACCAGGATACCCCCCCCCTATCCGAAAATTGCGGGGGGGACCCCCTATCCGAATTCAATTGTGGGGGGGCCCCGGGCCTTTAAAACGGATACCCCCCCCCCCCTATCCGAAGTCAATTTGGGGGCTGCCGGGCCTTTGACCAGGATACCCCCCCTATCCGAATTCAATTGCCGGATAATTGAGGGGAGGCTGCCCGGGACTTCAAACCGGATACCCCCCCTTTTAGGGGCTGGCCGGGCCTTTCCCTTCCTTCCGAAGTCAATTTGGGGGGGGGGGGGCCGGGGCCTTTACAGGATACCCTTCGGGCCCGGGCCTTCCCCCAACGTCAAACCCGGCTTTTCTCTCGGAAGCTTCTAGACATGACCTTCACACGGTATCTTTAGAACAACAGGTCTTTTGCCACGCAGCCTTGACACTCCGGCAAAGCGAATAGAAACAATGCGCAGGCCCTCCGGCCGAGACTTCCCCGAATACACACAGGGTTTTCTTCTCTCCAAGCCTCTAGACATGACCTTCTACGATTTCTCTTTAGAACAACAGGCCCTTCGCCTCAACGTCAAACCTAGTTTTTCTCTCGAAGCTTCCAGACATGACCTTCGCGCGGTATCTTTAGAACAACAGGCCTTTCGCCGTACATTCTCGACACTCCGGCAAAGAGAATAGAGACAATGAAAAGGCCCTGCGGCCGAGGATGCCCCCCAACGCGAAACCTCTCCCCAAAACTCCTAATTCCAATTAATGACTTTCTCAAAACATCTTCTTAAATGTTACCTGGCAGCAGGGCATCTTCATAGGCAAGCTCCATGACATCGGAAAGCATATAAGGTATTAGTCCGATGTACAGTGGTGGACGCAGAAGTGTTTGAAGGTGGGCTGGCTTTGGTTTGGCTGGTTCCGGCTTGGTTTCGTTTTGAGTTGTGATAGGGTGGCCTTGGGGTGGGCATGTCTGCATACTATTGCGTTCAGCTGACCCGTGCTACACCCTAAACCCTAAACCCTAAACCCTAAACCCTAAACCCTAAACCCTAAACCCTAAACCCTAAACCCTAAACCCTAAACCCTAAACCCTAAACCCTAAACCCTAAACCCTAAACCCTAAACCCTAAACCCTAAACCCTAACCGGGTTGCGGGTTTAGAGTTGGGTCTCGGATCGCGTGGCCACCCAGGTCGTGGAAAGAGGCTTGGTGGGCAATTGGCAGCCGCATCCTCGCGCAAAACGCGAGGCCCTGAAGAAAGCCTAAACCCTAAACCCTAAACCCTAAACCGTATAAGCCCTGAACCCTACACCCAAAACCCTAAACCATAAACCCTATCAGCCCCGAGAGTAGTTTAGGGTTCAGGGTTTAGGGTTAGGGGTTAGGGGTTAGGGTTTAACGTTAATGGCTTTGGGTTTAGGGGTTTGGGATTAGGGTTAAAGGCTTCTTTTTCGGATTTGTGGAACCGCGATTTTTGAAGCTGCGGACCAGCCTTAGTAACCGTAAAGACCCTGAAACAGGCCTTGTCGTTCAGGTTTAGGGTTTTGGGGTGTAGCCCTAAACTACCCTAGAACCCTATAACTCCTAAATGTTTCAGGTTGTTTCTATAAGCCCAAAAAGGTTTAAGCCCTAAATCCCCCAGGTTTTAGGGGTGATCTCACTCCATCTTTGCACCCCAGTCACTCTTCAACCTCGGAGACTGGTTTTGGAAATTTTTTTTTGGGGGGGGGGGGGGGGGTGGGGTTGGGGTCGTGGGGGGGGGGGGGAGAGGGTTTAGGGTTGAGGGTTTAGGGGATAGGGGATTAGGAGTGCGGGTGCAGAGCGGAGAAGAGCCTTTTCAGAAGCCAGAAAAACCCAAAGCCCCCCATGAATCTGAAACTCTAAACCCTGAAGCCCTGAACCCCAAACATCCACAAACCCTAACCCCCGTCAACCTGAAGCCCGATTGCCTAAACCCGAAACCCTCAACCCTATAAACCTGAAACCCTAAACCCTAAACCCAGCAGGAAGCAATATGCTTTTAGGGCTTCAGGGTCTTGCGGGTTCTAGGGTGCATAGGGCCAGTCTCTTGCAGCACAATCTTGGGCTGGTTGGCCCAGCGTTTCCGACCAGCCTCAACCATTAGTTGACCAGGACACCTAAGGCTGCTGCCCTAAACCCCAAACCCTAAGCCCTAGTTCGGTAAAAACTCTTGAGCCTTCAGTGGTCTAGGGTTTAGGGTCCGAGGCCTCGGCACAAATTCACCGCATGCCAGGCTTACATGTGTAAGAGGTCAGGGTTTCGTGTTCAGACAATTTAGGTTTCAAGGTTTAGGGCTCAGGGTTTAGGAGCGCGCTTGGGTTTAAAGGGTTGCTTGAGGGTTCAGGGCTCCAGCTTCAGAAGTTGGCAGAGCTAAAGGTTTTGAGAGTTCAGGGCTCTAAGCCTTAAACCCTGAACCCTGAAACCAGGACACTGGACCCTGCCCTAAACCCTAAATCCTAAACCCTAAACCCTACACCCTAAACCCTAAACCCCTGGACCCTGGACCTGACCAGGGACGACCAGGCGAATGCCTGGCGGCGCTGTCTCGCAGGTGTTGTTCAACCAGCAGAAGGCAGTGGGGTTTAGGGGTCTTTAGGGTTTTACAGTGTAGGCTTCATAGGGTTTTTAGGATTTTAAGGTTGCTAGGGTTGTTTCGGGATTTAGGGTTTTGAGGGGTTTACAGGTTAGGTTGAAGCATCCCAGATGCACATACCTTTAGATCCCCAAGCCTTGTGTTTGTTGATAGGCTCGAAGTGGCTTGACGACGACAACTTACAAGAGTCATGCAGGATGTCGGGTTTCTTTCGTCAAGGCAGACCCCTGCAGACCCTACAATCCCTAGTTATACAAGTTTAGGGTTTAGGGTTTAGGGTTTAGGGTTTAGGGTTTAGGGTTTAGGGTTTAGGGTTTAGGGTTTCGGGTTTCGGGTGCAGGGTCCAGCCGGGTTCGGGTGCAGGGTTTGAGGCATTCAGGCGTGCAGGTTGAGGGGCTACGTTCAGTCCTAAACCCTAAACCCTAAACCCTAAACCCTAAACCCTAAACCCTAAACCCTAAACCCTAAACCCTAAACCCTAAACCCTAAACCCTAAACCCTAAACCCTAAACCCTAAACCGACCTCTACTGAAGCATCCCTCACTCGAACCTTGATCCTTACCGAATCCCCGAACCCTATAAACCCTAGATCCCAAGCCCCTAATACTTGAACCCCAGCCCACCAGACCCCTAAACCCTCAAACCCTAAACCCCTAAAACGCGTAAACCTTGAATCCCAGCCCCCTAAACGCCTGAACCGCCAAACCCACTAACCCCCTAAAGCCCCTGAACCCCCTAAAGCCCCTGAACCCCCTAAACCCCCTAAACCCCCTAAACCCCCTAAACCCCCTAAACCCCCTAAACCCCCTAAACCCCCCAAACCCCCTAAACCCCCTAAACCCCCTAAACCCCCTAAACCCCCTAAACCCCCTAAACCCCCTAAACCCCCTAAACCCCCTAAACCCCCTAAACCCCCTAAACCCCCTAAACCCCTAAAACCCCTGAAACCCCTAAACCCCTAAAACCCTAAACCCCTAAACCCTAAACCCCTAAACCCCTAAACCCCTAAACCCCTAAACCCCTAAACCCCTAAACCCCTAAACCCCTAAACCCCTAAACCCCTAAACCCCTAAACCCCTAAACCCCTAAACCCCTAAACCCCTAAACCCCTAAACCCCTAAACCCTTAAACCCTAAACCCTAAACCCTAAGCCCCTAAACCCTAAACACTAAACCCTAAACGACTAAAGCCTAACAGTCACCTTGCCAGTCCTTCGGCTCCCTCGATGCGAGATGGAATGCCTCTTGGCTGCCTTTTGTCCTTTTCTGCAACCCAACCCAACCCCTGAAGGCCTAAGTTAGGGTTTAGGGTTTAGGGTTTAGGGTTTAGGGTTTAGGGTTTAGGGTTTAGGGTTTAGGGTTTAGGGTTTAGGGTTTAGGGTTTAGGGTTTAGGTTTGAGGGTTTAGGGTTTGGGTTTAGGGTTCAGGTTTTAGGGTTTGGAAGCCCTTTTAGGGGGTTTAGGGTTCAGGGTTTGGGGCTAAACCCCTAGACACCCTATGAGCTCTTTCCGTGCATCTCGCGTGGATTGACCATTCTCTCCGAAGCCCGAGCCCTTCACCCTAAACCCGCTGGCGCCGCCCCACTACATTGCAGAGCCATCCTCTGCGGGTCCTTCTGCCATTGCAGAGCCATCCTCTGCGTTTTTTTTTTTGCTGACTCTCAGCGGTTTTTTTTTGCCGACGCGGCCTCCATTGCAGAGCCATCCTCTGCGGGTCCTTCTACCGCTGGCGCCGCCCCACTACATTGCAGAGCCATCCTCTGCGGGTCCTTCTGCCATTTCAGAGCCATCCTCTGCGTTTTTTTTTTGCTGACTCTCAGCGGTTTTTTTTTGCCGACGCGGCCTCCATTGCAGAGCCATCCTCTGCGGGTCCTTCGACCGCTGGCGCCGCCCCACTCCATTGCAGAGCCATCCTCTGCGGGTCTTTCTGCCATTGCAGAGCCATCCTCTGCGGGTCTTCTACCTTTGGCGCTGCCCCGCTCCATTGCAGAGCCATCCTCTGCGGTTTTTTCTACCTTTGCCGCGGACCTTGTTTTTGTTCCTTAAAAAGCCCCTCTCTCTCTCTCTTTTCGTTTTTTTGCGGTTTTATCCTTAAGCTTTCGGGCCGGAGGTGATACCGCTTTTTTCTGACCGGACTCTGTCCTGGTCGCCTTCCACTCCACGCCCTTCACCCTAAACCCTAAACCCCAAACCCCAGACCCTAAACCCCCCTCTAACCTTGGCCTCCTATGTCTCAAAAGTCCACATGCGGGGTTGGGTTCAGGTTTCAGGCAACCCTGAACCCCTACACCCCAAATTCGTGAAATCTATCAGGTGAGTTCTCAAAAGTTGGTCCCTTGTTGAGTACCCGAAGTAATCGGGCCGCCTTAAAGCAAGGACCCCTAAAGAGAACAGACTTGAGAGAAGTGACCGTAGTTAGCACTCTCAAGCCCTAGAACGCTTGATATCCTGCTCTCACCAATGTCTTTCCAACCCCTGAAGCTCTTGCGGGTGCCCCCCAAGCCTCAAAACCCGCCCATAAGGACCCATACCATGAACTCCACCGTAGGGTTTAGGGTTTAGGGTTTAGGGTTTAGGGTTAGTTTAGGGTTTAGGGTTTAGGGTTAATAAAAAACAATCCCCATGGGGTCTCGGGTTTAGGGCACGTCTTTTGTTCTTCTCTCCGTGCCCCAGAAGCCGTTCCAAGCGCTTAGCCTCGTCCACTTTCTCGTTTTCTCCAGGTTCCCGAGCGTAGACTGACCTGACATTTCTTCTGCTCCCCGGTATTTCCACCACCAAGGTGGTTGCAAATGGGGGGCTGCGCCCAACAACCAAGCCGTGTTTTGCATTAGCAAGCCCAGCCACGGCCAACCCAGCCAAGCCGTGTGTTTACTAACCCCGCTCGCTTGACAAACATGACGTTGGAACCCAACAATCACTTAGTAAGGTGATTTTTTGTAATTCTCCTTCGGGCTGCGCATGTTTGTACAAGGCGGGCACGTTTGCATCAGCCCAGCCACAGACAGATTCTTGTTAAGATATCCCCATCGATGCACTCGGAATGATCATCCTGAAATGTTGTGCCCCCCAAAGTACTACAAGCATTCTTGTAAGCAGGTACCCCTGATTTTCATATAGAAACCACCGGTCACCATTCAGGTGTTTGCACGACTCAGAGCTTACACGCGCCCCATCGTCACCAGCTTCCAGTTTGAGGCCCTGAGCTTAGGGCTTAAGATTTAGGGTGATCTAGGGCTAAGTAAACCCTAAACCCTAAACCCTAAACCCTAAAGCCTAAACCCTTTAGGGACCAGCGGCGGTTAGGGCATGTAAGAAGTATCATAAGAAGTATCAAGGGCCTGGCTTTTGGTCGTTCGGCTTCCGAGGGCTTCGAGCCTTTGGGGGTGCATAGTGGGCGTTCGCTGGTTGGGACTGCAAGCCAGCTTCTCCATATACCTGGGATGTTCCCCTGTATACTAACAGTCCTTAACAGGGATTATAATAATAAGGGGTACTGGAATCCGTTACTAAGGATTGTTAGTATAATGGAAACCCTAAACCCTAAACCCTAAACCCTAAACCCGAAACCCGAAACCCGAAACCCTAAACCCTAAACCCCAAACCCTAAACCCTAAACCCTAGACCCGGTGTACCCCTTGTAGAATGAGTCCCGGAGTCCCCCTTGGAACCCCTAGTGCTTAGTGCCCTTCCAACCCTAAACCCTAAACCCTAAACCCTAAACCCTAAACCCTAAACCCTAAACCCATTTAGAAGCCTGGTATGAGGGTTTCTTGGGAACCTCGCCTTAACAGCAGCGCAGGGTTTCGGGCTTAGGGTTAGGGTTTGGGGTTTTGTTGGTTTGGAAGTTGGGGTTAGGTTTTAAGGTTTGAGGGTTTTGGCTTGTTTATCTGCTGAAGGGTTGCTACTGGCCTTGGCACAGAGTCGCTTGTGCTTCGAGCCCGCTGAGCGCCCTTCCTCCCCAAACCCCCCAAAACCCTTAACCCCAAACCCTAAATGCCAAACCCTAAACCCTAAACCCCAAATCCCTAAACCCCAATTCCTAAACCCCAAACCCTAACCCAAAAGCTGCCCCAAGCCCCCAAGCCCCAAAGACTCAGGCCCTTGATCGCGAAACTTAAGCCCCCAATGAACATCCTGACTGAAACCCTAAAACTCCAATTCCCCCCCCCCCCCCCCCCCCCCCCCTCCGAAGCCTTGGGGCTTCAGGGCTTTTAGGTTTTTTGAGGTTCTAGGGTTTAAGATTGTAGCCTTGCAGCCCTCAGAAGTAAACCCTAAACCCCACTTGCCCACTCTTGGCAGGTTCTAAGCTTTTTTTGCTCCAGTTGTGTATACTATATATTATTAGACTAATCATAATACAATTTATATTAATATGATATAGATATAATGGTATTTGTGTCTGCCTTGTTTAGGCCCGAGGTTTGAGTCTCAGGACCAGTCGCCATGTGCAAAATCCCCAAAGCCCGAGTCCCACTTAACCAGTTTTGAGTTTGAAAGCCCGAGTCTCACTTAACCAAGTGCCCGGCCGAGTCCGAGTTTTGGGACCTAACCACCCTTCCTTTCGTCCATGTTCTGCCGAACCACACCATCGTCGTTGAAGCAACCATGCCGGGGCCTCTGTGTGTTTGTTGTAGGGTTTAGTGGGGGGTGGGTGGGCCCGAGACCAAGACTTCAACCCCCAACCCCTAATAAGCCCACAGGGACCCTGTACCCTAAACCCGGACCTTTAAGCCCGAGACTCTAAGCCCGATATTAAGTTTAAGCCCGAGTAAGCCCGAAACCCCAGCAAACCCCCTGAGCTTTCGACAACGGCGACTTCGCTGGCCGAGTCCGAGGTGGGGGAGCTGTGCTCGAACATGCCCGAGTTTTGGGCGTGTTCGTCACAGCTCCAAGCCGATGCTGTGCTCAGACAGTGCCCAAGTGCACTGTTTGTCACAGCATCACAAAAAGGTTCATGCTCATTCAGGGCCCGAGTCCGAGGGCCTTGGATGTCATGTGCCACGTGCCATGTGGTTTAAAAATTTAGTGCTACGAGTTCGCCCGGGGCCTCAGCTTGCCCGAGGCATCCGCGGGAGCCCGAGACCGAGCCTAAACCCGAAACCCTAAACCCTAAACCCTAAACCCGGGCATTCGGAGTTTGAGGAAAGTAGGAATGACTGTCTGAGTGCCTTGACATTGAGTTCCCGAGACGTAGGCTCCAACCCGAGATGTTATTTCTATCAACCCAGGTCCATGCTGGCCACAGCGATCGAGCCTTCTGGCCCGAGGATGTGCCAAGCCCAGTTCAGCACACAGTTGTCATTGGCGTGCTTGTGTTTGCAGTTGGAAACCTCCTAGTCGAAAGTCAGGGCTCAAGGCCACTGCCAGCAGAACCCATGCACACCACAGCCATGACAGAGTGCCAGTAGCACGATGAAGTCAAGTTTGAAGTATGTCCGAGTTTGAAGCATGTCTGAAGTAAGCCATTAGCCCATTATTTTGCCATGTCTCAGTCTCAGTCTGAGCGGGATGGAAAGTGGTCCGAGCGTGGCGGAAGTTGGTCCGAGTGGTGGTCCTCGTCCAATGATTGGAGCCCGTCCGATGAGTGGTGGTCCGGGCTTCCCGACAATGGCTCCTTGCCCGAGAAGAAGGCTGGGTCCAATCGAGTGCAATGCAGCAGCAAGGTGAAACTGAGTCATTCAGATTCACATTGCTTAATATTTACCGGTCGAGAGTGAGTCGCTTGACTGACAGGATCAGCCCGAGCCGAAGGGGATGCCCAAGTACAAGCCAGCCAAGCCCAAGACCAACCCCGAGCCCAAGGCCAAGCCCGAGCCGTCCTCGAGTGCCGCGACGGAGGTCAAGAAGAAGTCGAAGAACCCGGGCAAGGCGCAGCGCGAGCACAAGAAGAGGCAGAAATTGGCCCAGCAGGTGACCTGTTCGAATTTAGTTCAATGATGGCGAAGTCCGAGCTGTGCAGTTTGCTTGGGGCATCTGTGATGCCGAGTCCTGCTGCCAAACTGAGGCCAAAGAGCACGTGCAGGCCCAAGCCAAGAAGGACGTGCCACTGTCCAACCTGCAGTACCAGATGATCGTGGACATGTGCGAGACTTGGCTAGCAATTGCATGGTCCAGCATGGCAAAATTTCCTGAACGTCTGACATGTCTTCTAACTTAGGAGCTCAACACCTTGCTGGACGATTACAGCCAGGCCTTGGGGTGGTTCAGGAGGAATCGTCCGAGTCATTGGCAGGAGTATGGATTGGCCAAGCTCACTTTTCCGTCCGTGGACTACAAGACTCGGTACTCGAAGTCGACAGACATCAAAGAACTCATGAGATGCATCCGAGTGCTTTGGCTCTAGCAGCACTGGAGGTTTTAGATAGTTTTATGTTTCAGTCTGAGTCTAAGCAACAGACCGAGCAGCCTTTAAGCCTTACCCGCCAGGAAATGGCATCAGCGGCAGCCGAAGCTCACCAACTCTTGATGTGGTGGCAAAATCAGTTGCCCGGGAATCCATATTACATCCGAGAACCGCCCCGCAGCTGGGCTTCTAATTATTGCTGTTGTTGAATTGAATCAGACGGTTTGTTTGCCTTGGTTTTGCCCAGTCTGAATACCGTTGAGGACGCAGAGCCACATGACCGAGGGTCAAAAAGCTGCAGCGAAAGCTGGTGCAGCCCCGCCTCGTACGAGTTGAATGTTTAAGTACGAGAGTCTGTCTTCCACGCGCTGCTGGAGACCGAGTCTTTTTGCAGTCCAGCGATGCCAGCCGGCTTTGTCGGTCGAAAAAGTAAGATATCATCCGCAGAGCAAGGTGGCTGTGTTGCAAGTCCAGCTCGAGTAGCCCGCATGGACATGCGTCGCCCAGGTGCTGTTCTTGACCCAGTGCTGGAGCTCGAGTCTCCGCGGCACGACGATGAGGCGCCCGGTGCTTCCTAGCCTGCTGCAAAGTTAGATTTGAGCGCATGAGTCTGGTCAAGTTTGACAGCAGAGTTGAGTTGTTTGTGAAAAATGCAGTTTCGGCCCGAGCTTTCAGCTTCAGAACTTTCATGCCGACCCGTGGTCACCCAGACTACGACACCCTAGGGTTCCAGTACGGACTTCTGATCAACAACCCCGAGGCCCTAGCATGAGAGTGTTTCTGAGAGTCAGATTCAAACATTGACCGAGTGCATGAGTCTCTGCCTGAGGCACTCGCAAAACTGGGACCTGAAGCCAGAGCTGCCTACATGGCTGGCCCAGCACCGAGCCACAGTCAGGGTCAGGGTCAGGGTGCCAGTGCCGGCTTCCACGCCCTTGACGAGAGTGTCCCGCTCGAGAAGGCCCCGATTCTGACTGATGCATTTTAGATCGCGGGGCTTCAACCGGAAGCCGTCGTTCCCTGCCAGGTGACCGAGAAGCTGAACGAGCTCGCGCCGCATTTGTACTACTTGCTCCGTGTGTGTCGATGCGACGACATGGCCTACTGTGCCACTTGACTTTGCCAGTGTATTGAGTTAGTATGCTATGTAGCAGCAACTTTCAACTTCGGCTGCCGTGCCAGTGTCCCTAAGGGCCTCCTGGCGCTTCTGATGCACAGCCCGAGTGGAGCTGAGCATGCCCACGCCATCTCCCCGAAGCTTATCAGCCGCTTGGGCATTTAAAGCAACAATGCAGTGACATTTTGGTGTTAGCTATGATATTTGGCCAACCCCGCCAAGGATTTGTGCTCGAGAAGAGGTTCCCGGAGCAGTTCAAGTCCAAGAAGAGTCAGGACCGAAAGGAACGCTCGTGGCACCCGGACAAGGTGGTAACGGCCCACGTCCGAGAGAAGATGCACGCGTTCAGAGACTTAGCAGCACTTATTAATGGCAGCATTGACTTAGTGAAGGCCACTTTACTTGCAAGTTTAGTGAAGGCAAACTGTGTTCGCATTGTGAAGCTTAGATGAAGCGGCTGGGCTGACATGGTCCGGCAAGCTCGACGATGATGACTGGGAGTACGAGGAGCACGTGGAGCCCGGTGTGTCCGAGGGTGGCGTGAAAGTGTCTGTCACCAAGGCCGAGAAAGAGAGCATGGGGGCAGCAGGCAGCACCGTGCTCCCAGGCAAAAGCAAGGGTGGTCGGAGAACGTCGCCCGCGCCGCGAGACCGAGGTTCCCGGTCCGAGGTGCATTACGTGCCAGCCGAGGTTGTGCCTGGGCCCCCACCAATGCCCGAGCCGCCAGCAGCACCTCGACCGAGTCGGGCCGTACGATGTGTGGAACATGCCCGATGAGGAGGGCAAGCCCGAGCTCACCCCGACCGAGGCGCCGTCGGCCAAGCCAGCACAGCCGGCCCAGCCCAAGCAGCAGCCGGCCCAGCCCAAGCAGCAGCCGGCCCAGCCCAACAAGCAGCCCGTGCAGGCCCAGCCCGTGCAGGCCCAGCCCGTGCAGGCCCAGCCCGTG
>CAJNDS010000599.1:100000-107017 GCA_905221605.1 Symbiodinium natans
AGAGAAAAAAAAGAATGACAGGAAAGCCAAGCAGAAGGAGTACGAGAATAACCGCAAATGCAAGGCGCGGACGCGGCTACCCGGTTGAAAGAACATTATGAATATTTGTCTACATAATAAAAGTTTTTTGAGAAATCTGATCTTGTTGTTGCCCGTGCGGAGGAAAGGGGCTGCAGCAGTGCAGAAGTTGGAGTCCGATTTGAAAGCGGCACTCCATAAAGTGGCCCAGCTCGAAGAACTCCTTGCGTCCAAGCCGCATGACACAGTCGAGGCTTTGCGTGTACAAGTAGCACGGCTTCAGGGGGCACTGGAGACCGAGCGACGTGAGGTTAAAGTGTTGCGGGAAGCAGTGGCACGGCTTGAGTGTTTCAAGACCGAGAAAGAAGGTCAGCTCGAGTGGCTAGAAGAGTGTATGAAAGAGAACGCTCACCTGAAGTTGCTGCTCGATGCAAAAGGCATTGACCGAGGAGTGCCGTGGATGATGGAGTAATAACATCTTTCACTGTCACGGCTTTCGCTCGAGTGGCGCAGCAGGGGTGTCGCCAAGGCAAAAAAAGGTTTCCCATGTGCAGAGTCAGCTGTCCACGTGACAAGCATGGGTTCAACATGCCAAATACCGGTGCCCAGGCCTTCCATGGCAGAGCCCGTGTCGGCGGCGTTCAAGGCTGCCGTGGCATTAATGTGTGCTGCCAGGACGGATCGTGGCATGTGCTGGCAGTTTGGTGGTAGTAGTGCCTTTGTGTGCTTGTGCCCGAGACCGAGGGCGGCTTAAGAGGGGATCCACCGCCCGCCTCGGTTTGCGCCACCCGACCTTTCACACCATGGCTCCTGTCCGAGTGGTGTCTGATTGCTGCGGCTTCAACACTGGGGCAGCACGGCGCCAATAAGTAGCGTTGCGAGTTGCATTGCCATTTTGCATCGGCCCGAGGCACTGGCCTTGCACTTCTTGAAGGTGAATTTCGAGCTACAGGCCGTCTCCGAGTCCGACGCACGAGTTCGAGCCATGATGCAGGTTGTTCACAACTATTGTGGCGTCCAGCCCGAGCTCGTCTCTGACGACATCAGGACTCGCCCGAGCCCGAGCAGCGAGACGGATCTCTACCTGTCCACGACACCGTGCCAAGACTACTCGATCGCGGGCAAACAGAGAGGACCGGGTAGGGGCAGCAGAGTTGTGAGAGTGTCTGAGCGAGCAAGAACAACGTTGCAGGAGTTCGAGGCATGAACGGCCAACTGTTCCAAGTGTCCGTGGATCGCATCTTGTCCGAGAGGCCACGAGCTTCGTCCTCAGAACTCTTGGTTGTGAATCTGTGACTGACTCCGAGACCGAGCTAGAATTAGTATTGATGAGAACAGGCAAAGCCCACTGGATTCAGGTGGCGGTTATGGAAAATGTTCCAGGACTTTGGCAGAGACACCGTGAAGTGGTGAACAGTGCTGTGTCCGAGCTGCGGTTCGCCGGATATGTACCCCGGATCAATTCAATGCATATAATTTATGACTGACCAGATTCCGGATTTTGGCTTTCTGCACAGGTGTGCCAACACCGCCTGCTATGCACGGCCGAGCACGGGATACCTCAGGGCCGCTGGAGATTTTACCTGGTTGCCATAAAGCTCGAATGTCTCCGCCCGAGTATCGAGATTGAGGATGTGTTTCCGCTGCCGCTCGAGGATGAGGCCGGCCCATGTGTCAAAAGCAAGAGTGCAGACCCCTGGCTGATACTCAGAGAGACACGGGTCAGGTTCGCAGCAGAGGCTTTGTGGACAAGAGCCCGAGACCCGACTTGCCCGTCATTGACGAGGGTGCCCAGTGCGAGACATTCAAGGCCAACCTTGAACACGTGCGGCGCCCAGTCTTGCACCGACCAGCCGGGAGCACAGCGTCTTGTCCAACGAATGCAGAGTTTTTCAATCGCTGCAGGCCCGAGAAGCCTACGGTGTGAAGCTCCTCCGACAGCACGGCTTTGTTGTGGATGTCGGCGGAGGGCAGCACAGGCCGGGAGGGTTGAGGGTTTACGGTTTAGGGTTTCGGGTTTATGGTTTAAAATTAGTAAGGTTTAAAAGGGTGTATGGGCTTTAGGGTTTGGCGGAGTCCGAGGGTTTCAGCACACAGTCACAGAGGGACTGCCTGGCCAGGCAGTGCGGAATCGACCGAGGCATTCCAACCCTGACTGCCAGCCGCGGAAGCACACGAAGCTGGTACCTTCCAGCCCGACGGCAACGAATGAGCATCACGGAGCTGGGTCGCTTCCAAGGCCTCAGAGGGTTGCAGTGTGAGAGGCTTCTAGTTCGAACCTCACAGGGAACATTTGCGTTTCCCTGCAGGATTTCCGGATGTGGTGACCGATGTCATGGTCCGAGCAACGTCCGAGCCCGCCGTCGGAGCAGCGCTGGGCAACGCGGTCTCCTGCAATGTTCTCGAGCGTCTGCTGGCCCGAGTGCTGCCCGCGGCAGGTTTGGTGGATTCGGGTTCGGAGCCGTTGCCCGATCTTTGGCAGAGTCTGGGACCGTGGCTCAAGAAGAAGAAGAAGCGATCTGGGTAGAACCATCACAGTAGATTTTTCACCGAGACAAACCAGTGTCATGCCGTGCAATGTGTTCGACCGCCGCCCTTTGCAGGCCTGGAAGTACATCACCCGAGCCCGAGAGGGAAGAGGATTGCCTAGGCAGCTTGGCGAGCGTGGCCTCATGAAGTCCAAGAAGGAGCGGAGCCGAAGCAGAGAAAGCGTCGAGGAGTCTGACTGGGACGGTGAGAGTGTCTGAAAGGTGTTTCACCGAGACGGGGGTAGCTGGGGCCCAGATCGTTCCAGAAAATCCATGATGTCGGATTTCTCTGGTTATCCGTAGGGGGTCTGTGGGTGTACATTTAACCAGTTCGGCCCCGGGCCGAGCCGTTTAAACGTAGGGGGCCCTGGGGCCGACATGTATGTCTGACCTGCCCCGAGCTCATGATCAACCATGGGGGGTATACATTTAACCAGTTCGGCCCCGGGCCGAGCCGTTTAAACGTAGGGGGTCCGTGGGTGTGCATTTAACCAAAATTTTCAGTCGCAAAAAAGGTAAACAGCATGAAATTTGATCTGGCGGCAGCAGCTCGAGCCTAGTCGACCGAGTCATCTCTTCTCTTTCTGCAGCATGGGGAAAGAGGCTGGAATCCGCATGTCTGAGTTCCGCAGGGCTTCTGACCGAGCGAATGCAGCGCATGATTCAGGCTTCCAAGAGCAATGAGACGACTGGAGGACGTGCTCAGTTTGTCTTCTGGCTTCGCTTGTAATGCATATTCCCGCAGGATCCGCCCGGGAGACAGGTGTCAAGAAGGACCAAAACAAGAAGGGCCCGAGCACCACGGGCAAGATGGAAGATTTGCCAGCAGGGACAAGTTGGACACCGCAGCAAGCAGATGCGTTTCTCCGGACCTGCCCGCTGCTTCAGAAGGGCAAGATTTTGACCGTGGGGCTGGCGCGTGCGAAGTCCGGGTTGGAGGTGCAGCATGCCAATATGCCGAACTTTGCCCGTGCGTTGGAGAAGCTCCTGAGGCGGTGTGGGAGACTTGTTAGTGTTCGTGACACTGTGTATGTAGAGGGGGGGGGGGGGGGTGGGGGGGCGGCGGCGGGGGGGGGGGCAGTAAGGGTTGGGGTTCCATCTTCGCGACGCAGGACTGAGCCGGAGTCCGAGACGAAGGATACCAAGCGCCTCTTCACCACGTTGAACGTGTTTTGTCACCCAAAGCCCGGCCCGACAGCCTATGTTCCAGGAGATGATGTCGAGTAATGATGACATGTGTCACTGTGGCAGTAAAATTTCAAAGTACAGGAACCATTTGCAAGTTTCTGAGTCCGAACACGGTCTGTCTGACAGGAGGTCACGACGAGGAGTATTTGGGGGCAGTCTGGTCAACAGCGAAGCCCGATGGTGTGTTGCCCGACAAGGAGGAACGGTTGTGGGTGCACACAAATGCATCCGATGTCGGAGAGGCGGTTGATTGTTATCACAAAGTGGCTAGGCGATAAAAATTATCTTACCTTAGTTAGACTGAGGACTTTTCATGCTGTGCTCCTTCTGCTTGTGCTGCCGTGTCCGATTGAAAATGAAGCCGAGGCCCGCGTTGTGGATGGCCGTTGCCCATGGATCTTCCACAAGAATGCCCCGAGGATTTATGTGTATGGTCACAACATCTTGAAGAAAGGTAACAAGGACCAGAGTTTGAGTGCGGAGATCGAGAACCAACTGAAGATGATGAATTTGTCCGCACGAGCAACGGGATCCAAAAGCAAGCCGGAGATGATGAAGCCGGCCCTGCGGAAGGCGAACGCCGTCGCTATCTGGAAAGCACAGCACCAGAGCAAGAAGCGCAAGTACAGGTACATCTGCCCGAGTTGCAAGGCTGTGATCAAACCCGAGAGACAGCTTTGCGAGGAGACCGAGCACAGCCAGAGCGAGCCGTCTCAGAAGTAACTTTGCTTCGCGCACGTTTGCCGCCTGGCGGATAGACGGTAGTGTTGCTTCGAGCCAGCGACGGCGTCCGAGCTTCCTTATAAAAGACGGGCCGGTGCATCGCTTGCCAGGGGGGAGACCATGCATTCATCGTCTGACTGTCATGAGATTTTTTGTTGCAATTGAACTGGGCAGGCGGCGTTCGGCGGGATGCTGTCCGAAATCCGATCTGAGTGGAGGCCTCAGAGTTGAAACTGATCCAGAGAGCCTACTTGTGAACTCTGCGCACAAGGGAAAAGCAGGTCCTGTTCGTGTCTTTGAGTTTCGGCACGAGTGATTTTGACCGATTTTGTCATTCTCCGAGCTGCTACAAGTATGGTTAAAGCCAAAGCGCAGAAGGCGAAGGCGGCGGCCAAGTCAGGGGGTAAGGCAGTGGCCAAGGCACCGGCCAAAGCACCGGCCAAAGCAGGGGCCGAGCCAGACGCCAAGCCAGAGTCCAAGACCGAGGCGAAGCCCGAGGAGAAGGCGGCGGCGTGTCCGGCCGAGCTATGCAGCGGAGCTTTGGCGTTGAAGGAGGCCATCGCTTTCCTGAAGAAGAAGAAACTTTGGCAGAGTTTGAGACCGAGCAGGACGAGCGCCCACAATGTGAAGCCCTTTCCAGAGGACTTCACGGGGGCAATGGTTGTGAAAGTGCCTCGGTATTAAAGTAGATCGTCCGAGTCTTTGACCTTCCAGTGCCCGAGTAAAAACCACCCGAGGCAGCAACCTATGCGGGGACGCTGGCCGACATCGATTTCGAGACCGTGGAGAGCACGTCGACCACGCAGATGCACGAGAGTGCTGCATACTGGTGGGGGACGGCGCGAGTTTTGCCCGAGACATTGTTCGTGGCCACGACAGTGCACGAGGGCAGCAAGCGGGGGGAGCTGAAGTTGGCCGAGGATGTGCAGAAGATCACCAGCTTGATCTTGACATGGTCCGAGGCCGAAATGGCTGGTGACAGTGACCGAGCCTCGAGATTGGCCGACCTGGCGGGCAGTGTTATCTTCGGTATCGTCCGAGTCCAGAGCACGGAGCACAACTCGCACAAGCTTGTCCTCAACTTGATCCAGAGTGGAGAGGATGCGTCTAAGTCGGCGCAGGAGGGCTCGAACTCGATGCCGTTCGTGCTAGCCGCCCGACTCGTGAGGCAGGTGCTTGCAGTCCCCGAGTCAGCCTGAGAGGAGAAAGTTCGGAGTGTGCACGGCCAGGTTGAGAGCCGCGCTCGAGTCCGAGGCCAGGCCCGCGACGCACAAGGATGTGTACGAGAGCCTGAAAGGCATTACGTGGGCCGAATCCGACAGCGAGGTCGGGCTTTCTGGTTAGCTGTTTCGTTCCAGTGGGGTGTTCTGTGTTTGTGGGAGAATTCAACGTGGGGCTTTGTGCTTGACAAGGTGACGTCGCTGGATCAAGTGCAACGTCTGCTTCACTTGCACGAGAAAGCCGAACGAGCTGGTCTCTTGCATGCCCTCCACTCGACCCAAATCGTGAACAAGACGAAGACTTGGCTGGCCAAATGGGCAGTTGTTTGCCGCGTGCTGCTTGTCTGCGTGATTCATGTGGCACGATTGATGCGATGGTCCAAGTTCAGAGTTCGCAGCCCGAGAAACAGCCAAGGGCCGGAGCGCTCAAGACGCCCGAAGAGTTTCGATTCGTCATGTGCCTGTACGTGAAGGCCCTAAGGGTCCGGCAGAGTGGGCGTGTTGGGTTTCTGGTAATGTGATTTTTTTGCTTAGCATCCGGTCGCTGATTCAGGAGCTGAGATCGGAGGTGCTTCCGGCTGGAGCGGTGTTGGAGAGGCTGCACGTCATGTGTCCGTGGCCCGACTTGCGCAAGCTCACCCGAGATCAGCTACTCCAGCTGACACACGCTCTCCACCTGCGTTTGGTCGTGCTCGAGTCCATGCTCGGCTTGGTGCAACCGAAAGACCGAGCGGATGTGTCCGAGTTCATGGTCTTGATCAAGGAGTCTTTGGACCCATTCAGATGGGCGATGTTGGACATGGGCAAGTTTGCACCATACACGCATGAGCCCTTTACGACTGTCCGAAGCTTTGTGATGCAAGCCATGTCGGGAGGCATGGACGACATGCTGCTCGAGGCCGCGGCGAGTCCCGAGAAGGCAAGCCGGCACGAGTTTCTGGAGGTTGTGCATGTGCGTTTGCGTGTGCAAGTGCGGGTGCGTGTGTGTGCGTGCGGGTGCGGGTGCGGGTGCGTGTGTGTGTGCGTGCGGGTGCGCGTGCACGGGTGTGCGTGTGTGCGTGCGCGCGCGCGCGCGCGCGTGTGCGTGTGTGTGTGTGTGTGTGTGTGTGTGTGTGTGTGTGTGTGTGTGTGTGTGTGTGTGTGTGTGTGTGTGTGTGTGTGTGTGTGTGTGTGTGTTTTTGTGTGTGTGTGTGTTGTGTGTCTGTGTGTTTGTGTGTGTGTGTGTGTGTGTGTTGTGTGTGTTTGTGTGTGTGTGTGTGTGTGTGTTTGTGTGTGTGTTTGTGTGTGTGTTTGTGTGTGTTTGTGTGTGTTTGTGTGTGTTTGTGTGTGTTTGTGTGTGT
>CAJNDS010000600.1:0-106990 GCA_905221605.1 Symbiodinium natans
GCCTTTTCTCTCGCTTTCAGTTCTGGCTGGCTGAGAGGCAAACTAGAGGGTTACCTTCGGGTTTACAGCTGTTAGGATGCTTGTTTGGGGTATTGCCTCTGTCCGACCTGACAGCTTCACAGAGCTGCGCGCTACGGTTTGGGTTGAGGGTTTAGGGTTTTGGGTCTCTAGAGCTATAAGACTCCATGGGGGTTGGGTTGGAAGGGAAGTCAGCAGAGGCTGCCCAAGACCCAGGCGTCAGAGATCCAACCGGGATGGGCTTGCTTGAATTCCCATAGGCTCCAAACTTGAAAAAAATCAAGCTGGCACTTGATTTTTTTTCAATTTTCAAGCTGCGCTTGAAAATGGAGAAAAACAGCTAAAAATCAAGCTTGAAATGTCTATAAAATGGACTTTCCGCTTGAAAAAAATCTTGAAAAAATCTTGAAATTTTGGAAATTTCACGAATTTTGCACTTGAAAAAAATCTTGAATTTCAAAAATCTGCGCTTGATTTTTAAAAAACAGCACTTTTCCAATCTTGAAAAAATCTTGAATTTTCACTCAGAGGAAAACATGTATTGTTGAAATATTTAAGAATATGTTTCACGAAATAGGTGTCTGTTCACATAAATATAAGGTGTATATATACATATATATCTATACATGCAATTATTTTACATGCATATTGCATATATATATACATATATATATGCATGTAGGATATATATGTATATATATATATGTATGTGATAGATATATATGTATATTAGGCTCGCCTAAACCTTAAACCCTAAACCCTATATGGCTCAGGCCCGGGTTGAGGTTTAGGGTTAACCCTGAACCCTATATTTAAAATTTATAACCCTATAAACCCTAAATTGGGTTTAGGGTTTAGGGTTTAGGGTTTAGGATTTAGGGTTCAGGGTTCAGGGTTTAGGGTTTAGGGTTTCGGGTTTAGGGTTCAGGGTTCAGGGTTCGGGGTTTAGTTTTCGGGTTCAGGGTTTTAGGGTTTAGGGCTGAGGTGCCTGGGCAGGCACTCATATGTCTGGACAGACAAGGTTCATGCCTGGACAGGCAGTTCGCATGTCTGGACAGACATGATGCCTGGACAGGCAGTTCGCATGTCTGGACAGACATGATGCCTGGACAGGCAGTTCGCATGCATGTCTGGACAGACATGATTGCTTCTCATTTTCTCTTTCTTCTCTTATAGGTGCCTGGACAGGCAATTCGCATGTCTGGACAGACATGATTGCTTCTCATTTTCTCTTTCTTCTCTTTATAAGGTTTACTTTAGTGCCTGGACAGGCAATTCGCATACGTCTCTTCAGAGACAAGCATTGATGCTAAAGTTAAAGGACCCAGGCAGATATATAAGCAGATATTAATGTGTGGACTGCAGACATGCACGAATTTAATGCCTGGACAGGCAGGTACTAGCATGGATTTGTTTTGTATAGGCCATTGGAGATATGCTTTAGACATTTGGCTGCCAGGATCACTTAAAGAAAATAGAGAGGCAGCATGGATAAAGCTCATGGTGGTGCAAGGAGGCTGAAAGTGCCCAGCACCGACCTGGTCCACCTGGAGGATCTTCTTTCTGACGTGGTGAGGAAAGAAGGCCAGTTCAACTTCAGGTCCTACCAGTCCGTTGCAAAAAGCCAGGACAGTGAGGGTGTTGAGTGTAAACATTTTTTATGCTTTTGGAAAGAAGCTCGAGCTGTGAATACAGTAGGAAAACACGGTTCCCAACTTAATCTGCAAGCAGGCGATCGTCGGAGATGACCTGGCATACCTCGCACCGTTTCTGGAGAAGTTGATGCTTGCACAGCCGATGCTGTTGTTTAAATACTCCGAGCTGAAGATGGTCTACAAGAAGATCCTGGCCTGCTTTCCTTCACTGAAGGAAAACTTTCCTGGGGTGGACAAGTACCAGATTCCCGCCAAGCTGGCTGAGCAGACCATGACTATGGCCTGCCATGCGAGGCGGTTGAAAGACCCGATCAGATTTGCAGAGTGCACAAAGAGCTTGGCAATGTGGCAAGTGGAGAAGCTTGAGAACCTCAGGGTTGAACTTGGCCGACTTCACGATGACTACGAAGAGGAGCAGAATGAGCTGGTGACGGGCCAGCAAGAAGCCCGGACCGTGAGGAAGAAACCCAGCTTCAGATCTTCGACGCCCAGATCTTCGCCGAGACCTTCGCTGAGCTCCTCCAGCTTGCAGAGGGGATCTTCGAGAAAATCTTTGCGATCGCAGAGCTGTGATGTTGACCATGATCTGCAGAGCTTGCTTGACGTGGAGATTCCTCTCACCCAAGACAGCAACTCTGAGTCCGAGAGTTCCCACGGCATACTGAAGAAAGCTGAGGAGACTTCCCCGGTGCCAGCACGAAAGAGGAACATCAGGGAGCAGATCGAAGAGAGCAAGGGCAAGGGCTTGAAGAAGAAAGGAAAACTTGGGAAGAAGCAGGGCAGCAACTTTGTGAAGAAGAAAAAGAAGGAGTCCCTGCAGAAGGCCGCCAAGGACGAGAAGAAGAAGGGGTCCCCACAGAAGCCCGCCAAGGACGAGAAGAACAAGAAGAGGAACAGGGCTCCCCGCAAAGTTCACTTGACCTCTGCCGAGTTGGGCCAGCTGACACTCATGCCATACAAGGCTACCAAAGCCGTGGCTGTGAGGATTAGGAACGGCCAGCAACTGTTCCAAGTGAGCTGCTACCACGACCTGAAGAAGAATGGCAAGCAGGCACAGAAGTTCCTTGATGAGCTGAAGGCTGGAAAGCCCTTGGTGAAAGTCTTGGAGATCCGCGACCAGATGCACCCGAAGACAGGGAAGTGAGAGACTATAGATATCCGTATATCCTGTGGGTGTATACCAGAAGTTTTTGTCTGCAGAAATGGGGATCGAATCTGGACTGTCAGAAAACTGTGAATGACATCTCGTGTGGATCGAGTGTTGTATATATACATAATATACATATATGGTATTAGAATATTCTATATATATTAACCCTAAACCCTAAACCCTAAACCCTAAACCTGAAACGCTAAATCCTCTATACCGGATATAGCTTTTCACCAAATATATATCTTCTAAGTGTATATGTATAGATTAATCTTATATATATATATGTAGATATGAATGAATACATATTAATAATATATATATATATATATGCATGTAAATAAGACACAAGTAAGCAATAGATGTAAATAAACAAATAATGTATATGTGAAATCTATAGAATTATTAATGTCTAGATATATAATAGAAACCTAAATTTGATATATATATATATACACATATTGCAGCATACTATCTAGTTTATATAGCTATATACATATAAACATATATGTAGATATGTATATATATGTGTGTATGATATGATATGATATGATATGATATGATATGATATGATATGATATGATATGATATGATATGATATGATATGATATGATATGATATATGTATGTATGTATGTATGTATGCATGCATGCATGCATGCATGTGTGTATGTCTGTATGTATGTATGTATGTATGTGTATGTGTATGTGTATGTGTATGTGTATGTGTATGTGTATGTGTATGTGTATGTGTATGTGTATGTGTATGTGTATGTGTAGGTGTATGTGTATGTATATGTAAGAATGTATGTATATGTATGTATGTATGTATATGTATTCATTCGTAAATATATGTTCAGGCTCCACTTAAGAATGTCTGGACAGACTATATTTACTGAGGGCATTAATGTCTGGACAGACAAGACATTAATGTCTGGACAGACAAGACATCCCACCTTAATGTCTGGACAGACAAGACATCCCACCTTAATGTCTGGACAGACAAGACATCCCACGTTAATGTCTGGAGAGACAATTGAGCTGGAGGGTTGAAAATTTCGTGACGGGCAGCATTCTGGCCCAAGCACAGCACTGAAGCTAGCTTTGAAGCACGGTGCCATGGGGCCTGGAACGATCTCCGGCAAGGGCAAGCAAGACCCGTTGCTTGGTACGAACGCCCCCGATCGCCGAGGGAGAGATGTCCCCTCGGCGATCGGGGGCAAGGGCTTCAGTGACCGCCGCGACGTGCAGCAGGGAACCATGAGTGCACTTTGGCGCGAGTGACGTGGCTTAATTTTTATAGACATTTCAATGTCTGGACAGACATGGTGTTTGAACAAAAGTTTGCAAGATATGCAGTTCAATGTCTGGACAGACACCCTATATATGTTTAGTGACTGGACAGTCATGATCGAGGGATGATCCTTTAATGACTGGACATGAGAGATTGTTTATATTGACTGGACAGTCATGAAAGATGAGTTTCCATCCAAGGAACCTCCGTGCCGTTTGGGGCCGCTTGCATCCAGAGGTGCCTTTTGGGCAATGGATGCAGTGCCTGGTGGACTTCACGGCCAAGGAGTCGAAGCTGAACCCAGGTACGGGAGAGTCCGCCCGGAGCTTCTTCACACGAGTGTACCGGAAACTTGGAAGTTCTTAACTTGACCCACATATGAAAAGATAAGTGGTAAAATATGCATTGATAATGTCTGGACAGACATGCAAGAAATGTACGTGTGAACTAAGGGAGTCTCCTTTTGAGACATACGAGAAGATGATGAACTATCTGCTGGAGGCCATGGCCGAGAGGGACCGCCAAGCAGAGGCCAGTGAGCTGCCCTGGTGGCAAGAGGTTCAGGCCGGATCAGAAGTGCAGTAGTTGCCGTGTTTAATGACTGGACAGTCATGCTTGACATGTACATGAGAAAAGAAGCCACTTAAGCTTGACAGGAAAACATGGGAGCTGGGGCCAGTGGAAGTGGAAGTGGTGGTGGGTATGGTGGTGGACAGGACCAGCCCTGCACCAAGAAAAGGTTCATAGGATCCAGAAACATTTGATTTAATTGCAGGACCAAGGCCCCCAGCAGAACGACGCCCAGAACCAGCCCCAGCAGAACGACCCCGACAACCAGAGCCAGCAGCAGAACGACACCCAGAACGATGCTGCAGAGCTCGCACTGATTAATTTTTTTGACCATTTTGACTAAAGCGATGGGGCTAAAGATGCACTTGAGGCTGCATGGTGGCAGCCCAGCATGCCGGGGTGGCAGCAGTGGCAGACGGCCTGGTGGCAGGCCCGGTGCAAATATTTCTGAAGGTCTGGACAGACCATGGGCATGAGTTGATGCCAGGACTGGTCCGGCCACTCGTGGGACTCGTGGCCAAGCCAGGCCCGGCATGTAAGTGCATATCTCCATATATAATGTGTTGCACGCTGTGGGATATTTTCGGTGCACCCCGACAGGACCCGACCAGTGGCTGGGGCACACCGTCAACCCAGCAGGGCCAGGAGATATTGCATGCTTGTGTCTGTGTTTTTTGGTGACTGAAGTAAAACATTATTTGATGAGGATGCCCCCGACCCGTGGAGTGGACAGCAAGCTTGGCAGGCTGTGGCCGACACAGAGTGCATGTATATATTTTGGGTTTCGCTTTTGAATTCCCTGAGGCCGACAATGGCACCGGAGGTGGAAGCTGGCCCAATGCCCCGACAGGAACTGGAGCTGCAGGAGATACGGGTGGGAGACAGAGAGAGGGAGCGATAGAGAGAGGGAGAGATAGAGAGATACAGAGAGAGAGAGAGAGAGAGAGAGAGAGAGAGAGAGAGACAGAGACAGAGAGAGAGACAGAGAGAGATACAGAGATGGATACACTTGAAAGGACAGATGGACGATGGCCAGCAGGCTGGAGATGCAGCTGGTGGAGATGGAGCTGCCCCGGATGCACCGGTGTCTGGACAGACATTTAAATTAATGCCTGGACAGGCATGGTTTAATGCCTGGACAGGCATGCATGGTTTAATGCCTGGACAGGCAAGATGATCCCATCCAGACCTAGGCCCAGGATCCAGATTATGTTGGTAACCTGAGTGAGAGCTTTTTCGGTAACCACCGAAAGTTGTTTAAAGTGTGTGGCGACTGCCACCACATGAGTTTCGTTTGCCACTCGTCCCCTCTTCGAAGCAAGGGGTGCCAGGGTTGCATGCGAAAGGGCTGTCACGATGGGTTTCGGGGCCTGAAGAAGTGTGTAGACTTGCTTCGGAACCTGGCCGAGAACCACGATGTAAGACCCGACGCTAGCGATCTTCTTGACGACTGAGGGTCGCAGATGAGAGCCCGGACTCCAGAGAATCTTCCAGATCGCCTGCGACCGCCGTGTGAAAAATCCTTTGAGAGCTTAAGTGACTTTGAATAAGACCTTTGAGAGAAGTGAATTTGAATAAGACCTTTGAGAGATAAGTGTGTGTGAACTTAATGTCTGGACAGACATGAATTTGAATAAGACCTTTGAGAGATAAGTGTGGGAACTCAATGTCTGGACAGACATTCTGAAACAGGCCTTTGGATTCGAGAGCTCAGGTGTGGGAACTTAATGTCTGGACAGACATTACATTGATCGATGGACGAAACCTGTTGGTTTCATTGCACGTTAATGTCTGGACAGACAAGTTGTGCTTAAGTGGAGCCTGAACATATGCACAAAATCAATATATAACACAATAGACATAGAGATGTCATAAAACCACAAGACCGAAACATCATAAATATAATTTATATATATAAATATATACATTATATCGTGAAAATAGACAGACAAGTAAAAGCTTAAAACCTCGAAGCTTAGTCCTTAAAACCTGGAGGGTTTAGGGTTTAGGGTTTAGTATTTAGGGTTTAAGCTTTGGGGTTTAGGGTTTAGGGTTTAGGGTTTAGGGTTTAGGGTTTAGGGTTTAGGGTTTAGGGTTTAGGGTTTAGGGTTTAGAGTTTAGGGTTTAGAGTTTAGGGTTTAGGGTTTAGAGTTTAGGGTTTAGGGTTTAGGCTTTAGGTTTTTGACGCCAAACCTTAAAAGGTTTGACGCCAAACCCTAAACCCTAGAATGTTTTTCTGTGGAAACCTACCACAAATCATGTGCTGTCATGTGTCTTTCTGTGGAAACCTACCAAACGTCATGTGCTGTCATGTGTCTTTCTGTGGAAACCTACCAAACGTCATGTGCTGTCATGTGTCTTTCTGTGGAAACCTACCAAACGTCATATGCTGTCATGTGTCTTTCTGTGAAAGCAAAGCACACGTCATGTGACGATCTGTGCCAGTCACAGAATGTCATGTGACACAAGAACTAGATCACATGACATTCTGTGACGACGCCCAAATCGTCACATGACAAACTGTGGCATCGAAAAACGTCATATGACACATTGTGGCACACCAAACAAGACACATGACATACTGTGACCCAAAAAACACGTCACAGTATGTCATGTGAAAGAAACCCGCACATCACATGACAAGCTGTGCCAACAACTGCACGTCATGTGTCTTTCTGTGGAAACCCGACACAAATCATGTGATGTCATGTGTCTTCAAAAAAAGAGCCAAAAGAAAACATGTGACGTCATGTGTCTTTCTGTGAAAAAGCAGAAAACAGCACATGACGTCATGTGTCTTTCTGTGAAAAAGCAGAAAACGTCACATGTTGTCATGTGTCTTTCTGTGGAAAACAAGAAAAAAAGCATTTAGGGTTTAAGCTTTAGGGTTTAGGGTTTAGGGTTTAGGGTTTAAGGTTTAGGGTTTAGGGTTTATGGATTAGGGTTTAGGGCTTAGGGTTTAGGGTTCAGAGTTTAGGGTTTAAGATTTAGGGTTTGGGGTTTAGGGTTTAACACCACCCCCCCCCCCCCCCCCTCTCCCCCCTTATTGAGTATCGCCTGTCCAGAGAGGCTTCGTCCCCATATAGTTGTGTCTGTCCAGACACACCCACCCCCCCCTCCCCCCTCCCTCCTGCCGTATTAACGCCCTGATCTCGTCCAGAAAAGGCATCATACTTGTCTGTCCAGACACGACCCGCTCCCCCCCCCCCCTCCCCCAACTTGTCTGTCCAGACAAGACATGGTGTTTTGTCTGTCCAGACAGGACACCGCCGAAAAACAACTTTCCCTTGTCTGTCCAGACATGTTCTCCTCTGGTGTCTTGTCCAAACAAGACACCACCGAAAAACAACTTTCCCTTGTCTGTCCAGACATATTATCCTCTGGTGTCTTGTCTGTCCAAACAAGACCCCGCCGAAAACAAAATTCTCCCTTGTCTGTCCAGACATGTTCTCCTCTGGTGTCTTGTCTGTCCAGACAAGACACCGCCGAAAAAAACTTTCCCTTGTCTGTCCAGACAAAGAAGCCCCTAAACCAGGCCTAAACCCTAAACCCTGAACCATAAATCTTGAACCCCAAACCCTAAACCCCAAATCCCAAACCCTAAACCCTAGACCCTAAACCCTATAATGTTTCCATGCTATAAATAGATCGATACATATAGCATCATGACTCAAAGCAAAATTTAGATAGATAAATGTATAAATAAATGAACACACACACATATATGTATATATAATATATATATAATATACTAATATTATTAGTATTATATATATAAACAATACTATGTATATTTTGCTGTGCATGTGCACGCACTATGTGTCCCCAGATCTTTGGCCCCCAGTTTCAGATAGGTTCAGAGAAGCTATATAGTTAAGCTATGCCGACGAACAAGAAGCCTGCTGCTGCAGCTGCTGTGCTGAAAAAGCCCAGTGCCAAGACAAAAGAGGCCCAGACAAAAGAGGAGGTCCTTGAAAACATGGACGCTGACCATGACGAGGGCGAACACGGTGAAGAGGAGGAAAGAACAGAGGACCCCTTGGTCGACCCACAGGAGAAGCTTGCCAAGGCTGTCACCAAGTACCCCTTTACACTCAAGAACGTGAAGAAGCACACAGATTTGATGGAGGCTCGGGGATGGAGTGCGACTGAGCTGCACGAGGCATTCAGGAAGTTGAAGCCCGCCGAGCAACAGGCTCTTTGGAAACTAGGTGGATGAGGACTTTAAGAAGTTGACGAATGGCTCTGGTGCCACGAACAAGAAGCACGAGTTCTTACGTGGGTGGCTCAGCGACGGCTGCTCCGTGGGCCCGAGCTTTCGCAAAGCTCAGTTGGCCTTTGAGGCCCTGGACCGGCACAAGACAGAGGTGCAGTGGATCTCGTGGAAGCAGGTGTGCAAGAAGTTCGGCAAGAAAGAAGCACTTCAGAGACTCGAGAACGGATCGTTGAAATACAGACGGTCACCGTCAGACACGAGGCTTTGCTTGAATTATAAGAGGCTTCTTTTCTTATATATTATACTCATACCTAAACCCTAAACCCTAAACCCTAAACCCTAAACCCTAAACCCTAAACCCTATATGGGGAGCAATGTCTTTTGAGTTTGAAGAAACCAGCCAAGGAATTTTTTGGAGTTCAGACACGTGCAAGAAAGCTTCTCGCATGAGCACGTCAAGAAGAGAAAGACCCAGGTGGAAACCGAGGGTGGCAAGGTGGACAAGAAACTCTTGCACGACATGGAGGGCCTGAAGATCGAGGATGTGACGGCCGAGGACTTCGAGATGCAGACCGCCCTGGAGAGCATGGAGGTGGACGAGGATGTGAAGAACTTGATCCTGACCAAGATCGGAGCGACTGAGGGCAGCTCTGGGGCTTCCTCTTCCAGCTCCTCCTCAGAGAAAAAGAAGAAGAAGAAGCTCAAAGTGAAGATCTTGAAGAAAGCTTCGAAGGACAGCTCGACCAGATCTAGTGAGAAAGACTGGGAGAAAACCTCCCAGCTGGGAGATGCTGACGGCAAGCCCGAGTTCAAGAGCAAGATCGACAGCTTTCTGCAGGAGATCCAGAAGGACACTGACTTTTTCAAGGCCTTGAACCTTGAGAAGGCCGACGCCGACGAGAAGACCTTCGTGAAGAAGACCCAGACCTCTTTGGAAGGTGCCTTGCAGACCCTTCAAAAAGCCCGCAAAACCCTGAAGCTTGAGGAGGTGAAGGAGGCCCTGGTGGCCGGCTTGAATGCCCTCAAAAAGAGCAAGACGGCGAAGGCCATGGATTGCTGCAAGGACAAGAAGAGGAAGAGCAAGGACTGACTGAGGCCACTGAAGATCGGCCAGAGATCGGTTTTGGCATCTAGCTTAGACCCTCGACATTTTAATTTACTGTACAGCTTCCTCCCGAGGACCGCTAGATCTGCCAGTATAGGTTTATCTGAAGCTTGCAAGCCGAAAATTGGCCACATATTACTGGCTGGACAGCCACGCTAAAACATCAATGGCTGGACAGCCATGCGAAAAAGTATCAATGGCTGGAACAGCCACATGTATGGTATTTCTGGTTTGGTTGATTTTTCATTTGCTCTTGAAATATTATGTTGATTACTGTTTGCACGTATCGTGTCTGCTATTCTACTAGGATATATCAAGTATTGTATCTCTTAATGTTTTCTTTTTATACAAATATATACTCTTGCTAACAGTCTATATTGAAACCTGAAATGTGTGTATATGTATGTGCACATTATATATATATATATATATATATATGTATATGTCTGTGTGTGTTATCTTAAGTAGATGTGAGAAATAAATTATATTAATATAGTGTTTTCTTTGTATGCAATATACCATTTATAGTGCTACACAAATGTGCAATTTATGTTACATCGTTATATATATATATATACTGATAAACTGGCTATTGTGTGATATCCACTTTTGCTCTGCTCTTATACACATGCATGCTAGCTTGTTTTTTAAAACATTTTTTAAGCATCAATGGCTGGGCAGCCACGCTAAAACATCAATGGCTGGACAGCCACCTGGTCTATGCTTTAAACTAGTTGCTGTCAAGTCTGGAGAAAAAAAGTCGCAGTTTTGGCCCCGCGGTGAAGGTTTTTAGCTTGACACAGAAAAGTCCACCTTGCTGAGCTTCATGGCCCCACCCATGGACGAGAAGCTGGAGACGACCGAGGAAATGAGAATCCGCAAGCGAGGCGACTTTGTCTCGAGTTTGATCTCCAAGCACCCAGCCCTGGACTTTGACTTTGTGCACAGCTTGTTTACCGTCGAGGACATGGTGGGCTCTACACCGAAACGGGCCTGGGAGAAGAAGGCCGGAAAAGCCAGGCAACTGTGCAGAGCATTGCAGGAGTTGTTGAGCTAGTGGCAGCCGGTGTCTCTTCAGAGAAGACGAACATATGGGCTTTAATTAACCACTGCATGCATGCAGACAATGAGAAATTCATGAAAAAGTACGGTTCTGAGAGCATGCTGTTGCATTGAGTCATACTCTAGTTCACAGGCTGGACAGCCTCATGCATGCAAGGTCGATGCAGAGCAGTCAAAGGCTGGACAGCCTAGACGGGCATGTATAGCTTAAAGGCTGGACAGCCTCGAGGGATGAAAGCTGTCAATGGCTGGACTGCCACTATATGACTTGTAAATTTATAAGCATGCATGAAAGAATCTATATACAGCCATGTATGGGCTCTAGTGTGTTTTGCAAATATGACGAAAAGAAAAAGAGCCTCTGCAAGGCTGGATGCCATGGAACCCTCGCCCATGGGACTGATGATGCTCCGGGATTTCGCTGAAGGCAAGATGCCGGCCAGCAAGCTGCAGGAATACGCCCATGCTGCCGTGAAGAGTGGTGTCTTGTTCGAATGTGTATATTTTTCGTTTGGCTGTAGACATATGCATTAATATAAGGTGCAAATGCTCCTGACTTGGCCAAGATGGCTCAATTGGGAGCATATGGCAATTCAAGCCAGAACGCCCACAGAGATCTGATGAAATTCGCCTTCAGCAATGTGATGGCCCCCAGACTGACCTTCGTCGAGACCAACGTTTCCTTTAGAGATTTGGCCGCTGGTGAAAGGAAAGTGACCCCCAAGAACGTGCCTGTGCTGCTGCTCGGCAGGCATCACTGAAATAGTTTGAACTAGTTGAATCAGCAGCTGCATGATTTGAATAAACGACTTAACTGACTATTTTTCATTGAGGCTCCCTCATCTGTGGATCGAGTCCCTCGACAAAGGCGGTGTGCTTGAAAGTATTACAGCCAGTACGTCAGCATTGAAGCAGTATTGGTCAGAAGTGAACTTCAAGAGCCCCCAGATGAAGGACCCTTTTTGGAAAACTTTCTCCGTCCAGAAGGAGCTGCCAATACCACTTTTGATACATGGTGACCATGCCAGTTTTTCTGAAACTGACAGCATGCTGGTGGTCAGCATTCGCTGCCTCATATCGGACAGGTCGATTAAGAGCTCCGAGCTGCTGCTTGCTTGCCTGCCGAAAGATGCCAACGCTGGTTCTTGGACAGCCTTGTGGAAGGAACTCGCTGCCAGTCTGAGTGCACTGGCTGCAGGCAAGCATCCAGACGGCAAGCCTTTGAGGCGATGTGTGTTGATGGCTGTGGCTGGGGATCTGGAATTCTTTGCCCAAGAGTTTGGATGGCCCACTGCCTTGAGCAACCAGCCGTGTCCTTACTGTAAGGCGGACAACCTCTTCAACAAGGACAAAGAGGTGGCACCGTTCAACGACTTCCGCCCATGTGCTGCATGGAGGGGCATGCTCAAGGCCCCACCAAGCAACGGTCACCTCTTGTTCAGTGTCCCCGGAGTGAATGCCTGGAGCCTGAAACTGGACCTACTTCACATGGTAGACTTGGGGTGCAGTGCATCTGGGCTTCGATCTTGGTGGTCTAGACTTTCCCTGAGTACATAATACGATTTTCTGATATATACATATATATATATATAGATGGAATTGATGATCGACTATAGATGTACTATATGTACATCTGACAGTCAGGCACACCTGTTCGGGAACCTGCTCTACGACTTGGTGCAGGACGAGCTCCCTGGTTCTTCTTGTTTAGAGAGGATGGCTGCACTGAATGCTTTGCCGCTAGGCTATATTATATTGTCTGTGGCCCGGGCTTAAGCTGCAGGGTGTCGCATTTTCGTTTTTCTATATAGCTGCTGAGGATCATGGAAACATATGTTGAGCTGGGAATCCCTGCCAATCGCAGAATTCCCAAGATCGCCAAGACCAACCTCGTGGGGGCCTCTGACTACCCGTGCCTGCTGCACATCAAGGGCCGGAAGATCAGGGATTTTGCCGATGTGGCTGTTTCCTGGATGCATGGTAAAATATCTTATCTAAATGTGCACACATTTACTCCCAACCTTTGACATAATTTTTAGGTTGTGCTGGCGAACAAGTTCACGGGGACGGAAGAGGGACGACACAGAGCAGAAGCTTGCAAGGCAATGAAAACTCTGTATGATTTGGCTGATCGGAAAGAATGGTTCTGGAGCAGCAAGAACCACGAGAAATTTGACAAGGCCGCGCATGCCTTTCTGTCCCACTATGCATACCTGGCCAAGGCTGCATTTCGCAAAGGCAAGACGAGATACAGCATCGTGCAGAAGTTCCACTTGTTGGCCCATTTTCCTGAGCAGTGCAGATGGGCCACACCCAGAACATGTTGGACATACGGCCCGGAGAGTTTTATGTCCATAGTGAAAAGGATAGCTAGCAGCTGTGATCGTGGAACTGCCGCCTGGCAGGTACCTGAAAAGGTTTGCAGCAAATTCGCCTTGTTTCATGACTTGATCCTGAAGGGATGGCTTGACATGGATCAGGAAGATTCAAAGAGACTTTTGAACTTATAGGTTGTCAAACGATGTCTCAATGCCTGGACAGGCAGGATCTGGGCAATGTCTGGACAGACATGTTGTGTCTTAATGCTTGGACAGGCAGGTCATGGTGTCTGGAATAGAGATCGAGAAAAAATGCCTGGAGAGGCAGCTCTCATGCAATAGCCTGGACATGAGAAAATCATGCATGGACAGGCGGTTAATGGGTAATGTCTGGACAGACAGGCAGCTCACCAATCAATGATCGTATATAATATAACATAATGTAACACATATATATATAATATAATCATGTATCTTGTTTTTTTCTGTTTTGGTTGGTTTTCAATCTTGAAAAAAATCTTGAATTTTCGTTTTTGGTTGGTTTTCAATCTTGAAAAAAATCTTGAATTTTAAAAATCTGCGCTTGATTTTTGAAAAAAAACATAGAATTTCGATCTTGAAAAAAATCTTGAATTTTCATTTGTTATCGTCTCAATTTCAACGAAATCCCCAAAAATCAAGAACTTGAAAAAATCTTGAATTTTTTGCTTTTTCAAGCTCCGCTTGAAAAAATCAAGTGCGCTTGATTTTTTTCAAGTGTGGAGCCTATGGGTTTTGTAGGGCTTCTAAGCTTATGAGGTTGATTGTAACCCTACAGCCTTGTCGTCTCACTTAAACACAAGTGAAACACAGCATTTTGAGGAAAGCCCAGCAACACGCAGAGCCCAAGGTTTCCTCGGAACAGAGAGCAAAGGGGTTAGGGTTTAGGGTTCCCGGTTGACATTCAACCCGAATTAACCCCTAATTGATGCCCAGTCGAGAGTGTGCAAAAGTCGCCAGATGCACTCGGCAGCGGAGGCAAGCACAGCCGGCGAGCCTGAGAAAGACATGAGACTTATTAAGCCCTAAACCCCAAGTGCTGCATTAATTATTTGCACCGACATCAACTTCTGCCCAACACACCCCATTCCACACTTTCAAGCTTGACCTTGTTCAGACATGCTCTTGAGCTGAGCCATCTTCTCGGCAGCATTTTTGCAATTTGTCTATGCTGAAAGACCCAAACATAACCCATAGCAGCATCAACATCGAGGCCCTCGGCCTGAATTTCTTGCCACGGTTCCTTTCTCTACTTCGGGCTCTTTCTGTGTCTGAGCAGCTTCTGGCTGCTATTCTGGACGAGGAGGTCGGTCGCAGGTATTCTCAGGGGCACGACCAAAGCAGCATTTGCGGAAGATCATGCGTAGGAGCGCGCACTCTCAGCTTGAGACTTTCTCCGGATAGAGATACGGCACCGTCCTTTTTGCCACAAACCCTGAATCAGCATAGAACACCCTTCGAGCCAGCGCATCTGCGCGGAACGTGGGCAGTCAAGTCAGCTTGGAGTCCGTAGCAACGCAAAGACTGTGACAAGCGTTTAGGCCATTTAGGGCCTTTTAGGGATGCGGGAGTCTAGAACTGCAATGTGACAATGTGCCACGACCGAGGCTGAGTCAGGAGAAATACGTCATGCCGAAGCCTCTCAGACCCAGTGGAGTCCATGAAGACAGCAAGAGACTGTCGTCTCAGTTCCACTTACGGTTGAAACTCCAAAGGTCGGAAACATTCCCGAGTCATCATATGCCACGATGGTTCATGGTCCTTTTCAAAATGTCCCCTTTCACTCAATCCACTAGAGCTACAACATACAAACCTCTCAGCCTCTCATACGCTCTACCTCAAGCCGCGCTGCCCAGCTTCATCCCCCTCACATGTCACAAACCAGGTTTGAGATAAAGGAGCTTCCGAAGGATTAAATAATTCAAATGTCGCAAAAAACTCTTGGGATCCCGAGAAAGGAATTACATCGCTTACATTCGACGCCTCAGTGACATGATTTAATTAAGGTGTTGGGACGATTCAAACGATGTAAATGATAAAAGGGATCTAAATGGAATTGTATCGTTTAAAGCCGACACCTCTATTAAATAACTTAACTGAGGTGCTGAACTTAAACGATGTGGTTGGGGTCGATTAAGTCGTGTAAATCCGGCACCCCTATAAAAATGATGTACTTGAGTCGTCGGATTTACACGACTTAATTAATTAATGTGTATATATATATATATACGGAACCCAATCCCACCACAAACGCGCGGACACAACCCTAGTTTGGGGTCTGGGGCTAAACCCTAGACCCTATAAACCCTAAACCCTAAACCCTAAACCCTAAACCCTAAACCCTAAACCCTAAACCCTAAACCCTAAACCCTAAACCCTCAAGAATCAGACAGCAAACCCTTTGAACCGAGAACCGATACACTCTCAGAGCCGCACGGGAAGAGGTAATCGGAGCCTCAAATTCCAGGCTACAAGGAGGTTTAGGGTTTAGGGTTTAGGGTTTAGGGTTTAGGGTTTAGGGTTAGGGTTGAGGGTTTGAGGGTTTAGGGTTTGGGGTTTATAGGGTTTAGGGGTTGAGGGGTTTAGCGTTTATAGGTTTCTGGACCTCCTGGGGTTTACAGGGTTTAGAGGGTTGATAGGTTTTAGAGAAGGTTGATAGGGCTTATAGGGCCTGCAAGGCTTTTGCGGATTAGGCACTGCCTACTGGGAGGTTTCGGGTTTAGAAGGGGCCCTCGATATACTGTCTAGAGCTAAGGGCGTCAAGCCTAAGCTATACTAACCCGCGCCCTCATCTTAACAACCTACTCACAAGTAGCTGCACCTCCCTGTAGAGAAACTTATGTTCCCCTTCTTTGAGAGGGAGGGAGGGAGAGAGAGCGTGAGACAGAGCCAGACCAAAATTGAGGTACGTTATCCACTTTAAAAGGGTCGGTATATGGTATATGTATAATCAACAAACCCTGACCCGCAATCTATTAAAGTACATGCCCATCTACGCCTAAAGGGTACACCGACTCGGCATGTAGCACTTGCGTTTGCAGCTTCAGCCTGCATGACAAGAAAAACCCTTAGGCTTGTTTGGGCTTCATGTCTTGGGCTTAGGGTTGCACCTGCGGCCCTAAGCCGCCAAGGTATGCCCCGGTTGGCAGGCTTTTTCAGCTTTGAGTTTAGGGGGTTTTGGAACGTTTTGGAGGGTTAAGGTTTAGGGTTTAGGGCGCCAGCATGACGGGTTGAGGACATGGAGATTGAAGAGGTCGCGACCGTAAACACGAAGGCCCTAAAACATAAGGCAATGTTATAGGAATGGCACAGACGTTCTTTTTGATGAGGGCAATTACGTCGGGGCTCCTGTATTGTCCCTCCTGCACTTCCCCTTCGAATTGAAGGCTTATATAGGGGTTTACGACAATAAGGGACCCTATAATACGGACCCCTCATAAGGTACCCCTGAATTTCGGGGAAACCCCCCTGTAGGGGTTTAACCAACATCATGTAGGGGCCTTGATAATTAGAATCGGGTTTTGGTGAGGGAGACCACGGATCCGCAGACGAGCCGCAGGTAGCAGCAGTGAAGCCACAAAGGACGGCCGGCAGAATGAGCCTTGGGCCAGCGGGTCTCGGCTGAGGGTTTAGGGTTTAGGGTTTAGGGTTTAGGGTTTAGGGTTTAGGGTTTAGGGTTTAGGGTATAGGGTTTAGGGTTTAGGGTTTAGGGTTTAGGGTTTAGGGTTTAGGGTTTAGGGTTTAGGGTTTAGGGTTTAGGGTCTAAGGTCTAAGGTCTGTGTGAAAGACTTGCTTAGGCCTTCAGAAGGCTGGAGGTTTGTTGTGGGGGGGGGGGGGGGGGGAAGTGTGTTTAAGCTTTAGCCTACTGGCCTATTCACCGTTAGAGAGGAAAGATCTTCATGTTACTTTGTTACTGGCTTCCCTCTTCCTCCTCCTGACAGGTACCCTAAACCCTAAACCCTAAACCCTAAACCCTAAACCCTAAACCCTAAACACAGCTGACCACACTTCCCTGTCAGTTGCACATGAAGAGCCTCGGCTTTGATCCAGAACCCGAATGCCTAAACCAAGAAGAACGCCACCAATCACTTAACCCTGTCCCTAAGGGTGGTTTAGGGTTTAGGGTTTAGGGTTTAGGGTTTAGGGTTTAGGGTTTAGGGTTTAGGGTTTAGGGTTAGGGTTTAGTCCATGCTACCTAAAGAGGGAACACTTGGGTCTTAAAATACCTCCTATATAGGGACTTTGGGACCCAAGCATAAATAACAATGAGGAACATGGACCCTTCGGGTAAGGGTAGTTACATGGTCCCTTAGTAAGATCCCTTACCTTCTTCAACGGTTTCTGAAGTAAGGGCCCTTGGGTATTCAAGGAGTATGTAAGGGGGTCCCTTTTTACGGGCCCATAGCAAGGTGGTAACGCCAGAAGCCTGAGAAAGTCAGAGCTTAGCGCGTGGCACGTAGCTCTCAGTGCCGACAATCTCCAGCACAATGACCTGAAACTAGGCTAGGGTTTGTCCCTAAAGCCTAAAGCCTAAAGCCTAAAGCCTCAAGCCTAAAGCCTAAACCCTACACCCTAAACCCTAAACCCTAAACCCTAAACCCTAAACCCTAGGGTTTGCAGTATCACCCTTGTGGGATGACAAGCTCCGCCCCTGTCACCCGTAAGTATCCTCCACCAAGGGCATTTTCGTTCATGGTACTTATTAACCAAGTATAGCTGAACTGTACTTATGACCTTTTAGGGCACTTAAGGGGGTTCCTTACGTAAGGGTTCGAAATAATTCAAGAGCAATGCACATAATTACGTGTGCATCTAAATGTGCATCTACATGTGTCTTCATACTTGTACTTATAGGTATACTTATGCTGATACTTGTTCATTTGTGCTTTTTGTGTGTGATGTTATGGCCTTTCTGCCAAAAGCTTTCAGGAAGAATAAGTTAAGTAGTGCCTTAGCGTACACTCGACACGCCCGTGACGAGGTCTTTCAAGGGCTCCTCGTATCATCTATAGTTCCTTTAGAGCCATAGATACAAACATGTTTCACACTCCCCTGCGCTAAAAACAGAAAACTAGGTAAACAACAAAATCAACTAAGAGACAGAGTCAGAGATATACATATATGTATATATGTGGGTATGTATATATATGTTAGCCAATTCCCTCTGGCATCTACTCGCCTGCGACCTCCCAAGCGCATTCACGGCTCAGCCGCTGCTTGCCATCTTGGGCAAGATGTGAACCATGGGCGTTTTGACGGGGTAGCTTTGACAACCCTAAACCCTAAACCCTAAACCCAATCTTAAACCCTAAACCCTAAACCCTTGCAAAAGGAGGCGCAAAGAAGACCCTGATTTAGAAAAAAAACCATTCAGTGCTGCCACATGGCAATGGGCGTCAGCGAGAAGCGAAAGCAGCTGGCAAAAAGGCCCACCTTGCAACTGACCCAATCAAGAGTCCACTAGGTTCAGGGTTTAGGGTTTAGGCTTTGGGGGTTTAGGGGTTTGGGGTTTAAGGGTTTAGGGCTTAGGGTTCAGGGTTATTTATTGAGTCTGGTAAGTCCAAGCCTTCTACATAGGGCTATGGGGATACCTGCTACCCGAGACCCGAAAGCCTTAAACCTAAAACTCTGAGCCAGCTAACCTCCAAAGGCTGAATCCTTGCTAGCGCGGAAAAAAACTCCAAAGCTGCAAAACCCTGAAGATCCAAACCCAAAAACTCTAAACCCTGGAGCCTTTTTCGCGCTAAAACTATGAACCCTAAGCACGTAAAACTCCAAATGCCAAACGCTTGGCCCTAGACCCAAAAATTCTAAAACAACTCCAATCGCGAATCCCTGGACCGTAAAACTCAACATCCCAACGCTAAACCCTAGACCCTAAAACGCTGAAACTCCAAAATCTAAACCGTATCGACCCCAAATTTCCAAACTTCAAACCTATACCCGAAGACTTGACAGCTCCAGAATGCAAAAACCCAGACCCGGGACCCTAAACCCTAAATTAAGGACAACTTCGGGAAGGGAGTTCCCGTGTTGCGCCTCCTTCGATCAGGCTTCTATCAGGGGTATAATATAAGAGCACTAAGGGTTTGGGGGGTCACTTCTCTCATTATGGTCCCTTTGGGGTTGCTCTGGACAAGGCGGGCCCCGAATGTTGAGGGTACCCAACAAGGAAACTACCCACCGGAAATGGGCCTAGACCCTGCAAACCCTAAACGCTAACCCTAAACCCTAAACCCTAAACCCTAAACCCTAAACCCTAAACCCTAAAACCCTAAACCCTAAACCCTAAACCACAAAACCCTAAACCCTAAACCACGAAACCCGAAGCCACAAAACCCTAAACCCTAAACGCTAGCTTCCCCCCTGGGAGCCCCAGGCCATCCCAAAGATGACGCAAGGCATCACCGGGCTCTCGCCCGCGAGCCTAGGGGCCACAAAAAGGAGGGTTTAGGGTTTAGGGTTTAGGGTTTAGGGTTTAGGGTTGAGGGTTTAGGATTTAGGGTTTAGGGTTTAGGGTTTGCTGTAATAGGGCGTAGATGCTGTGAAGGTTAGGACGCAGCAGGGGCTCGAAGGGAAGAGTAGCTCTTGCCCGATTGTGGAGTGCCATTACTTTTGTCCCACCCCACGCCGTCCGAGGCGGCAAAACCACCCAAACCTCTTCCTTTTCAACATTTAGGCCCAAACTCATGACAACCGCAAACTTTCAAAAACACTTTCCGTCACCGATGGCCACTACTTTAGAGGTTTGAGGCCAGGCCTCGGCTCGTTTGAGCACGAGTTTCAGCTCAGGCCAGGGCGGGGCCAAGGGGCCAAGGGGCCAGGGGGGGTAAACCCTAAACCCTAAACCCTAAACCCTAAACCCTAAACCCTAAACCCCTACCTTTCCTGGTAGGGGTTTAAGGGGGGGAAGGGCAGGCCAGGGGCAGGGGGGGCCAGGAGGGGGGGCTGGTTCTGGACACGCTGCGGCCTCCTGCTGCCTGGGGGCCTTGGTACCCCTTCCCGAAACCGCCAGCGACCTTCAAGGGCTTTAGGGTGTTTGCCTTATTAAGGGGACCCCGGAGAACCTGCTATAGAGGTCGGAGGGCTTAAGCGCCGCCCCCCCCCCTCTGTAGAGGGCGGCCTAGGCCCTGCGTTTAGGGTTTAGGGTTTAGAGTTTAGGATTTGGGGCTTAGGGTTTGGGGTTTGGGGTTTCTTTTCTCTACTTCTACTCCCCCAAAAAAACTGAGGGAGCTAGGGGGTTTACGGTACACTGAGGCGCCGGTGACCTGCTTGACAAATACAGCTGCCCAGTGGAGTGCGCAAGCAAGCTAGGGATTTCTTAACGTTTAGGGTTTAGGGTTTAGGGTTTAAGGTTTAGGGTTTAGGGGGGCTTACCTTGAGAGCCAGTAGACTATAATCGTTGGCTACAGTTTCCTATTCTGGGGGTATAGTGGCCTCTGATTTTGGATAATAGGCGTTTGAGGTCGGGCAGTATGGGGCAGTCCTAGCTTAGGGGCATCCAGGTGAGCCCCCGCAAATCAGGGTCTAGGGTTTTTAGGGTTTAGGGTGGAGACTTTCGACACACACACACACACACACACATCCCAAACTAGAGCACGTAGAGGTTCTGGGGTCCTTAGTGGCAGGACTTGGGGAAAAATGGAGGGTAGTTAGTTGGGTTCTCCGGAGGGCAACTTGTCTTTGGCTACTTATCTAGACCGGAGAGTAACGCAGGATAAGGCCCCTAAACCCTAAACCCTAAACCCTAAACCCTAAACCCTAAACCCTAAACCCTAAGGAAACCTCCCTTCGCAACCGTGTGTGTCCAGGGGGTTAGGGCTTGGGCTTTAAGGGGCTTGGCATGTTCGGCCTGTGAGAAATGAGCTGGCTTGGTGCCATAGCAACCCTAAACCCTAAACCCTAAACCCTAAACCCTAAACCCTAAACCCTAAACCCTAAACCCTAAACCCTAAACCCTAAACCCTAAACCCTAAACCCTAAACCCTAAACCCTAAACCCTAAACCCTGAACCGTCACCCCCCGCCGCTTGCAACAGTGTTCATCCAGGGATTTTGCATGCTGATGCAATGGATGTACCGGTGCGTACTAAGGGCTGCCGGATCAAAAAAAAATAAAAAAGGATCAAAAAAAAATTACGCAGCCCAGGATCAAAAAATAAATAAAAAAGGATCAAAAAGAAAATAAACTTCGAAGGTTCGAGTACTAAAACTCGATTTTTGGTACGTTTTCGGAACCCGATCGAGGACCCTCTCACACGAAACGCGTGTCGAGGCGCTAAACCTCGAGTTTTGGAAAGGTTTTCCGGGCACGATTGACGACCCTCCCTCTCACACGAAACGCATCTCGAGGCGCCAAAACTCGAGTTTTGGGACGTTTTCGGAGCACGATCGACAACCCCCTCACACGAAACGCATCTCGAGGCGCTTAAACTCGAGTTTTGGTATGTTGCTCGCGACGCGATCGACCAATATATTATGCATCTCTATATTTATTTATTTATATTCATGTTAATCTTCATATTAATATTAATAGTAATATTAGTAATAATATTACTATAAATATTCCTATTAATATTAATATTAACATTAATATTAAAATTCATATGAACATTGTATTCATATTAATATTAACATAACATATCATGTACGATATAATACAATATATTATATTATCAAGGAATATATAATATAATATTTTAAAAAAATATTTAAACATATGATATAAGATACATTATGAATAATACAATAAATAACATAGAATATAATCACTATAATGTAAAATAATTTAATGTAATAAGTTTATGATATAATATCATATAATATAAACTATTTTTTTATAATACAATAACATATAATATATAATATTTAATATTTATGTCTAATGTCTATATATTATCTAACATATATATTTACTGTATATAATAAGATATATATATATATAGATATAATACATGATATTAATATCTAAGACCTAATTTTAAAATATATAATACATATAATGGTAGTATATAATAAATACATATAAAAATAGTATACATATATAATATATCCAGTAGTAGTAGTAGTAGTAGTAGTAATATACTAATAATAGTTGTTGCTGTTGTTGTAGTAGTAGTGGTAGTAGTAGTAGTAGTATAGTAGTAGTAGTAAGTAGTAGTAGTCGTAGTAGTAGTAGTATTAGTAGTATTAGTAGTAGCAGCAGCAGCAGTAGTCGTAATCGTAGTCGCAGGAGAAGTAGTAGTACAGTGGTATAGTAGTTGTAGTAGTAGTAGTAGAACCCCCAGTTGCAAACACAATTCTCGCATCATGGGTCTCGAAAAGACGTATGCTTTGAAGCAAGCTTGCGCGATTTGAAAAAGCGGGTCTGGGGGGGGCGCAGCCCCCCCCCCCCCCCCCCCCCCCCCCCCCCCCGCAACGCAAACACAATGCTCGCGTCATTAGTTTCGAAAAAACACGCTTATTTTTTCAAGCAAGCTTGCGCGACTTAAAAAGCGGGGGGTTGGGGGGGCGCAGCCCCCCCCATTTGCAAACACAATCCTCGCATCATGGCTTCGACACACGCGTATGCGTTTGAAGCAGCGGTTGCGACTTAAAAAAAGAAGCCAAAAGCCAAGAAGCCCAAAAGCTACAAGAGGAGAGCCAGAACCAGAAGCCAAGAAGCAACAAGCCAAGAAGCCGGGAAGCCAAGAGTTTCCACGCGGAAAACGTGCCAAAACTCAGGTTTTAGCGCCTCGAGATGCGTGTCGTGTGAAGAGGGTCGTCCATCGTGCTCGAAACGTACCAAAACTCGAGTTTTTTGCGCCTCGAGACGCGTTTCGTGTGAGAGGTTCTCGATCGCGGCCTTATTTTTTTTTTGATCCTTTTGTATTTTCTTTTTTATCCTTTTTTATTTTCTTTTTGATCCTTTTTTATTTTTTTTTGATCCCTATCCCCGTACTAAGCCAGCTTGGAAACCCCTAAACCCTAAACCCGAACAAGACCCAAGAGTAACCTAGGGATTTTTGGGCCACCCTTTTTGGAATTAACAGGCAATATCAGGAAAGCTAACCCTACACGTAACAAAGGGAATGATAAGGGCCTACTCTGGGTCCTAGCCCTAAACCTTACACCCTATAGACCCAAAAAAAGGGAATAAGGGCCTATACACTCTGGGTTTAGGGTTTAGGGATTAGGGTTTAGGGTTTAGGGTTTAGGGTTTAGGGTTGGGCCAAATTATAGAACCAGGGCCAATCAGCAGGGCGCCTACTGGTAAGGGTAGGAGGTTTTGGGATGAAGGCTTTGGACCCTAAACCCGAAACCCTAAACCCTAAACCCTAAACCCTAAACCCCAAACCCTAAACCCGAAACCCGAAACCCTAAACCCGAAACCCTAAACCTAGACCCTAAATCCTAACCCGAATTTGGGAAAAACAAGAAAAGTGTCGGACACACCATAGACTCCCAAATGCGCCCTTAGCTTCCTGAAGCATCCGTTTATGCAGTTCCCTAAGCTCACTAAACTCATCAATACGGGAGTGTAGGTTTCTGGTTTAGGGTTAGGGGTTAAGGTTTGGGGTTTGGGGTTTCGGGTCCGGTTGTTGCGGTTTGATAGGTCCTCAGTGCTCCAGGACTGACGTGCCGGGTTCCCGCACAGCTCGTCGCGGGGAAGTAGGCACCCTACAACAAAGCGCAGGGTGGCACTTCCGAGGGTCTAGGGTTTAGGGTTTAGGGTTTAGGGTTTAGGGTTTAGGGTTTAGGGTTTAGGGTTTAGGGTTTAGGGTTTAGGGTTTAGGGGTTTAGGGCTTAGGGTTTAGGGGTTCAGGGCTAGGGTTTAGGGGTTTAGGCTTTAGGGATCTTCAGGGCTTAGGGTTGGGGGGTTAGGGACCAGAGACTCCATCTATAGCTGCAGTTCACACGCATGCAGTTCTGGAGGTTGGTCCGTCGATGTCCGTATACAGCCCGCAATCTCATCCCATGTACCTCTATCTCTCTCTATATATATATATATTAATATATATATATAGATATGTACTTGGGCCCTCAAGCTACTTTGCGGGAGTGAAGGCCCAAGACGATACACTATGTATAGTTCAGGGACCTTATAGGGATCTTCTACATATCTCTCTCCCTCTCTCACTCTCACTCTCACTCTCTCTCTCTCTCCCCCTCTCTCTCTCTCTCCCTCTCCGTTGCGCTTGGGAGCTTTCTAACTGCACACCTGCACGTGTACACAGGCATCTTCCCTGAAGCCTTAAAGCCTCCTAAAGCGCCAGACTCTGTGGGGACCACCTTTCCGCCTGTGGGTTTAGGGTTTAGGGTTTAGGGTTTAGGGTTTAGGGTTTAGGGTTTAGGGTTTAGCCCCATATCCCGTAAACCCCGACAGCTCTGCAAACCCTCCTCTACGGCCCCATGACCCCCCAACTGTGAGGATGCAGAGTCTAGGGCGAGACTCTTGAAAAAACCACAAGGCTCAGGCCTACTCAAGGGGGGTGCCTGGGAGCGTCTTAGACTTCATCAGGCTTGTTTTGCAGGTTTGAGGTCTTTTGATGCCGAGGGCTTGAGGGCTTAGGTTTGGGGCTGGGCTGTGGCATCAGGAGGTTTAGGGCTTTGACGAGCGCCTTGCATTGAGGGTGTGGGGGCGTTCTCCGTCCCCCTACCCTGCGAACCCTAGACCCTAAACAATTTAGGGTTTAGGGTTTAGGGTTTAGGGTTTAGCGTTTACCCTAAACCCTAAACCCTAAACCCTAAACCCTAAACTCCTCCAGCCCCGGCTGCCTAGAGCCCCGCCGATGAAGCCGCCGATGACCAGCACGGGCTCCAGGATGTCGGCGGGGCAGCGCATCTGGGGGAGTGAAGGGCTTGAAGGGTTTAGGGTTTAGGGTTTAGGGTTTAGGGTTTAGGATTTTTTCATACAATCAAACATGAAAACATGACTTTGAGGATGATATATAACTTGTTTGGTGGATGTTCATATAAAGATGCCACTTTATTCAGAGTTGGTAACATCAAAAATAGTTGGTTACATGCATACCTCCATCTGGATGAGAAACCAATAAAAAAAGGGTTAGGGTTTAGGGTTTAGTGGGTTTAGGATCTGGGGTTCGGGTTTAGAGTTTGGGGTTTAGGGTTTAGAGTAAGTTTAGGGCTGCTTGCCTTGATTTTCTTCCAGGTGATGATCCACTCGGGGTTTATACTAAAGTCTATACATCTTACCTGCACCGAGCTGCTTAGCATGTGGCCTTTGTTCGTAAGCCTAAACACACGAAATATGGCTGGGCGCTTTCGCTTAAATCCTACCTTGGGGACCAGGTGAACCCTGAAAGAGTTTAGGGTTCATGTTATAGGACTTATAGGAGTATGAGGTTTAGGATTTAAGGCTCATTTGGTCCCCAAGTAAACCTGAAACCCCTTGGGAATTCCTTGTATACCTTACATGATTTGTTACAAAAGACCAGAACCCGGAGTAGGCCCTTATTCGCTTTTTTAGGGTTTGGGTTCCCTTGCACGCCCCTTTAAGCCACACAGTGCACCCTCTTTTTTCCTAGGTTACTCTTGGGCGGGTGTAGATGATGAAGCTGGGAGGTTCGTTTGAGTTTTGCAGGCTTTAGGATTCGGAGCCCAGAACTAGAGGTTTCACAGGGTTGGCAAGACGGCAGATGATCGGAGGGTTTTTGGGTTGTGGCAAGAGCCTAAAGAGAAAGTTGGTTGGTGTTATTAAATGGCAATGAAAAAATTGGCATAAAAATGAAAACTAATATTGCTATTTTTCTGAACAACCGACAAAAAAACATGCAAAAAAAAAGTAAACATGGTCAAAAAAATAGTAAACTACTACATAGAACTCCTATTCTAAATAGAAGTCTCTCAAATATACATCATAAATCTTACACATAAGGGTTTCCCATGTTTGGTTTGGGCCCTGCGCTGCGGATTCCAGGTTTCCGTTTAGGGCCAGGGGCTGGATGTTTGAGGAATGCCGACTGCTTAGGGTTGCCTGCAGCCCAACAAAATCTACCGCCTGGAGGCAATCAGGAACTCACATATTTCATAAAGAAATCATAAAGCCGTGGAGCTGGTCTTGGCTTGCCCCCCCCCCCCCCCTTCTGAAACCTCTACAATGAGGGAGAATATCTGCAGCATAGGCTGCAGGATAACCCTAAACCCTAAACCCTAAACCCGAAACCCTAAACCCTAAACCCTAAACTCTAAACTCTAAGAAGGCTAAACTTGGCTGCACTTCGCAGGTTAGCTATGAACTTAGTTTTTTGCTGCCTTATCAAGAAGCCCAATAAACCCCAACAAGGCCAAGGATCTAAAGTCACAGCAAAGCACCGCAAACCAAAACGCAAGCAAACAACACGCCCCCGACGTCTCCCACTTGCTCTTCATCCCTGTTCCCCTAGGAAGAATAAAGGATCCTTTTTGTTCATATATAAGAAAGCCCATAACCCAAAAAGTAGAAAGGATCCCTAACACTGATCGAGTGCTGAGGCCGCAGCCGACATGGCCAGCACGAGGGCCACCCCCTTCGAGGCGCAAGAGTGGGTTGAAAGCTTCGGAGGGTTTTAAGGTTTCAGGGTTTGAGGTTTAGGGTTTAGGGTTTGGGGTTTAGGGTTTGGGGTTTGGGGTTTAGGGTTTAGGGTTTTAGGATTTGAGGTTGAGTGTTTCAGCTTCAGGGTCTCGGGTATAGGGAAGTAGGTGGATAGGGTTTTGGGCTGATTCAGGGCTTTGGGGCCAGGGCTCAAAGACAAAGGCTCTTGAAAACTACCTTATAGCCCAAACCTCTTGCCAGGAAGATGAACAGAAGACCCTAACTGAATGAACCTGAGCCCACATTATCGGGCTAAAATTTTACGGACTTTTAGGCCTTGTGGCGAAGACTTGCAGGTTTGAACCCTAAACCCTAGGCCCTAAACCCTAACAGGGTTGGGGAGAGGCCCACCCAAAAGCCGCCCCAAACCCACCCGAGCCTAGGGTGATTAGACGATAAGGCGAACATACCAAAGCCCCACCATACTTCCCACCATACTTTGGGATACGCTACCTACTAGTAAGGAGCGCACATGAGTACTTCTCTAAAATACGGGGGCAGGTACATATGACAAAGTGCCGTATCTATCCACTAACTTTAAGGATACTTTTCACGAACTTTAAGGATACTTTTAGCAAGTTGAGGGGTTTTGTCTTCCCTGACAGCCGGCATAAAAGCACAATTTCAAATTGTTTTGGGCTTCATCTAGCCCAAAAGCACATTCATCAATTACTAACGGAACTATAGCTGGTATGCCTTGCCGATTGCGAAAAGCACGAAGTGTCCCATGGGGATGTCCTCCAGCAGCACGGCGGCTCAGGATTTTGGGGGCTTGCGTAAGGCAGGTGATAGGGTTTCGGGGCTTAAGGGGTTTAAGGGTTTTAAGGGTTTTGAGGGCTTTAAGGGCTTTCAGGGTTTTAACGGTTGTCAAGGTTTTTCTAAGGGAAGAGGGATGCGACTTTGGGTTGCATCAAATCACCTCACCGAAGAAGATCGGAGGTGTGAGGCTTGGCGCTGAGGGTAGTGCTGCCCCTAACCCCTAAACTAAACCCTAAAACCTAAGCCCAAACCCTAAACCCTGAACTCTAAACCTGAACCCTAAGCCCTAAGCCCTAAACCCGCAGGAGCCTATAAATTGAGCCTGCGTTTTGCATCGTACGTGCATTCAGCATGCATCTTTGTAAAATTACTAGATACAATGTTCCATTTCTTGTCCAAAAAACACAATTTGTTTTAACGTGCTCAGTCTACTTAAACCTCCTTGGTTGCCAGGCTGCAAACACAGGGATCGATCAATGTTCAATGTATTTAAGGTACTTAAACCTCCTCGTTTGCCAGGGCTGTACATACGGGAGTAGATTTGACCATGTTCTATTTATGTAAACCTGGTTAAAAACACGCAGTTTACTTTGTCGGGGTCCTATGATGACAATGAACATTAAGAGGAATCCAAGATTGTCTGCATATCATGCAATATTCAGTTGAGAGATGAACCGATGAACAATATCGATCGCACCAAGAAGAAATACTGATCTCAGAATGCCTTTCTTCGAACAATTTTGATCCTTGAATTAATTTCACAGATTTGAGAACTAAGGCTGGGCACTTTGAGGGGCCAAAAATGGCTCTTAAGGCTGGGCCCTTTGGTGGGGTCAAAAGACGTGGCTTTTAAGGCGGGGCAAGTTGAAACGTCAAAGATCTAGCTGAGAAGGCTGGGCCCTTGAAGGGGTCAAAACGGTCTGGGCCTGGCTGGGCTGAAGTCACTGGCAAAGGCTGAAACGGTTGCCAAGGGTGAAAGATCAAAAGCATCGTGGCACGGCTAGCAACGGTTGGAACAATTCAAATGGGTGAAAGATCAAGAAGCATCCTTCACCGTGGCACGGGTTGCAACGGTTGAAACGATCTCAATGGGTGAAATATCAAGAAGCATCCTTCATCCGTGGCACGGGTTGCACGGGGTGAAACGGTTGCCAAGGTTGAAAGATCAGAAGCATCCTTCACCCAAGGCATTGGTTGCAACAGTTGAAGGGGTTGCAAGGGTGAAAGGACAAGACCGCTGCACGGGTTGCAACGCTTGAACTCGACTTAGGCTGGGTGGGCTGGCAAGCAAGCAGGCTTAAATACATTGAACATTTTGAGCGCTTTGGGAAGGCCAGAAAGATAGAACGAGAAAAAGGTAGAGAGTGAGATGAATGAAATTCGATTTTGCCTGATAAACTTTCGAAGCAAAGTTTCATGAAAATGAAATGAAATCTTGACGACTGAAATTTAGTTGCGAAGCGAAGATGCTGTTTGTTCCACAAGCCATATAAGCCCTAAATCATACATCATAGTGAATGTATTTGTAACTATTATTTCCTTGACTACTTCTGCAGTTGCGCCTTCTCGATGTACCTTCGACGTACTTCCGTTGAAGTCACTTGCGGTAGCCATGGGAGCCCCTGGCCGACAGATGGCCTGCCTGCGACTGAAGCAGCCGTTGCTGATGCTCCAGCCGGCGACGACTCCTCCAGAAGCCTTGGCTGCAGTTCTCATTGGCCGAGACAGTCAGATCGTCAAGATAGCTGATGGCCCTTCTGCAAATGTACCGTCTGTTACTGGATAGCAGAGCCTTACCGAAGTTACCCCAGACAACCTAAAAACTGTTCTAGCTGATTTTCACTAGACCAAGCTGCAAAGAGTTTGGGCATTTTGCTCCAAAGTCGTCTTCATTTCATGGAAGGATGTGACGGCCAAGTTCTGGATCATCTCCCAGGCTGCTTCTGGCAAGTGATCGCGCCCTGCAAAAGCTCTTCTGAGATCTGGAACTGCGGCTGCTCTACAGCCGGCAAGAGCCAGTCTTCGTAGACCAGCCGCTGCTCGTGCTTCAGGGCCATGTCCTTCAAGGATGACCACATTCGCACGTAAACCTCGAGGCCGAAGTCCATGACAGCGATGGCGACTTCCTGCTTCAAGAAGGAGAAGCCCACGTGTCTTTGTTGTCCTTTGAGTGCTGCGATGAGCTACAAATCACCGGTAAGCATGCTCCTGCTGCAAAGCGGCGACACGCTGTTCCTAATGAATTGCGGGAACAACGCGAACAACATCAGCAGAGAGCTGCATGTCTGACCTGCTGGCTCTAACACCAGCCCCTGCCCCATCAAAAATGCAGTTCTCGAGAATGCGCGCGTCCTTTCAGACTCCAAGGGCCAAGGGGTCCAGAAGGTTACGAGCTTGTTGACCTCGCAAGACTGCACTGCAGCAAACCTGGCGCGCGCCGTACTGTATCTATAGGACTCAGGGATCTCTAGATCAGCGGTTCAACATGGTTCAATCGAGCTGCGCGGTCGTAGAGGAGCCGAAAGCGTTCGGGGCCAGCATGCGTGCTAGCGCATAGAATGCCTGGATCTGTCACCAGTCGCTGCTTTGCACGACGCATCACGGAAAGCGGTTTCTGCGGTAGGAGATCCTCGATAACCACCTCGCGCGTCACAAGCAAGATCAAAATTGTGCTGCTGTCGCTGCGAGGTATCACTGCAGGAACAGAAATGTGCAAAGAGGTTGGGTGTTGAGCTATGGAAATGCTGGACTGCCCGAATGCGCCCAATTGCTTTCTGCTGGCGAAGGAGAAGCAGCCTGCGCTTCCTCTCCTTCATGATGCCCAGCTGCCACAAGTAGTAAGAAGCAGACTTCACTATTCACAAAAATGTCTGTTGCATGGCTTGAATAGAAGCCCCTTCCGGATCATCTCAAAACGCTGCGTACCTTCCCTGCCGGCGTTGGATATAAAGGACCGGCCCAACTGAACGGGTTCCCATGATTCTTTTCGACTACATATTGCGACTTGTCTTATTTAGTGCCCTCCCAGAATCCCTTTCCAGTTGAATTAATTGCCTATTCATCTTTCTACTTGACTCGGCACTTTCTACATGTGTGCTTCCCAAAATTTCCTATTGGTTTTTTAAGGGGCTCCCAAAACATCCCTCAAAAAAGACAGGGAACAATGGGCAAAAGGCCGGCTGACCCGGCCAGAGGCCCCTGGTCCATGGGGACTCTGAGGCGAGGGGCCAGGAACCCCTTGGCCGGAGGTCGCTCTGAGCGCCCAACTAACTCCAAAAACCAAAACCATTCATTAATATAAGGCTGTTGAACACCTACATGCAGAGAAGGTCTGGGGCGTAGGGTTTAAGGTTTAGGGGTTACAAGGGTTTAGGGTTTAGGGTTTAGGGTTTCGGGAAACAAAAAGCCATGGGCTGCAGGCTAGCAATGGCGGAGCAGGGCCATTCGGAGTCAGTCTTGCCCTAAGGCGTCAACCCCATTGATGCCTTTGGGGGCCAGGGGTTCAGGGCTTTAGGGGTTTTAGGGGTTTTAGGAGTTATAAGGGTTTAGGGTTCAAGCCCTCGAAGCCCTCAGCCAAGAGATCTATGCACTGAAGCCTAAGCCCCAAACCCTAAACCCTAAACCCTAAACCCTAAACCCTAAACCCTAAACCCTAAACCCTAAACCCTAAACCCTAAACCCTAAACCCCAAGCCCAAAAACCCCATTTTTTTTTCTGGGGGGGCGCTCGGGCTCCTTCTGCATGGCGATCTCCAACGACTCAGCCCCGATGCCCCAGACCTTCACGATGCATTGTAGGGGTTATCGGGTTTAGGGTTTAGGGTTTAGGGTTTAGGGGTTATCGGGTTTAGGGTTTAAGGGTCCACGTACCCAAATAGGGAATACTTGGGCGTTAAAGCACCTCCTATAACCCGAGCATCTGATTAATTAATACCCCCACATTTAAAGAAATTTTTTTGGCCGGAAGCCCGCCGGAAGACTACTTTCCATTAGGGTGGATTTCGTATCACATTTAAAGGAATTTTTTTGGGGGGGTTGCAAAATTTCGAAACTAAAGCTTTTTATAGAGAGTCTTTGTTATTCAGTTTTACCCACTAATCAGATGCTCGGATTAAGGACTTTAGGGCCCAAGAAAATAACAATAATGTACATGGACCCTTAAGGCTTAGGGGTTTAGGGCTTGGGGCTTGCTGTTTAGGGCGTAGCGTTCTGGGGTGTAGGGTTGTGCGTTTTAGGGCTTGGGGCTTGTCGTTTTGGGCTTTGGGGCTTGTTGCTTTCGGGTTTGGGGCTTGTTGTTATAGGTCTAGGGTTAGCTTTGAGGGTTGACGATCGCGGGTTTGTTGCGTGGCGTTTAGGTGCAGGTTTCCCTGGGCGGGCAGCATCTGTGGTAGCGCGTTGCCGAACTAACCCTAAACCCATTTATAGAGGCTTAGACCGGAAAAGTGTTATAACAAAAAAAACGAATTTCTGGGCTGGAGCTTAGGCTGGTATGGGGCTTGGGGTTCAGTGGCTCAGATAAAGATCCACAGTGTAAGGTTCCGGGGTCGCGCTTCTGCTTGTTTGTCTCTGTGTGTGTGTGTGTTGGGGTTCAGGGTTTTTCAGGGTTTCAGTACACCCTATGAGTACCCTAAACCCTAAAGCCCTAAACCCTAAACCCTAAACCCTGAACCCATTCTCCTGAGCTCCTCAAGTCTTAGCTGCGAAACAAATCCAAAACCTTCATTGCCTGAACCAAAGAAACCTCACAAACCAAAATTTCTTAACCTCCAAAAGCTTTACCCGCCAAACACACCTAAAAAACACCCCTGCAACCTTTAAAGCCTAAAGCCCTAGACCCGAAACCCCAGATCAAAACCACAAGCCCTAAATCAATCCCCAAAAAAACCCTCCCCCCAAAAAAGGTTAACCTTGTATATTCTGTAGGATTCTATATGGTCCCTCTTGCGGTCCCTATTTTTACCCAAAAAGGCACCATAGTTCTGAGAACTGACCGTACCAAGGCCCCAAGCCCTACGCAGACTCAGCCCCCCCTCCCCCCCACCCACCCCCGGCGGCGCACCCCGCGCAGACCCGTCACGTTGAAGACAACGGCGCCCAAGGACGCCGCGATAAGCGCCTCGCGAGGGTTTGGCGTTAAAGGCGCTTGTTTCGTTGGTGGCTTCTGTTTTGGGTATTTTGGGCTCTTGGGGCATTTTGTAGTATTATTTGTGTGTGCCAGGGTTTATGTCGTTTAGCTTAGTTTTTGGGGGTTTGCCGATTTCCGGTGTATAGAGTACAATATGCAGACGACCCGCCTTTCAGCGCTGGTCGCAGCTTAGGGTCGTAGGGTAGGATTTAGGATTGTAGGGTTTAGAATTTAGGGTGCATAGGGAGGGTGTTGGTTTTAGCGGAGAAGGGGACTTTAGAGTGTAGGGTGTAGGGCTTAGGGCCTTGGAATGCCCCAAGAAACCACAAATTACCCAACAGAACACAGAAATCTGCAAGCAGCCAATCTTTAAACCTGATAGTTCCCAAAGGCCTTTAAACCCATGAACATGGCCCATGAACCAGTAGACCCCAAGCCCCAACCGCCAAAACTCAAGCCCCATTTGAAGGCCAGAAAGCAGGCAAAAATATGTGAAGGCCAGCAAGCAGGTAAAGATGAGGTTATAGAAGGGATACTTGGAGGTTCATGGTACATATTAACCAATTACAACTGCACTTATACCCCTTATACCCACTTATAAGCCCCTTAAGTGCCCTAATATGGTTGTACGTACAGTTATAACTGACGAATACGTACCCTAAACCCTAAACCCTAAACCCTAAACCCTAAACCCTAAACCCTGAACCTCCAAGTAGCAAGGGAGCCTGCACTGCAAAGACCAGCGGCGTCGGCGTGAGCTGTTGCGGAGCAGCGGGCTTTTGAGGTTTAGGGTTTAGGGTTTAGGGTTTAGGGTTTAGGGTTAAGGGTTTGGGGCTTCAGAGAGATGTTATTAGGCTTAGGGTTTTGGTTTGGGGCTTTAGGGTTTAGGCCTGAGGGTTGTTCGGCATCAGGGCTTTGGGGATAGGGGCTGAGGTTCTAGGGCTTAGAGTTCTAGGAATGAAAAGCGCCTTTTTTGGGTTAAAGGGGATTAGAAGGGAACCTCAACTAAGGACCTTAACCCGAAAAAACGGGAATAAAACCTGCTCTAATTCCGGTTCAGGGATGCCCCTGAAACCACTGGAAGCTGAACGCTGCACACACAACCCCAGAGAGATCATGTCTACAGCCATACAAACACGGCCTTTGACAGCATTTTCCCCTAAACCCTAAACCCTAAACCCTAAATCCTAAACCCGAAACCCTAGAGCCTAAACCCTAAATTCGTCCCTTAGAAGGACCGCGAAAGTCCTTAACTCTCGACACCAACTCTTAAGGTAGCTCCATGGTTCCATGATATGGGCCCTTATCCTACCTTTGGAGTAGACCCTGGACAAGAAGTATATACTTTTTAGGTATAAGTAGCTCTAACAGGAACCCAGAACCAAAAAAAGTATTAAAGTACAGTACTCCAAAACCCAGTTATAGAAGGGGAGCCCTTAATATACCCTACCCGACCCAAGGGCCCATACATCAGAGCCCTTGAATAAGAAGGCAAGGGACGATATTAAGGGACAATGTTCGTAACCCTAAACCCTGAGCCCTTGAAGGGCCATGAAACTACCCTTAGACCAAATTTCAAGGCTTGGGGTTGAGGGTTTAGGGTTTAGGGCTTCGGGCTGAGGGTGTAGGGTTTAGGGCTCAGGGTGAAATCCCTATAGGGCTTCTTTGGACGTTCAGGGCTCCAAGTAGGGCTTACTAAGAGACATCGGTCCGAAATTGTACAAATTGCGCAGGTGTGGCTGGCCGGTACTTCATGCGGAGCTCGTGCAGTATGCCTCAGTGCGCAGGGGAATATTGAACTTCTGAAAGCTGACGCCTGCCACCTTCTCGTGAGCTTGGAGGCTCATGGCACTTATTAACCATTTATAACTGTAAAACCAACTTATAAGCCTCTTAAGTGCCCTAGTATGGTTATAAGTACAGCTATAAGTACAGTTATAATTGGTTCGTAAGTACAAGTACTTTCCCCCAAAACAGAAATCTCCTGAACATTTAAGGTGAACGCCCCCAAACAGGAACCCCCAACGTCCAGAAACCTGCGCATGGAACTCAACACCCGAACCGCTTCATTTCGTCCAGCAGGTGGCCTAGACCTGCTCTGCTAGCATCCAAGCCCTAACCCTAAACCCTAAACCCTAAACCCTAAACCCTAAACCCTTTTTGAGACCCTTTTGCCTTGAAGCCTTGAAGCCAAATCCTCAGGGCTCTGGGTTCGAGACTGTGGGGTCGACGTTCAGGGAAGGTTGGACTCAAAACCCGCGAAAACAAGGGTAGTCTTTCTGAGGGTTTAGGGTTTAGGGTTTAGGGTTTTGGGTTTTGGGTTTAAGGCAAGTGCTTCCGGACCTCCAATTAGGCCCTTCCAAGGCCAGGGCAGCTGCTCCGCGAGATGACGTAGCCTCAGGCACCGAGCTTTTCTCGGGTTTAGGGTTTAGGCATAGGGTTTAGGGTTTCGGGTTTCGGGTTTGGAGATAGGGTTTAGGGTTCCGGGTTTAGGATTTAGAGTTTAGAGGTCTTCTTAGTGCAAGGCTTAGGGCATACGGTTTAGGGTTTAGGGTAGCCTCAATTTAAACCCTAAAGCCTGAATCTCAATGCACATCCCAGAGAAGCCTGGAGTCCCATGTAGGGTTTAGGGTTTAGGGTTTAGGGTTTAGGGTTTAGGGTTTAGGGTTTAGGGTTTAGGGTTTAGGGTTTAGCCTTAGCATGTCATGCCAATCAGCCCTGAACCTTCGGACACTATGTTCATTTCTGGTCGGTTTAGGCATGAACCCTATACGGAGCTTTACTTACTGGCTCTCAGCAGGGAATGAGGGCCCCTATGCACTCTATGAAAGGGTGCATACATAGGGGGCTAGAAGGTTCGAATTTTCTCATTCCCAACAAGGACCCAGAAGGCTTGTAACCAAAAAAATCCCTAAGCCCTTACGGAGCTTCTTGCTTTTATAGGGTTCTTACAGGAGGAGGGTTCAAAGGGGGTAGGTACCTTAGGGAATCTCAGGGAGCCTTAGGGAGTACTGAGGTTACTGAACCTTGGGTTTTCGTTACATACCCCCCTTGAAGCCCCCTAAACCCTAAACCTACACCCTACACCCTACACGCTAAACCCTACCCCCCTCGAACCCTATAATGCCTACATGACCGAAGACAAAGCAGATTTGATGCCCTGAAAGTCGACCGCAAGTCCAGAAGACAAAGGGCCCCAAGCCCTTGAAGCCAGAGAGAAGCTACAACTGAGGGGGTGGGGGGGGGGGGGGGGGGGGGGGGGGAGGGTTTGGGTTTAGGGATTAAGGATTAAGGCTTAGGGTTTAGGGTTCAGGGTTCAGGGCTCAGGGTTTAGGGCTTAAGGTTGAAGGTGGTCCCTGAAATCCTAGATCTATAGAAGCCTCCATTGCAGGTGGGCCCCCCAAATTAGGCCCTAAACCCTTCTTTAAGGACCTCGCAGGGATGGGTTGCCTAGCAGAGTTCTGCCGGGCGTACATTGGCTCATAAGTACTCTAGCAAGAGGTTATAGGTTCTAACTTTATACTTCGTAGAGTAAGGACACCTCTCCACTGGACCCAAAACCGCAAGCGCTAAGCCCCATAAACCCTAAACCCTAAACCCTAGACGCTTCCTTCAGGACCTTCTACAACTCCAGGAATACTGTAAAGTGCTGCTCCAGTGGCCGCACAGCGAGCAAGCAATCGCAATGGGCACGGCTATGAGCCTGCCATTAGCTACTTACTGTACTTGGAGGTTCATGGTACTTATTAACCAATGATAGCTGTACTTAGGGTTTCGGGTTTTATGGATTAGGGTTTAGGGTATAGGGTTTAGGGTTATAACTGTACTTATAACTGAGCTTATAGCTATATTAGGGCACTTAAGGGGCTTACAAGTGGGATATAAGTACAGCTATCATTGGCTAGTATGAACCTCCAAGTAGGAACCTTAATAATTAGAACAGGGTGTTGGGGACTTATGACAGTATGCATATTTGAAGGGACGATGAGGGAATATTATTAGTGCTTTCTTCCGACCCCTATATTAGAGCACGTAGGCTTGCTAAGCCCTAAGCCCTAAGCCCTAAGCCCTAAGCCCTAAGCCCTAAGCCCTAAGCCCTAAGCCCTAAGCCCTAAGCCCTAAGCCCTAAGCCCTAAGCCCTAAGCCCTAAGCCCTAAGCCCTAAGCCCTACACCCTAAACCTCTAGAGCTTCGGGCTTGAGGGTTTTAGGGCTTCAGGTCTGGGTCTCAAGGTCTAAACTTGTTGGGCTTGGAGCATGCTCCCCGATGGTAGTTCTAGGGCCTCAGCATTTAGTGTAAAACCCTGAACCCTAAACCCTAAACCCTACACCCTACACCCTAAACCCTCAACCCTAAAGTACATGGGCCTTGAATGGTCGGTAGCTACTTAGACAAAAAAGTGCAAAAGCTTAGGGTTTGGGGTCTATAGGGTCAGGGTGTATGGTTAGTTTAGGGTCTAGGGTCTACAGGGGCTATAGGGTTAGGGTGTAGGGTTTAATTCGGGTTTAGGGTTTCAGTAGGATCTCGCCCAGAAGGCTTGGGACAAAGCTCTTTCTTTCTCGTTCTCTTGGGATTAGGGGTTTTAGTGGCTATAGGGTGCAGAAAGGGAGTGCCCTGCACACTGGGGGTTTAGGCTGTCAAATTCCGTTTGTACCACCTTGGCCTGTCCGGCCACAAGCTGCCGAGCTAGGCGTTGCTTGGCATTCTTCTGGGCCCAAGCAAAACGCTAAACCCTAATCCCTGAACCCTAAACCCCAAAAAATGCGAGAGTGGTGAGCGGGCGCGACTGGCGACATGAAGCAGCAGCCAAAACAACGAACTCAGCAGCAGCAGCAGCAGCAGCAGCAGCAGCAGCAGCAGCAGCAGCAGCAGCAGCAGCAGCAGCAGCAGCAGCAGCAGGAGCAGCAGCAGCAGCAGGAGCAGCAGCAGCGGCAGCAGCAGCAGCAGTGGCAGCAGTGGCAGCAGTGGCAGCAGCAGCAGCAGCAGTGGCAGCAGCAGCAGCAGCAGCAGCAGCAGCAGCAGCAGCAGCAGCAGCAGCAGCAGCAGCAGCAGCAGCAGCAGCAGCAGCAGCAGCAGCAGCAGCAGCAGCAGCAGCAGCAGCAGTGGCAGCAGTGGCAGCAGTGGCAGCAGTGGCAGTGGCAGCAGTGTCTGTTGATGCTGCAGCCCTTTTCTTCAGAGCATTCTTGGCGACCATCTTCTGAGACGCCCTAAACCCTAAACCCTTCAACCCTTAGTGGCTGAGTACTGACATGAACACTGAGCTCCAGCAGTTGCCAGGATCGCTCGATAAAGAACGACTCGCAGCTTTCCACGCTTTCGGGCTTTGCGGCGTTCAACTCAGACAGGGTTTAGGGTTTAGGGTTTAGGGTTCAAGGTTCAGGGTCTAGGGTTACTTTTCGGATTAGGAGTTTGGGGTTAATTAGGGTTTAGGGTTTAGGCTTTAGTCTTTAGGGTTTAGGGTTTCAGTAGGGTTGAGGGTTGAAGGGATTCGGGTGCAGGATAAGGTTTATTCGACAGGAAAGCAGGATGACCTACACATATAACAATGGTCATATCTATATAATAATAATAATCATGATAATAATAATAATATGAATAATAATAATAATAATAATAATAATAAACGTGTGTAACAGTGTAACATGCATGGTCCCTTAAACTGGGGGGAAAGCCCCGCCGTTGAGGTCTCTCCCGTTTTCACTAGTGGGTAGTCGGATGCAGGAGTGAGGCTGAACCGTCGGCTCGCGCACGAAGCCCTGGACTCTGAACCCTGAAGGTCTGGAGTTTAGGGTTTAGGGTTTAGGGTTTCGGGTTTCGGGATTAGGGTTTAGGGTCGACACTCGAAAAAAAAACAAACGCTGCCAGGAAGACATCCACATCTTCTGACCAAAGATCTTGTCGATGCTCCCACCCGCAATGCCCTGAGTGATCTCCTGCAAGACTCGAAGGGCTTCTTGGGGTTTAGGGTTTAGGGTTTAGGGCTTCTGCTGTTGTACCTTACAGAACGCTTAGGGTAGCTACATGGTCCCTTAGTATGGGCCGTTGCAAGGGGACCCCTTATAAACCCTATTAAACCCCATGGGCCCGTACAGTTTCCCTTAGAAGAAACCCAAGATCCTTGGCCCTAAGCCCTACGCGCTAAAACCTCACCCTAAACCCTAAACCCTAAACCCTAAACCCCAAACCCTAAACCCTAAACCCTAGAGCCCGGAAAGGGTCGAACCTCCCCCCCCCCCTTCTGGCGTAAGACATGGCTTCGGCTTCGGTTTCATGAGGGCTTTGAAGAACGTGAAAAATGTGGGGTTTAGGGTTTAGGGTTTAGGGTTTAGGGTTTAGGATTTAGCGTTTGGGGTTTAGGGTGTAGGGTTTAGGGGTTTTTGGTTTTGCTTTGCAAGCCTTCTGCTTCATTTGCATTAGGGTTTTGGATTCGCAGGGTTGAGATATATGGCCACTTGTCTAAATTATGGTCTCCTGTTGGGGCTACTATAACAAGGCGGCCCCCTCCCGCCAATATCTAGGGTACCCCCAAAAGAGGCCCTGAATTTGGGTCCCCTGTTATATAACCCTTACGTACACTACACATAATCATAATACTGGCTGGTTCTTAGTAGGGAATGAGGGAATGAGGTACCCTATATCCCCCCCTATATGTATGTATGTATATATATATACATATATACCGTTTAAGGGATATATACTGTACCTCATACCCCCATTCCCTACTAAGAACCAAACGGAATAAGGGCCCATACTTCGGAACCCTTTAAACCCTTTTTTTGAGCAAGGGTAAGGGACCACACTAAGGGCCCATGGTTCCAACCTTAGAAAGGGATCCTTGAAGCCGGATAAACCCTAAACCCTAAACCCCAAACCCCAAACCCCAAACCCCAAACCCTAAACCCTAAACCGGACACTGCGCAAAACGTCTCCTCCGTCCAGGAGGGGTTGAACAGCTGGCCGTTGCCGGCAGTTGCCCGCGCCACCTGGCAACACGAGCGAAGTGGCAAAAGAAAGGGGACCCCAACAGCCATTTGCAGACTAGGGTTTAGGGTTTAGGTTTTATATAGGGTTTAGGGTTTAGGGTTTAGGGTGGTTAAACACAACCCTTAACCCTGCTCACCATCCTAGACCCTACAGACCACCCTAAACCCTGAATCCTGAACCCTCAGCCGGGCAGCAGGCCCCAAACCCCTCAACCCTAACCCCAAAACCCTGAACCCTCAGTTCTAGGGGCTTTTCCTAGTGACCACAGAACGTGGCGAAGCCCATCCTCGCAGATTGCAGCGGATGGGTTGGGAACCAACGAGAGTCTAGGGTTCAGTTTGGATACAGGGTGTAGGGTTTGGGGTTTAGTGTTTAATTTCGGGGGTTGAGGTGAACGGGTTTCTGCGCGGACTGGTCGGCTGCTCGATCAATGTGCCCCATGGCGCCGAGCAATGTCCCAAACTCCAATATCACCCCACACCGGCCAAAAAACCGAAACCCCAAACACCTAAACCCCAAACACCTAAACCCCAAACACCTAAACCCCAAACACCCTAAACCCGAAAACGCCCAAACCCTAACCCCCAAACAGGCTGGTGCGGCCCCTGTTGAGACGGCTGAGGCGAGCATGATCATGTAGATCCTCAGGTGTGTTTGCACGTAGGGTGTTGAAGCTACAGGGTTCAGGGTTTAGGGTAACCTAAACACGAAACCCCAAACCTGAACCCTCGTTTGGGGAATGAGCCGAAGAGTCGGGGCGTGCGGTTGTAAGGACTGTTTAGGGCTTAGGTTTTCAGGTTTATGGGCTGAGGGCTTAGGGTTCGTGGGGCTTGGGGGGTTGCCACAAGCGACCATGTACCTAGATTTTAAGCCCTAAGCCCTGAACCCTATAAACCGCTTAGGGTTTAGCGTTCAGGGCTTAGGGTTTCAGGGCAGCAAACCCACACCCGCGGGAAAAGCGCTGTGGGTCGTAAAGCCCTGAAACCAAGAAGGTTGAGGGATTAAGGTTTAGGGTGTCTATAGGGTTTGAGGTTTAGGGCTTGAATGAAGTTTTGAAGTAGGGTTCGTCAGTTTCGCTAGGGCTTTAGGCTTTCGGGATTAGTAGGGCCTAGGGCCGAACAACCCAAAAGCCCTGGACCTCCTACATTCCGGAAGAAGCCCTCACCCCAGTACCCAAGCTCCCCTCAAAACTGCCTAAACCCTAAACCCTAAACCCTAAACCCTAAACCCTAAACCCTAAACCCTGAACCCTGAACCCTAAACCCTAAAAACCCTAAACCCTAAGCAGCCCGTCGTCTGCCTGCAGCGGAGTGGTAAAAACTCTTTAGGCCCAGTCTTCGGCCCTTTGGTATCTTGGGTCTGTGAACGGACACCTGGATCGTCAAAGTCGCAATGATGACCTGGCGGAACAACCATCGAACGATGGAAGATCGTTGGCAGCCTGAAGCTTCATCTCCCGCCCGTAAGCGTGCCAAGCGTGCCATGCAGGCTCCGTGGCAGACTGAAGGTTCTTTCCGGACAACTCATGGTTTAGGGTTTAGGGTTTAGGGTTTAGGGTTTAGGGAGACGAGGGCTGCGGTCTGGTGGCCTCAGGCTACCGCACGAGTATCTTGAGTTGTCTGCGGTTGTGGGGGCGAGCGGCCACCCGAGGTCATATTCGGGTTTAGGATGTAGGGTTTAGGGTGCACGTTTAGTGCTTAGAGTTTCGGGTTTGAGGTGTGGGAATAACCCCAATCCCCCAGAAGCCTTCAAATCTCAAACCCGGAGCTCCAATAGCACCACTTGCACCGGACAAACTTCGCCCAGCAGCGCTGGGAAGAAATGGGGCTTCGGGTTTCGGGCTTGGCCCCCTACCGAGTTTAGGGTTTAGGGTTTGGGGTTTAGGGGCTTCCGAGCAACCTTATACAAGCAACGGAATTGTCCCCAAGGCGCGTTGACGGAGTGAGCCTGGCGTGATGCAAATTGAGAACTGAGGCGCTAGGGTTCCGGGGTTCAGGCTCTGACCCTAAACCCTAACCCGAAACCCTGAACCCTAAACCCGGCTCAGGCAAAGTCCTCAAGCACTTCGGGGTTGGTTTCGGGTCTCGGGGATCGGGCTGCAGGATGCTCGCGGGTTTCCTGGCCCGAAGCTCTGACACCCTGAAACCCTGAAACCCTAAACCCTAAACCCTAAACCCTATACCTCCCTTGTGGGGTTCCTGTACCCAGGGCCCACTTTCATTGCGGGGACATCTTGGGTTAGAGCCTTAGGGTGGTTGCAAGGGCTCTTCGGCTTTGGGATTTAGGGTTTAGGGTCGGGGTTTACGGGTGAGATGCAACCCAGGGATGACACTCTTAGATTCCAAGCCCGAGATTAGCCCAAGACCCGAACCCCCCCCCCCCCAAAAAAAAAAAAACAATGTTAATATATACATATATATATATGTAATTAAAATAATAATCATAATAATCATCATAGTCATAATGATGATGATAATGATAATAAGAAGAAGAATAAGAAGAAGTAGAATAACAATAATGAAAATAATACTAATAACAGACAGGCCCATCCTTCTCGCTGATGGGATCCCCAAAATCCTCCAATGCCTAGAAACCCTTTAGCACAGAGTTAGGGTTTAGGGCTTGGGGCCCCAAACCCTAAACCCTAAACCCTAAACCCTAAACCCTATAAACCCTAAACCCCAAACCTTAAACCCTAAACCCTAAACCCTAAACCCTAAACCCACCCTAAGCGACGGGGGCCCAAAACCCGCCAGCCTGGTTGAAACATGCTGCAACTCCTCTCGCAGGCACTTCTGGGGGCCAAAGCTTCGTTTTCTTTTCTAGGGATTTCGGGGTTGAGGGCTTAGGACTCCTTGCCTGAGTACAGTTGGGTTTAGGGTTTAGGGTTTAGGGTTTCGAGGGTAATTAGAGCCCTTAAAGCTCTAGGTAAATCGGGGCCCCAGGAAGGGCGTTGAAGTTCTGGGGCGTCAGGGCCTTAAAGCGCTGCTTTAGGCGCAAGAAGCCACTGGAGTGCAGACAAAACGACCTCTAAACCCTAAACCCTAAACCCTAAACCCTAAACCCTAAACCCTAAACTCTAACACCCTTTCTAAGCCCTAAGCCCAAGACCCTCCCTGACCCCAGGGTGGTTGTGCAAACCCTACAAAACCCTCTAAATCCCTATAGAAACCCATACAGCTCGGAACTCTTTACAACCCTAAACCCCCTAAACCCCACCAAAACAACACCCGATTAAACCCTATAAGCCTTGCTCCTTCCTGGAAACTCTACAGGCCCTACGGTAAACTCCAGAAAGTTGGAACATGGTTTCAGGATGGTTAGAGCTAGGATTCCCTTTAGTTTTCCTTTTGGGGCATGGGGGGGGGGGGGGGGTAAGGATGTTCCAACTTTTTCAAGTTTACTGCAAACCCTAAACCCTAAACCCTAAACCCTAAATCCTAAACCCTAAGCCCTAAACCCTAAACCCTAAACATAAAAAAGGTTTCCTGCGCCTTTTCTTTCCCCGAAGGTGGCCTATGGTCTTGGCGCCGGCTCGCTCTGCGACACTCTTGAATATTCAGCTTGCGACGACGGCGAATTTAGGGTTTAGGGTTTAGGGTTTAGGGGTAATATAGGGGCCTGAAAAAATTAGAATAGGGCTTTGGGGTTACGATAGTGCAACCAAAAAGAGAGACAACAAGGGGATAGTATTCGTAACTATTCCGACCCCCTGTATTAGGGCTTTTAAGTCAGTTTAGGGCTTCTTTGGGGGGATTAGGCATATTAGGGTTTAGGGTTCTGAGGACTTAAACCCTAAACCCTAAACCCTAAACCCTAAACCCTAAACCCTAAACCCTAAACCCTAAACCCTAAACCCTAAACCCTAAACCCTAAACCCTAGGGTTTAGGGCTGTTAGGGGGTTTAGGGACTAGGATATTGAGAGCTTTAGGGCCGCTTCGGGGATTTTCGAAGCTGCAACCCGAGGTCCCAAGACATCCTGCAACTCCACTGCTTCCCGGAAAGGAGGACCACCAAACCCTGAACCCTCAACCCTCAACCCTCAACCCTGAACCCTAAACCCTAAACCCTAAACCCTAAACCCTAAACCCTAAACCCTAAACCCTAAACCCTTAAAAAGAAAGAGTCCCAGGCAGGGAGTGTCGGACCATGGCAAACCCCTCCGCTCCCATCACCCGACACCCTCGCGCCCAGCACAAAAAAAAAACGATTGTTTAGGGTTTAGGGTTTAGGGTTTAGGGTTTAGGGTTTAGGGTTTTAGGGTTTCGGGTTATAAGAACCCAAGCATAGTTGAACAAGCACTATACTCTTCTGGGTATCTGGGGGAGGGAGGGCGGGGGTCCCGATTTGGGGTACGTAGTCACTTCTCAGTTGACCTAAAACCCTGAACCCTAAGCCGCTAAGTTGCCCTAGGCCCTTGACTCGGCAGTCGGAGTGCACGGCACGCTCGTCAAGCGCAAGCTGTGGGGATATACAGTTACATTCGTCGCCAGACACGTGCTCGGGTTCCAAACGCTCCCCCCAGAATAGCAATAGGGATCTTCACGAAGGGAGTTCAAATCCTGAGTCCCATTCAAACTTGTCGTGGGTGACAAGGTGGAGACCTGAAATGAGACGCAAACCCACAGCCTCCCTAAACCTTGGGGACCAACTGAACCCTGGAAAGGGTTTAGGGTTCAAATACCTTATAATGGGACTTATTGTAGTGCTCAGAATGGGCCCCAAGTTGAGGGTTCGGTTCTCACGGAACTTACCCTCAGCCCTTACAGTAGCTCCCCAGGTAGTTGGGTGACAGCGCGTCTCGTTCATTTGTACACCTGAAGCCTAAAATGCCAAACCCACTGAACCCTAAAACCCCTGAAGCCTGCAAAAACCTGAAACCCTGAACCATGAAGTTTTACCCGGAAATGAACTCCCCCTGTGCAGGAACCAGGCAGGAACTGAGTGAAAGATGTGTATATCGGTGGCAGCAGCCAGCTGGCAAACTGCCACCACGCCGCAGCTGCAGTCTGCAGCGCTTTCTTTTGATTGCAGCACAGAGCCCCACCCCTGGCTGCTGGCCTCCAGCCGCGCAGATTGTTGCAGAGGGTTTAGGGTTTAGGGTTTAGGGTTTAGGGTTGAGAGTTTAGGGTTTAGGGTTTAGGGGTTCAGGGCTTAGGGGTTGCTGCCAACTGGGTTTTGGGTGTAAAACTTTGCCGGTGGCACAAGAGGGTAAACCCTGAGCCCGAAACCCCTAAATCCCAAACCTTAAACTGGAAGCATTATTTCCCCCCCTTAATCATTCTACATATATATATATATGAATATAAATATATATATATATATGTATAGATAAACCCTAAACCCTAAACCCTAAACCCGAAACCCTAAACCGTGCGCCCTCCCTCTGGCACCCCAAACCCCGGACCATGGCCGTGATGCGCAAGTATGCAGCGTTCGGGTCTCTATGGCGTAGAGCGGAGGCTATAGACAGCGCGTTTGTGTGGCTTATAGGGTTTGTGTGGCTTATAGGGTTTAGGGTTTAGGGTTTAGGGTTTAGGGTAGATGCCACAAGCAACAAAGGTTGAGGGCTTACGACTTAGGGTGTGAAGAATGGCGGCGCGCCCTCGGTAAGCTCCCGGAAAAACGAGGGAAAAGGGACCTCTTGATGTGAGGAAAGCAAGGAGCACCGACGTGGCCACCTCCGAAACCGTGGGACTAAAGACCCCACGCCTATGCTTCGGGGATGTTGCCGCAAGGTGGTTTTTTGAGTTCAGGGGTTGGCAGCATATTCTGCAAGCATCCCGCATCGTTCAGCCACAGAAGGACTCTTCCGAAGTCTGGAGGAGATTTGTTTAGCAGGATTCAGGGTCTGAGGGGTTGAGGGTTGAGGGTCTCAGAAGAGTCCGGCGGGCTTCCACAAACACTGGAGAGCATTCAGGAACACCCCCGCTTGTTTTCAAAATTGGTAGGTGTAGACGCCTCGAACCATCCAGAACAACGTCCCGAAACCCCAACCTAGACATCTACAAGCAAAAGCTGCCAGCAAACTTCAGCCGGCACTTTATGTACATATGTATACGTATATATATATATATATATGTATATACATATGTATATAAAAATATATATTACTATTATTATTATTATCATTACTATTATTGTTAATTGAATATGTACTTTGTGTAGATTACCATACGTGGACTACATAATAAGGGTAGGTCCCTCTTTGGTGTACCATACATATCCGGGGCTGCATTTCTGAAAGGGCTACCAAAGAGGCACCTGCACTTCATCCTGAATCCTGGGGTTCAGGGTTTAGGGTTTAGGGTTTAGTGTTTAGGGTTTAGGGTTTGGGGTTTAGGGTTTGGGGTTTAGGGTTTAAGGTTTAGGGTTTAGGGGCTGGCCCCTCCAAGAGTGGGATCATACATCCTGCACGACCCGCTCTAAACCTCATCAGGCGTGTGGCTTGAGCATCCCGAAACTGACTGATGGGGTTGAACGGAACTGAAGCTTCTCACACCCCAAACCCGAAAACCCTAAACCCCGAACCCCGAACCCTAAACCCTAAACCCTAAACCCTACACTTCTCCTTGCCATCAAGATCGAGTACTTAGTCTACGGACTGCGGCTGCGATTGGAATGGAATGGAATGGAATGGAATGGAATGGAATGGAATGGAATGGAATGGAATGGAATGGAATGGAATGGAATGGAATAGTAGTAGTAGTAGTAGTAGTAGTAGTAGTAGTAGTAGTAGTAGTAGTAGTAGTAGTAGTAGTACGTCTAGGGACTTGGAGATTCCAAGACTTGTCCAGGCATGCTTTCTCGAATTGGCTGTGTCAAGCTGGCAGCCCTGCCCTCTGAGCAGGTGATTATTAAGGTTTAAGGTTTAGGGTTTAGGGTCTAGGGTTTAATGTCGGGTTTAGGGTTTAGGGTTTGGGGTTTGGGGTTTAGGGTTTAGGGTTTAGGGTTTAGGGTTTAGAAACCCCGCACCAAGAATGGTTGATGGGGACCCCTTGGCGCTACAAGCAGCTTTGGGTTTAGGGTATCTGTGCCTTGGAGGAGGGCCACAAAAAAGAGGGCTTAGGCCCTGCTACTCTGCTCTGTCTTTAGAGTGAAACATGATCTCGTCGAGTATAAGTCACCCTAAACCCGAAACCCTAAACCCCAAACCCTAAACCCTAAACCCTAAACCCTAAACCCCAAACCCTAAACCCCACAGTTCCCCACAAAGTTTCAACAGCTAGACTCTGAAGAGTAACTCCTTCTTTCTTGGAAGTCACCACTTGGGTAGCCCAGGAGTTCACGGTATAGGGTTTCAGGCTTAGGGATTCCCCTAATCCTAAACCCCCCTAAAACCTGAACCCTAAACCTGAACCACCGCGGTTCCAAAGGCACAAGACCTAACAAGGCGAACAAGGGTACCAGTGGGCTTACCGAGTCTAACTATCCGTACCGTTTCTGGCCCTTTAGGGTGTATAGCTTTCAGGGTTACGAACGGAATCCCTGTGCCTTTAAACCCCAAGCCCCCAAGCCCCGAAACCCTACACCTCAAAAACCTAAACCGCAAAGGGTTCAGGGTTTAGGGTTTAGGGTCTAGGGTTTACTTAGGGTCTAGGGTTTAGTGCTTAGGACCCGAAATCCAAAAGCCAACATCCCCCTGCTCAGAAGGTTGTGGCAGAAGCCATAGGGTATGACTCTCTAGGGTTTGATCTGCCCCCTGGGGCTCATGTGAAGCAAGCCCGGGGGCTAAGGGCTCTAGTATTTAGAAAGGGTTCAGGGTTTAGGGTTTAGGGTTTAGGGTTTAGGGTTCAAGCAAGCACGGGGGCCTAGGTGTCTAGTATTTAGGGTTCAGGGTTCAGCAGTGTTTCGGACTAGGGGTCCTCAGCAGTGAGGGCTACCCTAAACCCGAAACCCCCAACCCGCAACCCGTAACCCCTAAACCCTAAACCCTAAACCCTCGTGTGCATGCAGGTTGGACACTAACTTGGCTTTTGGGGAGGCTGGTTTTGCTGAGGGGGGGGGGGGGACTTGGACTTGGACTTGAGTCCAAGGTTCAGGGTTTAGGGTTTTAGGGTTTTGGGTTTTAGGGTTTAGCGTTTAGGGTGTAGGCTTCAGCCCAACCCTAAACCCTAAACCTTAAACCCCTAAACCCCTAAACCCTAAACCGAAACATGCAGAAACGAGCGAGGTCGGCGGGATGGGGGGAGGCCGGGCTCTTCATAAACCCTAAACCCTAAACCCTAAACCCGGAACCCGAAACCCTAAACCCGAAACCCGAAACCCTAAACCCTAAACCTCATGCGGTCTAATCTCACTGATCTCCGCCACGCAAACCCAGATGAGTGCCATCTCTGGTTGACTCTGGCACGTGTGATGCAAAGTTGTCTGGGAGCCCTTTCTTGGGGTCTACCCCGAAACCCTAAACCTTTAAACCCGTAAATCTGAACCCTCTAAACCCAAAACCAGAGATTTAGGAGATTTTGAAGGTGAGGTTTGGGGCTTACGGGAAGGGGGGGGGGTGGGGTTCAGAACATTAGGCTATGGGTTGAGGGTTCACGGGTGGGTTCACGCAGAATGGACTAACCTTGTAGCTGGTAAAAGGGTAGACATACCCAATAATTATGGTGTGGTTCCCTGCTTACAAGGGTATGCAGCCTAAACCCTTAACCCAACAACCCTCAACCCTAAACCACACACGTTAAACCCTGGAAGACGAAAGCCAACCCTCAACACTAACCCCTGCAACCCTAAACCCTGAACCCCACTACTCTAGGTAGGGTTTCGGGGTGTTTGCCCAGCCCAGAGTAGCTTGGCTTCCCTCCTGTCCGCCCCTAAACATGAAGACTTAGGCTTAGGGTTTAGGGTTTAGGGTTCAGGGTTTAAAGTTTAGGGCTTAAATTTTGGCGGTGCAGGGTTTAGGTCTTAGAGCCTCTACGGCGGTCGGGCTCAAAGTTTGCCTCTAGGGCTACAGGGCTTCTGGTTTCGGACTTCGGGTTTTAAGACCAGATTAGCCTTCAAACTCACAAACATGATGTTGACTATGTACTTGGGCTCCTACACTGAGTGCACCCATTGGGATCCGAGCTAAGCACGGAACCCATATGAGCCACGCGCCAGCAAAGCCCTGCCATCTGAGCACTTTTCTTGAGGGCCTGGAAAGCTTTAGGTGTTCAGGATTTAAGGTTTACCTGGGACCCAATATACCTACAGATTAGGAATGAGTGCCCGCCCCCCACCCCCATCTAGTAGGCTTCTTGAGGGCCTGGTGAGCTTAAGCTTTAGGTCTTCGGGGTTAGGGTATTTAAACCCTAAACCCCCTAAGCGGGCCTGGCAAGCTTTGGGTGTGCAGGGTTTTAGGGTTTAGGGATTGAGGGCATTTAAACCCTAAACCTCAAGGGGTCCCTAAAACCTAAACCCTAAACCGGAAACCAAGAGGGTTATACGGGTTAAAGGCTCAGGGTGTCAGGCTGAAGACGGATGCCGATTTGCGGCTTACCTGTAAGCCCGAAACCCTGAGGTCAAACAGACCTTGCTTCCCCACCAGGCCAGGGATGACAAGGGTTTAGGGTTTAGGGTTTGGGGTGACAAAACCTCACGAATACCTCATGTTCGACAAAATGAGCACAGTTCCTCAAATATAGGGTTTACTCTACAGGCGCTTTCCCCTTGATATATCCCCACGGTACGCGACTCCTTATTGTAAGAACCCCATTGAAAACGGTCCCCCTAGTTTAAAGTAAGGATCCTTCTTTCTAGGGGGGTTACCTTGGACCCTTAAGGTTGTACCCTTGGGCTTCGGGGACCCCTTTTAAAGATTCTTAAGGTAGTAAAAGGGCCATACTAGGAGTATGTTGAGGGGAACCTGTAAGGGTGCAACCTTAAGGGTGCGAGCCTTAATTCCTTGATTCTTTTGAATTGTAGAACCTACGGTAGCTGAACAAGAAAGCAGTCAACTTGAGGGAGGTGGTGGGGTCCAAGCAAGAAAAGGCACCTAGACATTGGGGAGTACTAGGTTGCCTACCCCTCTGTTCAGGACCCCCTAAACCCTAAACCCTAAACCCTAAACCCTAACCCTAAACCCTAAACCCTTAACCCTAAACCCTAAACCCTAAACCTCGGAACTTAACTATTCCGTTACTGGAACCCCTTATAAGGCTTTCGACTTCTTAAAGGAAATCCCCAGGCCGGCTGCCAAAGAAAGTGCCCAGAGGCTGCTCCTGCCTAGCGTCTTTGGGTTTAGAGTTTACGAGTTTAGGGGTATAGGGTTTAGGGTTTAGGGTTTAGGGCTAGGGTTTAGGGTTTTGGGGTTTAGGGGTTTAGGCCGGTTTAGGGGTTTAGGCCGGTTTAGGCCGCTTTAGGGGTTTAGGGGTTTAGGGGTTTAGGGGTTTAGGGGTTTAGGGGTTTAGGGGTTTAGGGGTTTAGGGGTTTAGGGGTTTAGGCCGGTTTAGGGGTTTAGGGGTTTAGGGGTTTAGCGTTTAGAGTTCGGTACCCGGCGGTTGAGCGGTTGAGCCGAGAGGTTATAGGGCTTATAAGGCTTCGGGATTTCGAAGGTTCGGCCTTGAACGGCTGTGACTGCGAGTAGGGGATCCGAAGTATGGCCCCTTAATTTGGGTCCCTGTACAAAATAGGGGCACATACTTCGGATCCTGATAGACAAGGGTAAGGGACCAAACGAAGGGTCCATGGTTCCGACCCTAGAGTCTTTCGAGTGAGTGCTATGACTCCACGAAGGCGCTGACAGGCAAGAGCAGAAGCGGGCCGCTGTTAAAAAGCCTGCATCCAAACCGCAGGCATTCCAAAAGTGCAGCATAAAGCCGACAGCTGAAGGTAACTCGACAGGTATTCATGTTAGGCTCGGAATAGCCGTGGGAAGCACTGGGGCTCTGAAGGCTTCTGCCGCAGCAGGGAAAACATTGCGTTGCTTCCTTGCGCAACACCAAAGACAGGGTCTTGGGTTGTTGATACTTCGGGCATGGCTACTTCGGGTTTGGGGGCTTCGGATTTTCGGGTCCAGGGGTAGAATCCTAAAGCCTTTCAACCCTAAACCCTAGCCCTAAACCCGAAACCCTAAACCCTGACTCACCTCTTTTGGCGTATCTTCGCCACCTCTTTTTCAAGGGCGGCCCTCACGGCTTCTTCCGAGAGGGCCGCCAAAAATCTCATCGTTTTTTGTTGGGGCTCGGAGTCCCGTGTCGCGGGGGAAAAGCCTCCTCTCCTACAGGCGGCTTAGGGTTAAGGGTTAAGGGATAAGGGTTAAGAGTTCAGGGTTAAGGGTTGAGGGTTGAGGGTTGAGGGTTTAGGGCCTTTAGGGTTTGAAGTTGAGGCTTTAGGATTTAGGGGCCTTTAGGGTTTGAAGTTGGGGTTTACGGTTTGGGCTTTGGGGGGTATGCGTCGGGGGTTTTAGGGCCAGGGCCCCCCCCTCCCCCCCCCCCCCGGGTCCCTTAGATAGACCAAGTACATTCCTTAACGCCAGGCACACTGGGCTACAAAAATTAGGGTTGCGGGTTTGAGGTTTCGGGCATCTTGCACCCTCAAGGACTACCCAAACACCGAAAGCCCTGAAAAGCCAAAGACCTAGACCCCAACCCCTAAACCCTAAACCCTAAACCCTAAACCCTAAACCCTAGCTTCCCCCTGGTGTCGGGCTTTCCGAGACCCGGCAGTCCATGGCTCCTTTGCCAGTGGCGCCCTCTTGCGAGCAGCGGCCCACGCCCGAGAGGCCAGCTGTTGTTCAAAGAGGGGTTTAGGGTTTAGGGTTTAGGGTTTAGGGTTTAGGGTTCAGGGTTTAGGGGATTAGGGTTTAAATTTAGGGGTCATATAAGTGGTTTAGGGTCTGAGGCGCTTAGGGTTTTAGGGGTTTGGGGGTTTTGGGTTTTAGGGGTTTGGGGGTTGAGGCGTTTAGGGTTTTAGGGGTTTGGGGGTTTAGGGTCTAGGGCTAAGGTTTAGGGTTTAGGGCTAGGGTTTAGGGTTTAGGGGGTTTAGGGCCCTCGGGCCGAGGGCACCGTACCGGCTCGGCCAAGCTTAGCTGAGCAAACAGACCATTGGAGGCTGCTTGGCCGCCCTCAACCCAAAACCCTACAAACCCTACAAACCCCACAAACCCTACAAACCCTACAAACCCTACAAACCCTAAACCCTATACCCCCTAAACCTTAAGCCCCGACCCGGAGCAAGCAAACGGGAGCACCGGTTGGCTCATCCCTTTGCAAACCATCCATCCGCTGACCACCATGCCCTGGGGGACGCACAAACGGGCCCACAGAGCGGCTGCAGAAGGTCGTCACTCGGCTGAGAGGGTTAGAGCCCAATATAAAGCCGTAGGATGAAGCCCTAAACCCTAAACCCTAAACCCTAAACCCTTTTTTGGCCCTGACAACCCTAACGTTGCCTGAGATCAGACCCTAGAAGCCCTAAAACCCAAACTCTAAGCCCTAAAGCCCCAAACCCCAAGCCCACGACTCGAGATCCTTTGGGAAGAGAAGCCCTAAGCCCAATCCCTAAACCCCTACAGTCTATGGCTAGTTACACTTAGGGGACCCCTGATATACCCCTTATATATACCCTAAACCCTAAACCCTAAACCCTAAACCGTATATAAAACCCAAGGGCCCATACTTCAGAACCCCTCAAAAGAAGGTAAGGGACCATCTTTAGGGCCGATGAAACTACCCTTAGAAAAGTCGCCCACCTGGGGCCTAATTAGGGGGTTTTGGGGTTTAGGGTTTAGGGTTTGGGGTTTAGGGTTTAGGGTTGAGGGTTTAGGGTAGGGCGACTCCTTCCCCCCCTCCCGGACGACGCCCGGCTTCTCCCAGAAGCACAGGATTAAGCTCTGCAGGCTTGCCAACGACTCCGAGAGCCCACTTCGCTTCAAGGGTTTAGGTTTAGGGTTTAGGGTTTAGGGTTTAGGGTTTAGGGTTTAGGGTTTAGGGTTTAGGCTTCAGGGTTTAGGATTTAGGGTTTAGGGCCATTGGGTCCAAGAGGAACATGTCGGAGAGTCCTGAGCTTCGAGCAGGGGATGTTCTTAAGGTCATGAGTGCAAGGAAGATTTAAGGATCATTGGAGTCTCTGGCATCGGATGCCGAGGCAACCAGGAGGAGTTCCCAGGAGGTCTTCTTGGTTTAGGGTTTAGGGTTTAGGGTTTAGGGTGGCTTTCGCTGTTGCTTCACGAGCTCGCTTTTGGCTAGGGTTTAGGAGCTATTTCGAGGGGTCTCGCGACTTCGGCCCGTAAACCCCCCACAATTGACACCCTCAACCACGGCTAAGGAGGGCCCAGGGGAGCTTGGGGGGGGGGGGGGGGTGTGTAGAGGTAGGGTTTAGGGTTTAGGGTTTAGGGTTTAGGGTTTAGGGTTTAGGGTTTAGGGTTTAGGGTTTAGGGTTTAGGGTTTAGGGTTTAGGGTTTAGGGTTTAGGGTTTAGGGTTTAGGGTTTAGGGTTTAGGGTTTAGGTTCAAGGCATCAATCGTGACCCCTCTAACGGCCTGCCTCAGCGAGCGTGCTTTCACGCTCAATGGTCCTAGCAACCAACCGAGGCAACGCAAAAGTGGTGACTTTTGCCACACCCAGTGGGGCTCACATGGGGGTTTACGAAAATAATCAGTGACCCTGAAATAGACCCCAAATAGTAGAATTCCCTCATAATAAGTCAAGCTGAGGATCCATAACCAGGGCTGGACGAAACCCTGAACCTTCGAAAAGTACTGTACCTTAATTGGGGGGCAGGGGTTGGGGGGGGGGGGGGGGGGGGGGGGGGAGGTTTGGAGATTGGGGTGATATCGGGTTTCAGGCTATTTGGTGTCGAAGTATTTTTTTTTGGCATTAGTGCTTCAGGGCTTTCGACATTAGGCCTTCGGTTTCGGGCAATACCTGTGCCGAAAACTGTGCGGGAGGGGACTCCCTCCTCAAATCCGTACGCGCAAAACCAAAACGTCCAAAACAAAACCCTGTTGTCCCTAAACCACACCACTCCTCCATGTCCTCCATAAAACCGAAAAAGCCTGAACTCCTAAACACACACACACACACACAGACACACACAATAAACCCTCAACCTAAAAAGGTATCCTTGATCTTTGCGCCGTTACAGGTGGCCTCGGAACCCAAAGGGTTTAGAGCTTAGGCTTTTGGGGTTTGGGGTTTAGGGTTTAGGGTTTAGGGTTTAGGGTTTAGGGTTTAGGGTTTAGGGTTTAGGGTTTAGGGTTTCGGGTTTAGGGCCAAAGTTTAGGGTTTGGGGTTTAGGCTTCTAGGGTTAAAGGGGTTTAGGGTTTCAGGCTTTGGGGGGTGAACGTTTGTGGGGGTGACCTGTTTTTTGGGGATTTCGGGTTCAGGGTTACAGGGTTTTAATGGGCCATTCCAAAAATCAGGACCCCTTTTCTGGACCCCCCGAAATAGTAGGATTCCCTTATAAGAAGGACCCCAAGAAGGTACACCTAATTTCGGAAACCCTAAACCCTAAACCCCCATGAGCCCACACGACTGACAACTTCCAACCTCTCGCATTGGAGAGGCAGCCGCGAATGTTATCTGAGCCTGGCATCTAGCGCCTGACATACACTAAACCCTAAACCCTAGACCCTAAACCCTAAACCCTAAACCCTGAACCCTTGACCCTTAACTCTTAACCCTAACCCTAAACCCTAAACCCCAAAAGGTTTATTGGCTACAGGCCAGTACTTTTCTCCTCCTCAATCCCGGAGATGTAAGCCGATGTAGGAGGGAGAGGCCGGTTTAGGGTTTAGGGTTAGAAGCGTTCCCTTAACCCTGAGACCTGTTTGTTGCCTAGTATTCAGTCTACTAGAGATCCTAAACAGAAAGGAACAAGGGCCACTACTGGGGATCCTGACTTTAGTTTAGGTCTTCGTCTTAGGTCTTCGCAGCTTGAGACATTGAGGGTTTATCATCTCAACCAAGATGTCCTTCCTACCAGACCCCTAAGCCCTACATAAGCCATAAAAACTGAACCCTGAAACGCCCCAAAACCCCCCTAAACCCTAAACCCTAAACCCTAAAACCTAAACCCCAAACCCTAAACCCTAAACCTTAAACCCTAAACCCTAAACCCTAAACCCTAAACCTAAACCCTACGCCCCAAAACCCTAAATCCCAAAACCCCAAAGGCCCTTAACACCCCAAGCCAGGGATGTGGGGCTGAAGCTCTTGGAGTTCAGGGCTTTTGTGTATGTAAGGCATCTCAGCTGAAACCCTAAACCCTAAACCCTAAACCCAGGTGGCTCAGAAGATCTGAGTCACTTGTAGAGGTCTGCAAGAAGGCTCTTGGGGTCCTCGGTCTAAGCTTCAGGGCTCAAGCCACCAAAGCCGTTCAGGGTTTAGGGTTTAGGGTTTAGGGTTTAGGGTTTAGGGTTTAGGGTTTAGGGTTTAGGGTTTAGGGTTGACCTTCTGCACAGCTACATGCCAAGCCCAGAGGTCCACTCAGCGCTTTGAAGAGCGGCGAGCTAAAGCAAGGGCATCCAGCAATTCCTCTCCTGACCCTCAGGCTAATGTAGCTAGGGTATGCTAGGGTTTAGGGTTTTAGGGTTTTGGGGTTTTAGGGTTTTAGGGTTTTAGGGTTTTAGGGTTTTAGGGTTTTAGGGTTTTAGGGTTTTAGGGTTTTAGGGTTTTAGGGTTTTAGGGTTTTAGGGTTTAGGGTTTAGGGTTTAGGGTTTAGGGTTTAGGGCAAAACGTGCGAGAACAGCCCCTTTGACCGAAACCTGTAGGCCCTCAGAATTCAAGCCTGCACCGGTTCGTGGGTGTAGGTTTTAGGGCTTAGGGACGCCAAAACCTAAAGCCCCCCTAAGGGTTTAGGGTTTAGGGTTTAGGGTTTAGGATTAAGCCCTACGTGTGAACCGCTGGACAGCCCCTTGCCGGTGCGACGATGAACAAAGAGCACGGCCCACGCAGATCGCGCCGACCCCCCGGACCCTAAACCCTAAACCCTAAACCCTAAACCCGGTAAGTACTTGGGATGGGTGTGACAACAGATCAGGGTCAAGCTGGCAGACTAGTGCGAATGGACTCCTTAAACCCTAAACCCTAAACCCCAAATTCTAAACCCTAAACCCTATACCCTAAACCCTAAACCCTAAACCCTAAACCCTAAACCCTAAACCCTAAACCCTACTCTTGACTCTTGAAATTCGCAAGGTGGACCCGGGAGGAGGCCTGGGCAAGCTGAGAACTGTACAGCTGGCCGCCTATTCTGCAGCGGGAGGTGCTTTTCCTGGGCAGGTCGGCTTTCATGGTTTGCGTTTAGGGTTCAGGGTTTAGGGTTTAGGGTTTAGGGTTTAGGGTTTAGGGTTTAGGGTTTAGGGTTTAGGGTTTGGGGTTTGGGGTTTAGGGTTTAGGGTTTGGGGTTTAGGGTTTAGGGTTTAGGGTTTAGGGTTTAGGGTTTAGGGTTTAGGGGGTTCCTAGCCCTGAGCCCTCAAGATACAGACACGAAACCCTAAACTCCCCACAAACCGTTGAGCCCCTTGAAGAACCACCTGAAGACCGGCCTTATGGGCTCCAGGTTTAGGGTTTAGGGTTTAGGGTTTAGGGTTTAGGGGGTTCCTAGCCCTGAGCCCTCAAGGTACAGACACGAAACCATAGCCCCTCAGGAGCTCTAAACCCTCAAAGACATAAACCCTACACCCTATATCACCCCCTTTTGGTGCCTTAAACCACCCTAAACTTGTAAACTCTAACACCCTGAAACCCCTATTCCCTACCCCCCCCCCCCCTCCCTCTAGGGCATGCAGTTTGGGGTATGTACCCCCCTCCCGCCTGCAGGGCATGCAGTTTGGGGCATGTCAGACAAAGGGTTTAGGGCGTTTAGGGTTTTGGGCTGAGGGGTTCAGAGCGTTCAAGGGCTTTTGGTTTAAGCCGTTTGGGGTGGGACCGGAAACTCCCCTAAACCCTAAACCCGAAACCCTAAACTCCCCACAAACCGTTGAGCCCCTTGAAGAACCACCTGAAGACCGGCCTTATGGGCTCCAGGTTTAGGGTTTAGGGTTTAGGGTTTAGGGTTTAGGGGGTTCCTAGCCCTGAGCCCTCAAGGTACAGACACGAAACCATAGCCCCTCAGGAGCTCTAAACCCTCAAAGACATAAACCCTACACCCTATATCACCCCCTTTTGGTGCCTTAAACCACCCTAAACTTGTAAACTCTAACACCCTGAAACCCCTATTCCCTACCCCCCCCCCCCCTCCCTCTAGGGCATGCAGTTTGGGGTATGTACCCCCCTCCCGCCTGCAGGGCATGCAGTTTGGGGCATGTCAGACAAAGGGTTTAGGGCGTTTAGGGTTTTGGGCTGAGGGGTTCAGAGCGTTCAAGGGCTTTTGGTTTAAGCCGTTTGGGGTGGGACCGGAAACTCCCCTAAACCCTAAACCCGAAACCCTAAACTCCCCACAAACCGTTGAGCCCCTTGAAGAACCACCTGAAGACCGGCCTTATGGGCTCCAGGTTTAGGGTTTAGGGTTTAGGGTTTAGGGTTTAGGGGGTTCCTAGCCCTGAGCCCTCAAGGTACAGACACGAAACCATAGCCCCTCAGGAGCTCTAAACCCTCAAAGACATAAACCCTACACCCTATATCACCCCCTTTTGGTGCCTTAACCCACCCTAAACTTGTAAACTCTAACACCCTGAAACCCCTATTCCCTACCCCCCCCCCTCCCTCTAGGGCATGCAGTTTGGGGCATGTACCCCCCTCCCGCCTGCAGGGCATGCAGTTTGGGGCATGTCAGACAAAGGGTTTAGGGCGTTTAGGGTTTTGGGTTGAGGGGTTCAGAGCGTTTAAGGGCTTTTGGTTTAAGCCGTTTGGGGTGGGACCGGAAACTCCCCTAAACCCTAAACCCGAAACCCTAAACTCCCCACAAACCGTTGAGCCCCTTGAAGAAGCACCTGAAGACCGGCCTTATGGGCTCCAGGTTTAGGGTTTAGGGTTTAGGGTTTAGGGTTTAGGGTTTAGGGTTTAGGGTTTAGGGTTTAGGGTTTAGGGTTTAGGGCTAGGGTTTAAGGTTTTGAGGCTTTGTGGCTTTCAAGCTTTAAGGCTTTCGGCTTCACCTGAAGCGCCAAAGCCTGCTGTTGCTGCAGGTTGCTGAAAAGCTCATAGAGCAACCCATGACCGACCGCTGGAATAAGCCACAAAAGAAGGCGTTGGGTTCATCAACAGGGTTCACGTAGAAACGTACACCCCATTGAATCACTTCCCCCCTCTCGCCCTTCACCGTCACCACCTAAAGCCTAATCCTAAACCCTAAACCCTAAACCCTAAACCCTAAACCCTAAACCCTAAATTCCTAAACCCTAAACCCTAAGTTTTCGAGCTGGTAAACTCGGATTCGCCCTTGTCCCCTTGAGGAGAGGCGGCTGCTCTTATTCTGGGATCCAAGAACCCAAGAAGGGCTGAAGGGTTGAGGGTTTAGGGTTTAGGGTTTGGGGTTTGGGGTTTGGGGTTTGGGGTTTGGGGTTTGGGGTTTGGGGGTTTGGGGTTTGGGGTTTGGGGTTAGGAAACCCCCCCTTCAGGGTTTAGGGAAGGTGAAGTCCGAGCAAACTAGTCAGGCAAGCATCGCACGTCGTGGATGAAACCTGAGAGCGGCAAACCCTAAAACCCCCCCCCCCCCCCCCCCCCCCCCCCAAAAAAATAAAAAAAAAAAGAATAAGGGTACTACTGGGCATCCCCGATCAAGCCCAGAAAGTCATTGCTCAATTACTTGCAACTGGAGAGCCGTCCCTTAAATCCCCAACGCTAACTCTACCGCAGATATCACGACCTGTGACCCCAACCCCCAAAGCCTGCAAACCCCCAACCTCCGTTTTTACAGCTGCCCAAATCACAACCATTGTAAACAAATTAAGGCGTATACATATATATATATATATATGTATGTATATATATATATATATGGTAGCAGATATATATATATATATACGTATATATATAGAAGCCCTATATATCGACGCACATCGCTTTAGACGTTAGGCCCTAACCCTAAACCCTAAACCCTAACCCCCTTTCAACCCCTATCATATGCACCCAACCTTCAACCCTAAGCCCTAAACCCTAAATTCTACATGCTGAGCCCTCCTCACTCAAGCCCGGTGCCTTGGATGCATCCCGGCACGTCAACCCCAGGGCCGCGTTGCACCTGAACCCAATTACTTAGAAGCTGTTTGAGGGTTTGGGGTTTAGGGTTTAGGTCTAGAGTTTAGGTCTTAGGGTGTAGGGTAAGTCTGCTTAGTGTTCCCTAGAAATCCTATTATAGTCCCCATGACCTATCTGACTAGTACAGACGAGCTTCCAAGCAGGCTGTAGGGTTTAAAGGGTTCAGGGTGTAGGGTTTAGGAAGGGTTTAGTCGGGATGTAGGGATTTAGGGATTAAGGATTTCAGGGCTTTGTTGTTGAGGGCTAAGAGTTAAGAGCTTAGGGGGATTTAGGGGCTTAGGGTTTAAGGCTTAGTGTTTGGGGTTTAGGGTTTAGGGTGTAGGTTCATACAGAGTTTAAGGGCGATTTGGGGGGGAGGCTTTAGAGGGGGGAGCACCACTCGAGATATTCAGCAAACCCGCCTTGGTTTGCGAATGCACCCGGAACTTCTGGCCTCACGCGCTGGGCTCTCGCAGACGTCCCGTCATTGGTAATTTGTTTCAACCAAGCCTCCATCTTGTACCGGCCCCTTCGATGGCGCGATCCAATGGATGAGCCACACCGTGAGCTGCGGCTGCCGGCTCATCCCCTCTACCGGCCCAACATCATGCGCCCGAGCTAATCGGCTTCATACACCGCCAGTTCAAGCAGTTTCGAAGCTCGAAACTTTGGCGCCATGATGATGTGCAAGGCCCTTTCTCGGCAACTCGTGCGTTCCTCCACACATCCCTTGGCTTTGACATATGACCGCTCCTGCGCTGGTATAAATCCCGCAGCATCTCATCAGTCAAATGCCGCTGCAACAAGCCTTGCTGCTGTTCGCCTGTTTGGAGCTTCTGCACACCCACAATAAACCGTTAAAACCCTACAAACCTATACACCCTATAAACCCTAGGGCCCATCAACCCTGAACCCTTTCCAACCCTGAAACGCAAAAACCTTAGGGGCTGGGGTTTAGGGGTTTAGGGTACGTAACCCTATGATCCGTAAGCCCTAGGGGATTAGGGTTTATACTAGCAGTCCTTGATAGGGATTCTAGTATCAAGGACTGTTAGTATAAGGGGGAACATCCCAACCTATACTAAACCCTAAACCCTAAACCCTAAACCCTAAACCCTAAACCCTAAACCCTAAACCCTAAACCCTAAACCCTAAACCCGAAGGGGTTTAGGTTGTTAAAGCCTGTTGCGTCCGTGCCTTCACCCGTACCAAGCTCAAGCCACAGCGGCGTAGCCGCCTGAGCTGAGGGCCCGAGCAGATGCGCTCAGACCCGGAATCCCTAAACTCGGGTTTAGGGTTTAGGGATAATTAGGGTTTGGGGTTAGGGTTTAGGGTTTAGGGTTTAGGGTTTAGGGTTAGGGGTTTAGGGCTTAGGGTTTAGGCGAACGGTCATGGACGATCTGGAAGCAACGATGCCCATAAGTCTTTCCGAGCTGAATTACCTAGTTACGTTGGCCCCGAGTCTGTCTTCGCTGTTTCCTGCTTAGGGTTTAGGGTAACCAAGCAACCCTAGTGTAATGAGGATGTTTTTTTTTTTTTTGGGGCGGGGGGGGGGGGGGGGGGGGGTGGGTACTTTAGAAGACAACGAAAACAACGGGGCAAAAAGGTGCCACTGGGCTGCCAAGAAACTGGCATTTAGGGCTTAGGGTTGCAGCTGGGGTACGGCAAGCACGCATAACATTGTCAAGCAATATGTGAGTATGGTTCCTGCGATTGAGCTACTGAGATTCACGAGCGTGATAACGAAAATGATGAAGCAGATGGCATCTACGAGGTGAGCAAGTTGTCGAGGTCCTTTTTTCCCAGGCCCATGCTCTTCACCGAACACCGAAGGCGGGTCGCTCAAACACCGTGCGACGATGCGTGCACCAGGACCAATTGGAGACCTCGTCGTCTTCGTTTAATTTACCCCAAAAAGGGGACCCTTTCATTCAGAAGCCGTAGATGAGGCAACGAGGCACGCGCGGTTCAAGGAAAGACAAGCACCACCCTGAACCCTCGGACTCCAAACCCTAAACCCTAAACCCTAAACCCTAAACCCTAAACCCTAAACCCTAAACCTAAGCCCTAAGCCCCAAACCCCTAAGCGACCTCTGGTAGCTCTCCTGGCGAGTCTTGGCGGGGGTCATCTCTTGCTAAACCGTGCGGTCGGACACATCCTCGTGACCATCTGCTTAGGTGCTCACCCAGGCTGCCCCAGTAACCATGGGTTTAGGGTTTAGGGTTTAGGGTTTAGGGTGATAGCCTAGGGCATGTGCCTTTCTGAAAGGGCATGTAAGGGTCTGTAGGTGAACTTCCTTAGGTTAAGTCGAGGCGAAGCCATCTACCACGCGAAATAAAGTCACGATTTTGCGTCCCAAATGCCCGAAACCCTAAACCCTAAACCCTAAACCCTAAACCCTAAACCCCTAAGCCTGACAATCAACAACTTGTCTGAAAAAATATACTTTATGACCTGACGAAAAATCTACAGAAGGGCAGTAATTGCTGCAATCTCACAGCCTTGCCTTCTTCTCTCTCATTCTAACCCCTAAGGCAACTAGCCACCCCTAAACTCTAAACCCTAAACCCTAAACCCTAAACCCTAAACCCTCCAAGCAGCCCAAGCAGCCCAACAGCACGATAAGCAAAGCACCAAAAACCGGTAGACCTCGGAGCCCTACACCGAAATTTCGAAACCCTTATCCCTAAACCCTAAACCCTAAACCCTAAACCCTTATCCCTAAACCCTAAACCCCTAAAGCCTAAATCCGTTGTATCCCTAAACCCGAAAATCCAAATCCCTAAACCCCAAAAAACCCAAATCCCTAAACCCCAAAATCCCAAATCCCGAAACCCCTACATCCTAAACCCTAAATCCCTAATCCCCAGACCCTAAACCCTATATCCCTGAACCCTAAACCCTATACTATCCCTAAACCCTAAACCCGATACGTCCCTTAACCCTAAACCCGATAAATCCCTATCGCCCCTTCCGAACGTGACGCCGAGGGACTCTCGAAGTTGCCCTGGGCATCCGGCGCCTGACTTCTTAGGGTTCAGGGTTCAGGGTTCAGGGTTTAGGGTTTAGGGTTGAGGGTTCAGGGTTGAGGGTTTAGGGTTTAGGGTTTAGGGTCTAGGGTTTGGGATTTAGAGTGTATTGTCTAAGGGAAGCTACATGGTCCCTTCATGCAGTGCCTTACCTTCTTTAAATGGTTATGGAGGAAGGGGTTGTGGGCTTTGTTGGGTATACAAAGGGTATATAACAATCCCCCAATTAAGCCCACATTCAGGGACCATGTACCTACTCGAAGAAAACAGGGTTTAGGGTTTTGGGTTCTGGGTTTTGTCAAGCCGTTGTAGAAGATGACTGAGATTTCAGAGCTTTTGGGTTTAGGGTTTGAGGGTTAGGTTTTGAAGGTTAGAGGGTTTGGTTCAGGGCTTGAGGCTTCGAAGGCTTGCTAAGGGCTTAAGGTAGAGGGTTTAGGAGTTTTGGTGTTCGCGGCCTTTAGGGCTTTAGGGTTCTAGGGTCCCCAGGCTTTGGGGGCTTTAGGGTTCTTAGGGCAAGTATATGAAGTAGGGTCCCAAAAGGCCACCAAGTATATACACTCACCAATTCTAAAAAGGAACCTTATATACACTCAATCAAAACAGAAATATATACCCTACTAAATATGCGTTTGGGTTTTAGGGGTTGAAGTGAGGCTTAGGGTATTCTGAAGTGGCACATCGCGCCTCATACTTTGCAGGGGGGTGACTGGAACGTGTGTTCCAACCTGGCGCGCGGAGACACACAGAAAACCCTAAGCCCTAAACCCTAAACCCTAAACCCTAAACCCTAAGCCCTGTATGCTAAACCCTAAACCCTAAACCCTAAGCCCTGTTTCCTAAACCCTGAACCCTGGACCCTGAACCCTAAATAAACCCTAAACCCTAAACCCTAAACCCCAGACCACTAGGGCTTTGGGTCAGGGGCTCTAGAACTTCGGGAATCCTTGTAGGGCAACTGGGCCGAATCTCACTAAACCCTATACCCTAAACCCTAAACCCTAAACCCTAAACCCAGGACTTTGGATCAGATGCTTAGACCCTCAAAAACGAGCTAGAAACCTTGAACCCACAAGCCCTACCGTTATACCCTAAACCCTAAACCCTAAACCCTAAACCCTAAACCCTAAACCCTAAACCCTAAACCCCAGACCACTAGGGCTTTGGGTCAGGGGCTCTAGAACTTCGGGAATCCTTGTAGGGCAACTGGGCCGAATCTCACTAAACCCTATACCCTAAACCCTAAACCCTAAACCCTAAACCCAGGACTTTGGATCAGATGCTTAGACCCTCAAAAACGAGCTAGAAACCTTGAACCCACAAGCCCTACCGTTATACCCTAAACCCTAAACCCTAAACCCTAAACCCTAAACCCTAAACCCTAAACCCTAAACCCTAAACCCTAAAACCCTAAACCCCAAACCCTAAACCCTAAACCCTAAAAACCCTAAACCCTAAAAACCCTAAACCTCAAAACCCATTCTGTATACATCTCCACAGCCCCTCTTCATCGACAAGAGCTCATGTAAGGCTGCTTGAGTCCCCCAGGCACTTCAGCAGGCCCTCCACCCAAGCCTACTTTAGGGTTTAGGGTTTAGGGTTTAGGGTTTAGGGTTTAGGGTTTAGGGTTTAGGGTTTAGGGTTTAGGCCAACTCCTTCAATAGCCCAATGTGGTCAGAGGCCAGTTAGAAACAAAGTAATATTTGAACTAGCAAGCACTCCTCCAAGTATCACCTGTAAGTGTAGACCCTAAGCCAAACCCTCAACCCCGCCAACCCAAAGATGGTGGTGCAAACTTCGGGACTTCTAGAACTTTCTGTCACAGGTTTTCACAGTGGTAGGGTTTAGGGTTTAGGGTTTAGGGTTTAGGGTTTAGGGTTTAGGGTTTAGGGTTTAGGGTTTAGGGTTTAGGGTTTAGGGTTTAGGGTTTAGGGCTTAGGGTTTAGGGTTTAGGGTTAAGTTTAGTGCTTAGGGTTTAGCGGTGAGGTCTTTTTGAGTTTAGGGCTTAGGGGCTCTGAGCTCTAGGTCCTTGGGTGCAACCCAACTATGGGCCGAAGCAAAGGCAGAGCTTGAAGTTTTGGGGTTTAGGGTTGTTTAGGGTTTAGGGTTTAGGGTTTGGGGTGTGGGTTTAGGATTTAGGGTTTAGGGTTTAGGGTTCACGGGCTTGAGGGTTTAGGTTTAGGGTTGATCAGTTGGGGTTTGCAGGGTTTCGGTCTGAAGGCTCAAACGACTTGAGTGTTTAAGGAAGCAAGGTTTTGCCCGAAACCCGAAGAGCCCTAAACCCCATAAACTCTAAGCAAAGGGCTACAGGCTTTGAGGTTTCCAATGCGCTTAGACATGTGAACCCTCAACAGATTCTTCAACACACCCCACCCCCGCGCCACCCTCACTCTGGACCATGTTGCGCGGCTCCTGCGAACAAGGGCTCTTCCGACTTTGGGCTGCGGTTTTAGGGTTTAGGGTTTAGGGGTTTTCGGAAGGGGGGGGGGGGTGGCACAAACCCTAAACCCAAAACCGCATCATTGATACAACATGGGGGGGGGTCAGAGGTTCAAGATGCCGGGGTTCAACATGCTTTCAGCCTTGGATCCCTTAACCCTAAACCCTACACCCTAACCCCTACCCCTAAACCCTGATTAAACCTCAGAGACTCCAAAACACCTGCACTGCACTCTGGAAGGTTCACTAAGCATATGGTAGGGATCCGACACTCATCCCTAAACCCAAACCCCTAAACCCCCGCAATCCTACTCCCCTCAGCCCTACACCGTAAACCCCACACCCCAAACCCGAAACCGTCAGGACCCTAAACCCTCAACCCTAAACCCTCATCCCTAAACCCTAGCCCTAGACCCTAAGCCCCAAACCCTCAGCGTTTCGAGCTCGTCCTGCGTCTTCTGCAGCAAAGTTGGTCCCACGGCCCCGGCATTCTTCCTGGAAAAACAGGGGCTTTCCCAGCCTGTTTAGGGTTTAGGGTTTAGGGTTCAGGGTTTAGGGTTTAGGGCTAGACCCAGGAGTAACCTAGGAAAAAAGGTGCCCTGTTTGGTTTTAAGGGGCTTATGAGGGAACCCCAAGCCTAGAAAAAAAACATGGGCCTACTAGGCCTGTTAGTATTCGGGGGAGCATCCCGATGTATTTCCCTAGACACTAGAATAAGGGCTGAGAGTCTAGGGCTAGGTGTTAGGCTTTGGTGTTTAGGGTTTATGGACCAAGAGTACCCAAGGAAAAACAAGGGTACCCCTCTTGGTTTCAAGGGGCGTATACAGGAACCTAAACCCGAACAAGAGGGGACCTCAAACCCATCATCTTGACAAAACGATCCCTAAACCCTTATTCTGAGAACTGGGGGGCTCTGCACAAGAGGGTGCTGGGTGGTTCAGGCTACTTATGGTCTAGGGTTAAGGACTATATAAGGCTTTAACTACAAGGCAATAGAGGGTTATATAGGGGAATCAGATTCAACGGCCCCTTCTCTACTAATTGCTGAAGAACCCCGAAAACATGAAAATAGTCTTCCTTAGTACGGGTAATATAGGGAGTATTATTCTGTATTCTTTTGGGGTTCTCCCGCAGTGGCCTCCTGTCAGACACTGCCGGCAAGGCCTCCGCAAACGTCGGCCGGTCGGGTTTAGGGCTTATAGGGTTTAGGGTTAGGGTTTAGGGTTTAGGGTTTAGGGTTTAGAGTTTAGGGTTTAGGGTTTAGGGTTAGGGTTTAGGGTTTAGGGTTCAGGGTTTAGGGTTTAGGGTTTAGGGTTTAGGGTTTAGGGTATAGGGTTTAGGGTTTAGGGTTTTGCTGTGATAGGGCGTAGGTGCTGTGAAGGTTAGGTTTCGGAACAAGCTCGAAAGCTTCGTGGGGTGCGAAGAGCAGCTTTGGCCCAGTTGTGGAGGGCCGTCTAACACTTTTCTCCCACCCCACGCCGTCCGAGGCGGCAAAGCCACCCAAACCTATTCCTTTTAGGGTTTAAGCCTCAACTCAAGGCAACAGTCCACTTCTAAAACTTGTTCAGTTTCATGACGTTCGGGGTTGGGTCCGAGAGTCAAAAGGAATGGTAGGGGGGTCGGGGTTTCTTTCAAGGCAGTTTCAGGCTAGGGGCCAGGCAGGGCACGCTGCGGCGAGGCCCCATGCTGTGGGAGAGCGACCTGGGTCGGCTTGCGCCATCGAGGTCGAAGGGCTCAAGCGCCGCCCACCAACGTAGGGGGGCGGCCTAGGCCCTGAGTTTAGGGTTTAGGGTTTCGGGTTTAGAGTTTAGGGTTTAGGGATTAGGGTTCAGGGTTGGGATAGTATGAAAAAATTAAAGTTCTATTCCTTGTTAAGTAAAGAACCCTTGAAAATGTAAAATGTTACCCCACTATGACATATTTAGGGCGTATGGTTTACCTGGGACCCTGTTTACCTACAGTTTTCAGGGCTATTCCTATTCAAAAAAGGGGGGGGGGTACTTACGGTTTAACTGTAGGTAAACATAGGGCTCCAGGTAGGGCTTATCCCCAAAGCCCTCAACAAAAAAGCCCAGTATTGATCACAGGGTCTGGGGGCTCTCATCTCTAAGGGGACTGGAGACTGGTATATATCCTGTGTGCTAGTCACTGCTGTCACCCTGGAGCTCGTGCCCCGGAACCCCACGAATGTGTTGCTCCCGAATGCCCGGTTTAGGGTTTAGGGTTTAGGGTTTAGGGTTTAGGGTTTAGGGTTTAGGGATTCAGGGTTTGGGGTTTAGGGATTCAGGCTTCTTGAAACCCGGAGCAACTCTACCAGGACCCGGAGACGATCGTGGCCACAAACCTGCTCGAAGTGTGCCAAAACATCCCTAAACCCCAATCTCTAACCCTAAGCGAACTAAAGGCCCAAACAATCCTCAGCCCCCTTCAACCTAAAACCCTAATCGCCTAAGCCACCGAAAGCCTAAACCCCCAATCCCCCCTCATCCCCCTAAACCCTAAACCCGAACCCTAACCCTAAACCCTAAACCCTAAACCCTAAGCCCTAAACCCTAAACCCCAAACCCTAAACCCTAAACCCTAAACAAAGCCCGCCACCTGCCTCCTGCTGGCCCGAGGTGGTCTCAGGTTCGCCAGAGGTGCCTAAAGCTTAGGGTTTAGGGTTTAGAGTTTGGGGTTTAGGGTTAAGGGTTAAGGGTTAAGGGCATAGGGTTTAGGGTTTTAGGGTTGAGGGTTAAAGGGTTTAAGGGTTAAGGGCATAGGGTTTAGGGGTTTAGGGTTTAGGGTTTTAGGGTTGAGGGTTTAGGGTTTTAGGGTTTAGGGCTTGATTGGAGTTTAGGGTTTGGGATTAAGGGCTTGGGGTTTCAGGGTTAAGGGCTTAGGGTTTTGGGGTTTTAGGTTGGGATGTTGCCGGATTATGCTAGCAGTCCTTCATAGGGAGTATAATAGGGGCGACTACAATCCCTACGCCCCAACCGGGTGGTTTGCCCACACACAGTGGTCAAGCATGGGTTTGGACAAGCATGCTTGAATCAGCTCTTGCCGCAGCATGTCAGCATGAACCATGTGGCACCCAACAGCCCAAAGCCTAAACCTTAAACTCCAGAAGTTCTTGGTCCTATTTAATAGCTCAGGATTTCGCAGACGACTCGTCTTGTGGCCACTACACTACTGACGCAGTCCCGTGCTTGTTGGGTCGCGCGGCCACAGGTCCGCGGTCTGCAAAGACGGACACGGCCCTGGCATACGGGAAGCGGGGCGCAGACGCTGGGCAGCTCGCTGAGGAGGCTTTCTTTCTGCCTCCGAAGCAGGTGGCCAGCGTCTGCGCCCCGCTTCCCGTATGCCAGGGCCGTGTCCGCCTCTGCAGACCGCGGACCTGTGGCCGCGCGACCCAACAAGCACGGGACTGCGTCAGTAGTGTAGTGGCCACAAGACGAGTCGTCTGCGAAATCCTGAGCTATGAAATAGGACCAAGAACTTCCGGAGTTTAAGGTTTAGGCTGTGGCTGTTCGTTGCCCACAAGCAGAAGACGCGGGCAAACCGTAAACTGTCTTACGCCTCAACCCTGAACCCACGCCCGAAAGCAGTGTTATTTCCTTGAAGCCCAGGACGACAAAACACCGAAGCCCTCGTGCTGGACTCGTGCCTGAAACACTCCAAAGCCCAAACCGTAAGACGCGCGCGCGGGCAAACCATGGGTTCTGCGAAGTCCGGAACGCAGGGAAACCCGCAGAGGGTCGTCGTTTATGAAGAAAAAAACGAAAAAAAGAACACTGTTGAAAGGCCGGCAAAGGCCAGAAACGCTGCGCCTGCGCATGTTTTATGTACCTTCCAAAAACAAGCGCGGGCAAACCATAGGGTTGCACCGAATCCCTACTAAGGACCGTTAGTATAAGGGCTTAGGGTTTAGGGTTTAGGGTTTAGGGTTTAGGGTACTCATAGCTGTATTTATGACCATGTTAGGGCACTTAAGAGGCTTATGAGTGGGTTATAAGTACAGTCATGATTGATGAATAAGTACCCCGAACCTCCAAGTAGGGTTTAAGGGTTAAGGCTTAGGGTTTGTAGGTTTTAGGGCTTAAGGTTTTAGGGTTTAGGGATTCAGGGTTGAGAGTTTACAGGGTTTATGGGTACACGGTGGTTTATAGGGTTTTGGGGGGGGTTTATAGGGTTTATTGGGGTGTTTAGGGTTCATAGGGTTTAGCTGACGGCTTAGGGTTTACAGGGGTTAGGGCCATGTAGGGTTTAGGGTACCCTTTTTGGGGCGGCTACTGACTCTATAAGGGAACTCAGAACCACATCAACAAAAAAAACGAAAAACGGGCAAACAATGTACTTCTGTGCAAATATTCCCCCTTATACTAACAGTCCTTAATAGGGATTATAGTTGGGGTAGTATAACCCCTATTAAGAGCTGTTAGTATAATAAGGGGAACATCCCTATACTGCGGGGCTACACAGCTTAGGGTTGAGCGTCTGAGTGGCAACCAACACTTGCACCGCACAAGCCGAGGCGGCAGCATGTCTCTTGAGCATTTTGGGGTTTAGGGTTTTAGGTTCTAGGGTATATGGTACAAGGCTTAGAGTTTAGGTCTTCGGGTATAGGATTGAGGGTTCAGGGGTTAAATTCCCAAGCCCCGAACCCTAAACCCTAAACGCCAAACCCTCGAACTCAACACCGCCTGCGTCATCCAGAAAGCTTTCGTTTCGACTGCACGTCTCCTTGCAGCTTGTGGGTTTAGGGTTTAGGGTTTAGGGTTTAGGGTTTAGGGTTTAGGGTTTAGGGCTTAGAGTTGAGGGTTTAGGGTTTAGGGTGTCCAGGTCGGCCGGGAGGTGGCACGTGCAGGGGTCAAGGACTCAGACGTCTGGCTTTGCTTGGAGGTTCATGGTACTTGATAACCAATTAGAACTGTACTAGGGTTTAGGGTTTAGGGTTTAGGGTTTAGGGTTTAAATTAGGGTTTAGGGTTTAGGATTTAGGGTTTAGGGTTTCTGTACCAATAACCCACTTATAAGCCCCTTAAGTGCCCTAAGTGCAGTGATAATTGGTTAACGAGCACCATGAACCTTCACGTAGTGCTACGGTGTTGTGTCTCTTTGCCTCTCCCTCCCTCCCTCCCTCCCTCTGTCCCTCTCTTAAGGGGCAAAAGGAGGGACCCCTACAAGGGACCCTTCATCTTATTCCCGTATATATTCCCGTATATGTGCCTTCTAAGTATTCTATTGTCCTTATATGCCGAAGTAGCCCCCAAATAACCCCCAAATGACCCAAAAGGTCCCTTAAGGGTCCCTCCTTTAGTCCCTTGACTCTCTCGTTCTCTCCCTGTCTCCCTCTGTCTCTCTCTCTTGTTCTCTCTTCCTCGGGACATTGCATGATCCGAGAGTGTCTAAGTCTAAGCCGCAAGGCCTGACACTTCACCCTAAGACCTAACCCTACACCCCACACCCTAACCCTAAACCCTAAGCCCTAAGCCCTAAACCCTAAACCCTAAACCCTATAAGCCCTAACCTCTAAGCCCTAAACCCACAGACCCTGAAGCACCCCAGTCCGAAACCCCAAAAGCCGTACCTAGAACCCCTGAACTGGCCCTAGGTGAAACCTAAAGCGCGCTTAAAGCCCCAATCACGCCCCAACATCTCATTTAAAGTGGCGTTTAGGGTTTATGGAGGGTTTAGGGTTTAGGGTTTAGGGTTTGGGGTTTGGGGTTTGGGGTTTGGGGTTTAGGTTTAGCAGGGTTGATGAAGGCCGGCAGTCCTCAAACCCTAAACCCTAATTATTATGTAGCCTGCCCACGAAGCTCCCTAGACCCAGGTTGCCCTCAACAGGCCCTCAGACCTTCGAAACTTAGTAGCCCAGTAGCCAGATTATGAAAAGGGCACCCTTTTTTGGGTTGGTTACTTTATAAGGGAACCTTGAACCCAAAAAAAGGGTAAAGGGTACTACTGGGCTACCAAGTTGAAAAAGAGGGTGCTACGGAGACTTCGAGAACCAAACAAGGAACGACAAACCCAAAAACCAAAACCCTAAACTCTAAGGCTAGTTGCATGGTCCCTGAATATGGGACCTCTCATGGGGACCCTACCCAATAAAACCCAAGGGCCCCGTACTTCAGAACCAACCCTAAACCCTATTTAAACCCTAAACCCTAAACCCTAAACCCTAAACCCTAAACCCTAAACCCTAAACCCCAAAACCTCAACCCTAAACCCTAAACCCTAAACCCTAAACCCTAAACCCTAAACCCTAACCCTAAACCCTAAACTCTACAGACTCAAAACCCTGAAGCCACCGAGGCCTGATACGTTTCTCTTCGCCATGGTCGAGGCTGACTGAGTCTTGAAACACTTGCCCAGGTGTCATGCAAGGAGGGCCCCCCCCCGGGCTATGCCAAGTGTCTTGGGGACCACATGAACCCTAAAATTGGGGTCATAGGATTCAAAAGAGGCCGGCGATGAATAAACCAGAAAGTCCCGATAAGGTCATCTGCGCATTTTCTTCCTACCCCTAAGCCCTAAACCCTAAACCCATATAAACCCTAAGCCCTGCTGCTCTTTTTCTGGGTTCACCCGCAACCTGGCCCAAAAACAGGGTGCCCCCTTTCTCTTCAACGGGGTGTTCGAACGGAGCCTCAACCCATTGGTGCCACTTATACACCCTAAACCCTAGACCCCAAAACCTCAACCCTAAACCCTAAACCCTAAACCCTAAACCCTGAACCCTAAACCCGAAACACACCACTAACCCGGCCGAAGTGAACTTGGCCCAGCGAAGACGCTCAAAGCTTCAGCAGCGATGTGTAGGGTTTAGGGTTTAGGGTTTAGGGTTTAGGGTTTAGGGTTTAGGGTTTAGGGTTTGGGGAAGGGGGGGCCGGTTCAAACGCAACTTGCGCGAGCAAGGGCCCTGCAAGGACTGACGTGGGAGTTTCCAGACATTAGAGTCCCGCTTCCTGAAACGTCAGCAGAAGCCTCTTTGAAAGGACCCCGAACAAGGGGGACGACCCTTTTTGGGGGTCTTTATGGATTTTGGCGGCCCCAAGGCCCTAATTTAGAGAACTCACCATGTCGGAAACCCCCACATTGTGAGAGGCGACTGTACCCTTCTGTGTCTGTTTACCTCTCGCTTTCCCAAGCAGGCGCCCATGCGAGACGGAGCCCGTAAGCCCCTAACTCCTTGCCTGGAGGGTACTTGGAGGTTCATACTAACCAATTATGACGGTACCTTTAACATCCTTTAACTGTACTTATAACCAGAATAGGGCACTTAAGGGGCTTATAAGTGGGTCATAAGTACAGATATAACCGGTTAATAGGTACCATGAACCTCCAAGACGAGGGTGTGGGCTCACGACTGGCGGCACAGGACGCAAGGCTAATTTCTCACAGGAGGGGGAGGGGCTCGGCCCTTAAAAATTTCGACGCCCAAGAGCAGCCTGATAAAGGGGGTCTGTTTTTTGGATTAAAGGAGCTTGCAAGCGAACCTAAACCCCAAAAAGAAGGGAATTAGGGCCTTCTCTGGTCCTCGTTTGACTTCAATTACACCATCTGCAAGACCCCTCCACCCACCCCGAATTCCTTGGGGACGACATGAACCCCAAAAAGGGGTTTATGGCACATTTACCTTCATAGGATTCAAGTAGTATAGGGTGTGTGACCCCAATTTTGGGGTTCATGTGGTCCTCATAATCTACTTCTGGTTCTGCTTTCCTCTCTCGCCCATGTGAGACGTAAGAGCCGCAAGCCCGTACTCAGAGACAAGGGGTTTAGGGTTCAGGGTTTAATGTTTGGGGTTTAGGGTCTATAGGGTTCACTCGCACCTTGCCTGGAGGGTATGGGCTCACGACTGGCGGCACAGGACGCAAGGCTAATTTCTCACAGGAAGGGATAGGGGGTCGGCCCTTAAATTAACGATGCCCAAAGGCAGCCTAGAAATAAAGAGGGTCTGTTTTTGGATTAAAAGGGCTTATCAGCGGACCCAGACCCCGAAGAGAATGCAATAAGGGCCTGCCATGCGTCTAGTTTAACTGCAATTGCACCATCCGCAAGAATCCGCCACCCACCCTCAAACCGGCCCTTCCTTGGGGACGACATGAACCCCAAAAGGGTTGCTTCTAGTAGTATAAGGTGTATGACCCCAAATTTCGGGTTCATGTGGTCCCCAGAATCTGCTTCTGTTTCTGCTTTCCTCTCTCGCCCATGTGAGACGTGGTAGCCGCAAGCCCGCACTCAAAGGCAAGGGGTTTAGGGTTCAGGCTTTAGTGTTTAGGTTTTAGTTTTACAGTCTGGTGGTCTTTTATCTGTTCCATAAACTACCCAATATCGCCCCTACATACCACAATGCGGACCCCCATATCTACCCCTCTTAAAACAGAAACCCCAAGTAAAGAGACCACCAGCCTGTCTAAGGTTTTAGGGTTTAGGGTGTAGGGTTTAGGGTGCAGGGTTCGCTCGAAGGGTTTAGGGTTTAGGGTTTAGGGTTTAGGGTTTAGGGTTTAGGGTTTAGGGTTTAGGGTTTAGGGTTTAGGGTTTAGGGTTTAGGGTTTAGGGGCTTGCAAGCGAACCTAAACCCGAAAATGAAGGCAAGAAGGGCCTACGCTTGCTGCAAGAATCCTCCACCCACCCCCAAGCCGGCCCTTCCTTGGGAAGGACATGAACCCCAGAACGCTTCATGTACCTTAATAGGGTTTAGGGTTTAGGGTTTAGGGTTTAAGGTAGGATTTCTAGTAGCACAGGGTGGTGTATGACCCCAATCTTTAGGGTTCATGTGGTCCTAACCTAGAACCACCTGGGACCCGAGTTGCCTACAGTTTAGTAGCAAGTCCGTAAACCCTAAACCCTAAACCCTAAACCCTAAACCCTAAACCCTAAACCCTAAACCCTAAACCCAAAACCCTAAACCCTAAACCCTAAACCCTAAACCCCCCCCCCCCCCCCGCCCCCGATTTAACAGGTAGAGCCCCAGCAAGCTGCAGGTAAAATAGGGCCCCAGGCAGTGACTACATAGCAAAAAGGTGATGAAACTGGGGCCGAAGCCCTTTTCCCTAAGCCCTAAGCCCTAAACCCTAAACCCTAAACGTCAAAGTAGCAGCTCCCGGCATGGAGTGCCGATGAACTCGGGTCTCGTGGTAGCCTATATAAGGGACCCCCAAACCCTAAGCCCTAAACCCTAATAGACCCTAAACTCGAAACTTTAAAAAAACCTAAGAGGCCCTAAACCCTAGACCTTAAACTAGGGTTCAGGGGTTTCGGGGGCTAGGGTTTAGGGTGCCGTAGGCCTGAAGGGCTCGTGTCTCTGCCGCAGGGTCGAGAGCTGGCTACTGAAACTAAAAGCGCTTGCACAGGTGTCGTACAAGGAGGGGCCCCCCGACTAGACCTAAGTGCCTTGGGGACCACATCAACTCTAACATTGGGTCGTATACCCTATACCATAATTTCTGTGTTTTAAGCAGCATAAGAGGAAAAACCCGTTTTGGGGTTCATATGGTGCCCAAGAGGTAAGCAATAACCCTATTGAGGGCTTCTTTTGCGTCTCCAGTTACAAGAAGGACTCCTCCCCATGTAGGGACCCTGGCACAGAACTGTGCAGGACAGCGGCTGCCACACTAATGCAGGACAACGGAAGACTGAGGCATCGCTTCATGGTGTCCTGGAGTATGTCAGCTGCGTCCACAGGTTGCGACCAAGCTGTTGGGTTTGTCCGCGTCTCTGCCAAGGATGGCGAGCTTGGCACAGCAATGTCCGGTTCAACTTCGTCGTCGCTTGCTCCATCGAAAACGGCCCGTTCATCACCCGTGAGGAAGAACATTCTGTTCTTTGTGTCCTGACTGATCGCGACCAAGAGGGACTGTTCTGCTGCCTTGAGATAAGATGTTTCCAACCCGATGGCTTGGTCCAGCAGTGCGAGTTGGATACGCTCCGTGCGCGACGTGCACGGATTGCCTTGGGCCTGGGATGCCATGCTAACTTTTGCGGCGCTGTGAGCTGGCGAATCCAAAAAAAAGGCCTGCGATGAAGGATCCTAAAGTCCCTACTACTACTACTACTACTACTACTACTACTACTACTACTACTACTACTACTACTACTACTACTACTACTACTACTCTAAAGTCCCTATCCAAAGTCATCTGTGACTTTTTGCAGAAATTCTGCAGAGCTGGAAGGCCAAACCCCAGACATCCCTCGAAGAAGCCACCAACAAATTCCCCAAACCCCGAAACCCCCCCCCCCCCCCCTAAACCCTAAACCCTAAACCCTAAACCCTAACCCCTAAACCCTAAACCCTAAACCCTAAACCCTAAACCCTAAACCCTAAACCCTAAACCCTAAACCCCCCCCCCCCCACAACACTATACTCTGCGCTGGCAGGCTCCTATGGGATGTTCAACGTTCCCCCTTCTTCTAACAGTCCTTAATAGGGATTGTCGCACCCCATCCCCCTATAATAATGTCTAGTAAGGACTGTTAGTATAAGGGGGAACATCCCAAGCTATACTGTACCCTAAACCTAAACCCTAAACCCCAAACCAGAAGCCCTTCGAATGGATCTGAATCCTTTGGCTCTCCTCCGCGCTGTCCGAGAGCTCCCAGTCGCCAGTGGAGGTGGAGGCCTCTTCGGTTTAGGGTTTAGGGTTTAGGGTTTAGGGGTTAGGGGTTTAGGGGTTTAGGGGTTTAGGGGTTTAGGGTTTAGGGTTTAGGGTTTAGGGTTTAGGGTTTAGGGGTTTAGGGGTTTAGGGGTTTAGGGGTTTAGGGGTTTAGGGGTTTAGGGTTTAGGGTTTAGGGTTTAGGGTTTAGGGGTTTAGGGTTTGGTTGGTCATGAACCCGAAACTATTGCAGGTAAATTAAGAGCCGCGGACTGCCGGAGTCCAAACCCTAAACCCTAAACCCTAAACCCTAAACCCTAAACCCTAAACCCTAAACCCTAAACCCTAAACCCTAAACCCTAAACCCTAAACCCTAAACCCTAAACCCTAAACCCTAAACACCACATCTAGCCGCACCTAAGAGCTAGCCGCGCTCGAGGGCACGAACTACCCTAAGGCTTTTAGGACCCTCCTACAGTCGTCTTAGGGCTCCTACAGTCGTCTTAGGGCAACTACACGCGTTTAGGGTTTAGGGTTTGGGGTTTAGGGTTTAGGGTTTAGGTTTTGGGGTTTTGGGGTTTAGGGTTTAGGGTTTGGGGTTTAAGGTTTAGGGTTTAGTCTTAGGGGAACTGCATTTAGGGTTTAGGGGTTTGAGGTTTGGGGTTTCGGGCTGAGGGTTCAGGGCTCTTAGGGGAACTACACGGTCCCTCAGTACGGGCCCGTAGAAGGGGGACCCCTTATATATCCTATCCAACCCAAGGGCCCATACATCAGAGCCCTGCAACGGAGGTAAGGGACCACACTCGGGCCGAAACGACCCTCAAACTACAGAGGGGACTGGTACCTCCTATGGAGAGTTCTTCATAATGCTCTCAAGGGAGGGGGGTTTCATGGGGGGTCAGTGCCTAGGGAATCTTGGGGAAGCTTAGGAAGCCTTAGGGAGTATGGGGGAGGATCAGGGAACCTTGGGTTGTATGGCCCCCTTGAACCCCCTTCCCTTAAGAACCCTTTTCGTTCTGGGGTCTCAGTTCCTGGCGTTTTGAGGTCCCGAGAGCCTTAGGCTAAAACCAAGAACCCTCGCAGAACCAAACCCTCTCCATTCCCAAACCTCACGCTACAAGCCCCCAAACCATAAAAACCCTAAGCAAAAACCGAAAACCCCCTAAAACCCCCAAAACTCCCAACAATAACCCAAAAAATCTAAATCGCAAAAACCACCACAAACCCTGTTGGTCCCAACCATAGAGATGCTTAGTTGCTGAGTTCATCGGGGATTATAGTATCCCAAAAAGGGTACAGGTTTAGGGTTTAGGGTTTAGGGTTTAGGGTTTAGGGTTTAGGGTTTAGGGTTTCGGGTTTAGGGCTTGGGGTTTAGGGAGTGTGCTCACTGAACTACTGAGGATGCATGCGAAGTGGCGGTGATGCTCTCGCTGCTTGTGCGGGGCCTGAAGCTTCTGTCGTGGCAGGGCTTAGGACTCAGGCGTTTAGGGTTGTAGGGGGTTTAGGGTTTAGGGTTTAGGGTTTAGGGTTTAGGGTTTAGGGTTTAGGGTTTAGGGTTTAGGGTTTAGGGTTTAGGGTTTAGGGTTTAGGGTTTAGGGTTTAGGGTTTAGGCAAGATGAAGGCTAAAATTGTTTAGGCTTCAGGCTTCTGGTTTAGGGTTGAGGGGTCGTGTACCCTATAACTACAACAATAATTCCCCTGAAGGTATATATCCCTAAGGGTCCATGTACCCATATAGTACCTATGCTACTGCATGGGAACCTCTTTCAGGCCCAAGTAGGGTTTAGGGTTTAGGGTTTAGGGTTTAGGGTTACGGGGTACATGGACCCTTTGGGTATGAACCCAGAAACCCCTCTAGGGTGTTCGGAGTTGAGGAGTCTAGGGGTATGGGAGGGTTGAGGAGTCAAAAATTTCTAGGGTGCTGCACCCCCCTTATTCAGTAGGTATGTCCCTGAAAACAAGGGCTTAGGGTTTAGGGTGTAGGGTGCGGGGTGTAGGGTCTAGGGTGTAGGGCTTCGGATTTAGGGTTTAGGGGGTAAAAGAAGGGAATAAGGGCCTACTCTGGGTCCGAGTCCAGTTCAGGACGACGTAGGCACTCCTTCCGCTGTTTCCGGAGCGACGGCGTGTGGCCGGTATACCTACTAAATAGGGAGTACTTGCCACTAATCTGTAGGTAGATAGGGCTTCAGGGGCCTTTCAACCCCTAAACCTCCTAAACCGTCCGCCCCCTAAAGGGTTTCGGGCTTAGGGTTTAGGGCGAGGCCCGAAAGCCTACACCCCAAACCCTCGACCCTAAACCAACTTCAATCAAAGGCCCCTAAGCCGCGAACAAGCCTTCTGACGCCCCCCAAAACACTAGAGTCCTTGAGCCTGAGCACCCTAAACCCCAAACCCCCCAAACCCTAAACCCTAAACCCCAAACCCCAAACCCCAAACCCCAAACCCTAAACCCTAGCCCTAAACCCTAAACCCGAGACCCCTACACGAAACCCCTTCATGGGCCCTCAGGGAGCCAAGGGGCAGCTGCGCGCAGTCGGCGGCCTGGGTTTAGGGGGTTTGGGCCCTTGCCCTAAACCCTCAACCCTCAACCCTCAACCCTAAACCCTAAACCCTAAACCCTAACATCCCTAACCATAGGGGCTCTTAGGGCCTGAGGCGCTCATAGGGTCTATGGGATGCCAGGAACTAGGTGTTAAAACAAAAATAGTTGGCTCCCTTCGTGGTGCTGCTTGTGCGTGAGCGTGTGTTTCGCCCACACCTGCGTCAGTGTGGGGGTTTAGGGTTTAGGGTTTAGGGTTTAGGGTTTAGGGTTAGGGTTTAGGGTTTGGGGTTTAAGTGACGTGGCTCCTTCATGGCGTTCCGGGTGGAGCCGTGTTCCAGTGCCCAGGACGTGTGCGAGCAGCGTGGCTTTCTCAGAAGTGCCCCAAGACCCCTGAAAAGAGGGAGTGTAGGTTTACCTCTTAACACCAGCTGCAAGCTTTTCAAAATCAGAAACCAGGCTCTATGTAACTAGGGTTTGGGGTTTATTGTTTAGGGTGTAGAGTTTAGGGTTTAGGGTTTGGGGCCTGGGGTTAGGGCTTAGGGGCCCGCACTGAATCTTCCCGGGCTCGGTTGAGAAGGCTGAGGTCGTACGTAGGGATTCAAGGTTTATAGTGTTTGTTCGTGATTGTGGGCTTTTAGGGCTTTAGGGTTTTCCTTTAGGGATTTCTGAAAATGGGGGGGGGGGGGTACTTTACGGATTTAAAATTCGTGATTATGGTCTTTTCGGGCTTTAGGGTTTAGGGTTTAGTGCTTTGCAGTTTAAATTAGTTTATGGGGAAGTTTTAGGCTTTCGGGATTGTCGGGTTTATAGGGCTTGGTGCTGGAGTCCTTGAGGATTGGGGGCTTTGCACCTAAATTCAGGGATGCTGCTTTGCATCATTGGGCTTTAATTCCCCCCCCCCCCGGGCAAAGAAAAGCAAACACAGAAGCACTCAACATGCCGACGCGAAGTGCCACCAAGCCCCTTGACCAGACCAACCCTCCCTGAGAATGAGAGCGGCGAAGCCAAGAACGAAAGAGCGAGGCTCTTCATCATAACGGCATAGAAAACGCCCAAACCCTAAAACCCGAAACCCGAAACCCTAAACCCTAAACCCTACACCCTAAACCCTAGCCCTAAACCCTAAACCCTAAACCCTAAACCATAACGCACCTCCTCACGAACCCGGCGGATGGTGGCCAACTCCTCCGAGTCGGCGTGTGCCAGGGCCTCAGGCAGCTGCTGAGGCCACACTCCCTCGTTTAGGGCTAGGGTTTAGGGTTTAGGGTTTAGGGTTTAGGGTTTAGGGTTTAGGGCTTAGGGTTTAGGGTTTAGGGTTTAGGGTTTAGGGTTTAGGGTTTAGGGTTTAGGGTTTAGGGTTTAGGGTTTAGGGTTTACGGTTTAGGATTTAGGGTTTAGGGTTTAGCGTGTAGGGGTTAGGGTTTAGGGCCTTCAGGGGCTAGGGTTTAGTCGTGCTCAGTCTTTTGAGGTTGCACTTTAGCGGTTCAGGGGACCCTGAAAACCCTAAACCCTAAACCCTAAACCCTAAACCCCTCCTGATGCTGTAAGGGTTGCGGCTGTGGGCTGCGGGTCTTGGGAGTGCGGTTGAAGCTTACGGGGCTATTGTGGCCCAATTGTTCTAGGGAGCCTTAGTTTAGGGTTTAGGGGTTTAGGGCTTAGGGTTTAATCACCTAATCCTCAAGACCTGAACTCCCGAAAGTCTTCAACCCTACGCCTACTTGAGGAGGGCTTAGGGTTTAGGGTTTAGGTGAGGGTTCGGGGGGAATGACAAGGAGGCTCTCTAAACCCACAGAAACATAACCCCAAAACCCTAAAACCCTAACCACATGAGCCCTAAACCCCATAAACCCAAAACCCAAAGCCCAAAGCCCTAAAAGGGAGTGTGGGATGCCTAAACCCTAAACCCTAGCCCTAAATCCTAAACCCTAGCCACCCCATCAGCCTTAAACCCTACAATCCCTACTCCAAGAAACAAGCGGGGGGGGGGGGGGTCAACGGGCCTCTAAACCCACTGAAACCTGAAACCCGGACCCCAAACCCTAAAGCCGGGGTTTGGGGTTTAGGGTTCAGGGTTCAGGGTTTAGAATTTAGGGTTTCCCAAACCCCATAAACCCTAAACCCTATACCCAGCCCCTCGAGGCCTTCTCGGCCTGTTGCTTCCTCAGTCGTGCCCAGCGGTTGTCGCTGAAGAGAAATTCGCAGCACGACCTGCTGTGAGCGGCGCTGGGTCTAGGGTTTAGGGTTTAGGGTTTAAGGTTTAGGGTCTAGGGTCTAGGGTTTAGGGTTTAGGGCTTAGGGTTTAGGGTTTAGGGCTTCCTGGGACCCTATTTGCCTACAGCTTTAAGGGTTCTCCCTACTACATAGGGGGTTCTTATGACTAATCTCTAGGCAAATAGCGTCCCAGGGAGGTTAAGGTTCAGGGCTTCGGGTTTGGGGTTTGGGGTCCAGGGATTGGGTTTCGCCCTACCACCCAAAACCCCAAAAACCCTGAAACCCTAAAGACCCTAAACCCTAAACCCTACACCCTAAAACTAAAAACCCTAAACCCTAAACCCTAAACATCTAGGGCATAAACATTTTTATAAAGAACTGTTTATGCCTTTCATTGCTGTGCAGTTGTAGGTTACGTTAAACACGTGACCTACGACATGCAGTATGTGTGCAGCCGTTTATATGGCCGAGCCCTTTTTTTGAGTTCTGTGAACGAAAGCCTCGGATTTTTACGATGGCCATGTGGATGTAAAAGCTGCGTGTCGTGACAGGCTTGCGTTTCCTTTCCTAAACCCTAAACCCTAAACCCTAAACCCTAAACCCTAAACCCTAAACCCCTAAAGCCCTCGAAGAAGGGGCAACCCCGGCCTGTACTCCTCGGCGCTGACCCTGGCCTTCCAGTCCAGCAGCTCAATGGTCGTCGTTTCCTTGTGTTACGTAGGGTTTAGGGTTTAGGGTTTAGGGTTTAGGGTTTAGGGTTTAGGGTTTAGGGTTTAGGGTTTGGGGTTTGGGGTTCAGGGTTCAGGGGTTTAAGTTGGGGGGCTTGGGGATGTGGGGTATCGGTATAGGGTTTAAACGGGCTAAGTTTGGGTCACGGGTCTAGATTGGAGGGTTCAGGATTTAGGGTCAAGGGGTTTGGAGGGGGTTTCGGGTTCAGCAAATCGTAATGTTTGTAGGATTCTCACTCCACTTTAGGATTCAAGGCTCAGGGTTGTGGATTCAGGGTTGTTAAAGTTGAGATTCGAGAGGTCTAGGGCCTAGGTTTAGGGTCTAGGGTGTCGGGGGGACTTGGGATCACTCTATACGGCCGTAATCCCTAGAAGAACATGTAGGCCACATGCCTCTTTAAGGTTCATAACGCCCTGAAATCTGAACCCCTAAACCTCAGGACCTAGAAGCCCTAAAAACTTGACACCTCCTAAACCTTCAACCCTAAACCCGAATCCCTAAACCCTAAGCGCCCCGCAAGCCCTATGCCCCTTGGGCTTCCTCTCGGCGGCTTGCTGGGGTGGTTTAGGGTTTAGGGTTTAGGGTTTAGGGTTTAGGGTTTAGGGTTTTGGGTTTAGGTTGTAGGGTTGAGGGTTTAAGCCCTTAAACCTAAACCCTAACGCTGATGGCTCTTTGGGTTTAAGGGTTCCGGGTCCATAGGATTACAGCTTAGTGCACCGTCTGCGTATAGCTCGCTTGGTCCTTTCAACCCTCTGTAAGAATATGCCGACAGAGGATCCTCCTCAACCCTAAGGGCTTAGGGTTTAGGGTTTCGGATTTAGGGTTTCGGGTTTAGGGTTCAGGGGTTAGGGTTTGGGGTAATTCAGCCCGAAGCCCTAGACCCCAAACCCCAAACCCCAAACCCCAAACCGCAAACCGCAAACTGCAAACCCCAAACCCCAACCCCCAAACCCCAAACCCCAAACCCCAAACGCAAGCGCCTACCCAGGACTGTATGGGCTGCAGTTCAACTGGATGGCGTTGCGGGGCTCTTGGGGCTTCGCCTTGCCCCCCCCGCCCCCCCCAAAGCTTCAACCCAAAACCCTGAAACCCTATAAACCTCTCATAAAACCCTAAACCCTATCCCCTAAGCCCTACATAAAACCCTACAAGCCCCAGAAGTTTAAGGCGTCAGAGGAGAGTTTGTGGCTTGTAGAGTTGGCAGCTCAAGTACTGGGTATGCAATTGGTTTAGGTTGGGATGTTCCCCCCTTAGACTAACAGTTCTTACATAGGGTTTATAATCGGGGGTACAAAAATCCCGATTAAGAACTGCGAGCCCTTAGACTAACAGTTCTTAATCTTGTATGAAGCAGGGTTTATATTACTGTTTTTGGTGAGTGTATATAAGGTTCCCTTTTAATTTTGGGGGTACAAGAAATATAAACCTTACTTCATATAGGGATTCTAATCGGGGGTACAAAAATCCCGACTAAGAACTGCGAGTATAAGGGGGGAACATCCCAAGCAAGGCGTAGGGCTTCTAGGGTGACAAGGTTACAGGGCGCTAGGGTTTAGGGTTTAGGGTTTAGGGTTTAGGGTTTAGGGTTTAGGGTTTAGGGTTTAGGGTCCTCATCCGACATCCCGAAAACACGAAGCCGGAACGCCTGTCGGGGATTTAGGGTGTATCCCCCTTATTAGTCCTTGACTAGGGATCATCGTACCCCTTTCAGAACCCTATTAAGGACTGTTAGTATACAGGGGGAACATCCCAATGTATAGGAGTTACGGTCAACCCAAGCCTCCTAAACCCTAAACCCTAAACCCTAAACCCTAAAACCTAAATTTTAAACCCTCGCTAATCAGCCTCCAGGATGGATGTCAACAGGTATCTGTGCACTTTGCAATCCTTGGTCCAATGCCTAAAGGTCAGGGACTTACCTGGCCAGAAAGGATTAGTGGAGAGGATTAGTGTTGAGCAGGGTTGGATGAGGGTATAGGGGTTAGGGGTTGAGGGTGTTCACGCAATCTTCTTGCGAGCTCTTAGGCACCTATTTGCTCTTGCTGCGTGCATCAGGTCTGGCAGTCATTGTTGCCAGCTGCATGCATCATGGCCGCATTGCCACTGGTCCAGTGTTATTGGTCATCTCTTGTCGGGTATCTCCTGCATCAGCAATCCTGCCATGGCTTGAAGCAGATGCCGCCATTAGGGCTGTGCCGCGGTAGTTGTCAGCCACGTCCTTCGCCGCCGGCCCCCGCCAGCAAGCGCGCAATTCCAACGTGGCCCTCGCGAAGCGCGAGCGTCAGGGCTGCGTCGCTGTCAGTGACATCCTTGTTGGCGCCAGCCTCCACGAGTAAACGCGCCATGTCAAGATGGCCCGCACGAACTGCTAGCATGAGCGCGCTACTTGCCACGTCCTTGTCGACTCCCCCCGCGACCAGCAAACGCACGACTTCAAGATTCCCTTAGTTGTCCAGCAACCTGGGGAAATTAAAGGTGAACCTTTAGGAGTATAAGGGGATTCTACTACCCAAAAAGGCGAAAGGTTACCTACTCTACTAGCAGGTTACCAATGTGAGCGGCGATTATGAGAGCCAAGCTCTTGCTGGCCTTGGCCTCCACTAGCAAACGCACGACTTCAATGTGGCCATTGCGAACTGCAAGAATCAGGGCGGTGTCGCCATCGTTGTCGGCGACCTCCTTGTTGGCACCGGCCTCCACCAGCAAGCGTGCGACTTCAACGTTGCCGTCGAGAGCAGCAATCATCAGGGCTGTGTCAGCGTCGCTGTTGGCGATGTCCTTGTCGGCCCCAGCCTCGACCAGTAAACGCACGACTTCAATGTGGCCAATGCGAACTGCGAGAATCAGGGCGGTGTCACCCGTTTCGTTCATGCCGTGAGTGTCGGCCAAGTCCTTGTTGGCGCCGGCCTCCAGCAGCAATTGCACCACTTCGACGTGACCCTCGCGAACTGCTATCGTCAGGGCTGTGTAGCCATCGTCGTCGGCCATGTCTTTGTCGGCGCCGGCCTCCACCAGCAAGCGCACGACTTCAAGATGGCCGTTGCAAGCGGCAAGCATGAGGTCTGTGTCACCATTGCCATTGGCAACGTCCTTCTCTGCACCGGCCTCCAGCAGCAATCGCACGACGTCAACGTGGCCCGAAACGGACGCGCTTGAAAGCGGCCGCCTCCCAACTGCGTCGGCCAGATTTGGGTCCATGGGCAGCTTCAGCAAAGATTCGACCTGGTGGTTCCCAAAGATTACTTGGAAGCTCTTCTGACTTCGTAAGTCTACTTCGTATCCCCTAGAAACAGCCTTACAATCCCCATAACCCACCTTGCTAATCCTACATACTAATTCAACAGAGCTTCCAAGCAGGAGTAGCCTATATGCGTTGGTGCGTCTACGGGCTCGATAAGGAAGGGTGTTATGGCCTGCTAGCGAATAGACATAGTTGTATGATATATATATATATACGCACAAAATTATATACATAGTTGTTTGCTCCCTTGCTTTGTTAAACTTATAGGCATACTCGTGTATTAATTTCTATACTTGAGACACGCTGGGAGAATATTATGTATAGATCTACCCCCGCGATCCCTCATTTGCGATACTGTGACAGCGTTTCGACGAAGAAAGTACGAAGCAATGCGTTTAAGGCCTGGTTCAGGACGAAGATCAACATGCAAAAGACTCAGGAAATTGGAAGCAAAGTCTGTCTTGCGAGGTAAGAGAACTAGAGGGTGTTGAACACCAGGAGCAAGTTTTATGAAAAATGCGGAACATGTGGGCGCATGCAGGGTTTAGGGTTTTGACTTGTTCAGCTTCCTCAAAACGGGAATGCAGGTTCTATGCGGATAGGAGGAACTCGAACGAGTTGCCCTTAGCAATGACCCTAAACCCTCAACTCTAAACCCAAAACCCAATTCTCAGGGTAGCCACATGGTCCCTTAGTACGGGCCCTCAGGAGGGTAACCCTTAGATACCCCTTAAAAACCCAGCACAAATAAAGGGCCCATACATCAGAATCCTTCAAGCGGGGGCAAGGGACCACATTAAGAGCCCATGAAACTACCGTCAGACCCCAAAAAAACACGTGGTCCTACGTTGGTCTGTGCCTCTGCCTCTGCCTCTGCCCAAGCCTGAACTACTGGCAGGCCCATAGGAGCTGGATTTTTGTTCAGCCACAGCTCTTTGCGACTTTCCTACAAATTGCGTTAGAACCCCCCCCAAAAAAAATGAAAAATAGATATCAAAATGTTCTTCCTTGCAAGGGTAATATAGCGATTTTTATCTTTTGGTTCTTTGGGGGTTCTGAAGCACGTCGTAGTTTCCTTGGGTCTTTTGAGCTCGACAAGCAGAGGAATGAGTGGATGTTCCGGAAACGTTGCATTAACCTGGGAACATGACTCGTTGGAATGTGGAAACCCTAAACCCTGAACCCTAAACCCTAGACCCTAAACCAACGTATTCCAAAAGAACAAGCCCTCCCAGATCCAGGCCCGAAGGTGTAGGCAGGCACTATCCCCCCTAAAACTAGACATATCTGGACGTGGTTTGGGATTTCGATGATTCTGGAACATTTGGCATACTTGGGGTACGAAATGGAATCACATGTTGGAATTTGTGGAAGTATTTTTGTTTTTTCAAACGGATGTGTGGGCTACAGAAATTATTCAGATTCTGGATAGCTTGGGATGTTTCGGAATACTGCTTTCGCGAGTTTCGTTTTGAAATCCTTCGGCTGGTCGTGTTTTTTCGGAGCTGGCTTTTCCTGACAAGTTGGTCCTGTTGGTCCTGAGTGCAATATTATGCCCATACATTGCACAGAAGATGCGAAGACTGCGAAGAACCTGCCTTGTCCACCAATCCATCCCAGGCTGCAGCGACAAGCTCGTCCACTTGCCTTACTTCTCCAATAACCAGAGCAAAAAAGAGGTTAAACTTGTCTATTCCTACTAAAAATCAGGAAACCCCAAAAAAATAAAGTTCAACTATTGGCTAAGTAAGTTGCGTGGTGGAAGCGCGGGAGAAAGGCTGCAAAACGAGGTCCAGGTCCATGGCGGAGTCGATCTTGTCAGCATCGTCCAGGTGGGCGCCCCGAAGAATGAGTCGTTGCCTGAAGCGAACCCAAAACCCTAAACCCGAAACCCTATACCCTACACCTAAACCCTAAACCCTAAACCCTAAACCTTTGACGCCGTTGCCTGAAGCGCGGGGGCAGGCCAGGCAGCTGACTCAGTCGCTGCTTCACTTCTCTCACGCTGCTCACCCCATCCACGGGAACTCTTCCCACCTCCTCACCGGAGAGCATGCGGATACGAAGCATCTTGAGGTTTAGAGTTTAGGGTTTAGGGTTTAGGGTTTAGGGTTTAGGGTGGATACAAAGCATGCCAGACGGCTGAAACAAACTGCCTCGGGGGATCAACTGAACCCTAAGATTGGGTTGTCGTATACCCTGTACTACTATGACGCCTCTTCAGGCAATATGAACTTATGAACCCTATAAACATCTATAAACCCTATGAACTACAAACCCTATAAACCCTATAAACCCTAAACCCGTTTGGGGTTCATATCGTCCCTGAGGTGCTGGTAACCCTAAACCCTAAACCCTAAACCCTAACCCATAAACCCTAAACCCCAAACCCTAAACCCTAAACCCTAAACATTGTCGAGCCAACATGGGCTGCGAAGCAGCGGCCGCGGCACTGAAACAAACAGATGCCTCTGCCATCGAACTCTGTAATAAACACTCGGGAAGCCCAAACCCTGAACCCTGAACCCTGAACCCTGAACCCGGAACCCTAAACCCTAAACCCTAAACCCTAAACCCTGACTGTAAAATCCCAAATTCTGACTACTGGAGCTCCCAGGGTTTAGGGTTTAGGGTTTAGGGTTTAGGGTTTAGGGTTTAGGGTTTAGGGTTTAGGGTTTAGGGTTTAGGGTTTAGGGTTTCTACACGGCGCGCCCTCCTTTGAGAACCCTTATAAGTTCGTTTTAAAGCCCTGAGCCCCTACCCTTAAGAACCCTTATCAGTTCGTTTTTAGAGCCTAAGCCCCTAAACTCGAAACCCCAAATCCTAAACCCTAAACCCTGAACCCTAAACCCTAAACCTGCTGCACCCCGACAATCGCCGGGTAAGACCGAAAGATTCGGTGCGCAAACCCACGGCCAAGAGGCCAAGTGAAAGAGCGACTTTGCGGTCACTCCGCCCACTCGTGCCTTTGATGGGCTCGTAACTTGGGTTTAGGGTTTAGGGTTTAGGGTTTAGGGTTTAGGGTTTAGGGTCTAGGGTTTAGGGTTTAGGGTTTAGGGTTTAGGCTCGGTTTACTCGAAGGTTTTGTGACTTGGTTGGCCCTAGAAACCTTTGAGCCCTGAACCAGAAACCTCTAAGCCATAAACCTTGGGCGCTGGCAGGCATTGGCAACTGGAAGGATTCCCTGAGCCCTTTAAGCCCTCCGCACGCCTGGAAGCCCTGAGATATTGGTTTAGGGTTCGCCCTACGGCTCTTGGGACCTCAAAGACCCCCGGAATTGAGGCCCCAGAACCCTCTATAGGAGGTACCACGCGCTCTGTATCTGAGGTTGGAACCATGGGCCCTTCGTATAGTCCCTTACCCCGAAGTATGGGCCCTTCTTCTGTAGAGTGTACATAAGTGTTATCTAACAGGGCACCAAACCCTAAACCCTAAACCCGGAACCCATGTATAGTATGTCAAGGCTCTATAGCAGGGGGCCCAAATTAAGGGCCCATACTTCGGAGTAGGTCTGTCCTGGGGTAGGGTTTAGGGTTTAGGGTTTAGGGTTTAGGGTTTAGGGTTAGGGTTTAGGGTTTAGGGTTTAGGGTTTAGGGTTTAGGGTTTAGGGTTTAGGGTTTAGGGTTTAGGGTTTAGGGTTTAGGGTTTAGGGTTTAGGGTTTAGGGTTTAAGGCATAGGGCTCAGGGCTTAGGGTTTGCGGCTTCGATGCATAGTAGGAGTTGCTGCGGAAGGTGTCGTCATGGAACTTTGCTGCCACGACCTCCAGGGCTGAAGCTACAAGAAGGGGTTTAGGGTTTAGGGTTTAGGGTTTAGGGTTTAGGGCTGACCTACACGATGATTTGTTGAAGACAGGTATCGCGATGATCCCTACGGTGCAGCCGTAGCCCCAAGAAGCCCTTAATCAAATCCTGAAACCCTAACGGGTTTAGGGTTTAGGGTTTAGGGTTAAGGGTTTAGGGTTAGGGTTCAGGGTAGACCTGAAACCCTAATCCCTATATGGGGGTTTCTGAGAAAAGGGGTACTTATCAAGGAATCCTACTATTTGGGGGTCTATATTAAGGGTCCCTTATCTTGTCGCAATCCCGCTTTGGGGCTTAGGGTCTTAGAGCTTTAGGCGCTTCAGGGGGACAGAGGGCGATACTTGGGGTTCATGGTACTTATTAACCAACTAGAACTGTACCTATAATCCACTTATGAGCCCCTTAAGTGCCCGAATGTGGTTACACGTACAGTTATAAGTACAGTTTCAATTGGTTAATACGTACCCTGAACCTCCAAGTAACTTGGGTTTAGGGTTTAGGGTTTAGGGTTTAGGGTTTAGGGTTTGAGGGCTTAAGGTTTACAGACGCGAAACCTTCAACCCACGCCACTCGCAGAACCAACCTGAAGACCCCTGAGCCGTTTAAACCCGAAGCCCGGATCCCGAAACCCCAAAGCTCCCAGGGGTTTAGGGTCTAGGGCTAGGGTTTAGGGTTTAGGGCTAGGGTTTAGGGTTTAGGGTTTAGGGTTGAGGGTTGAGGGTTGAGGGTTTAGGGTTTAGGGTTTAGGGTTTAGGGTTTAGGGTTTAGGGTTTCGGGCTAGGGCTTAGGGCTTAGGGCTTAGGGCTTCGGGCTTAGGGCTTCGGGCTTCGGGCTTAGGGCTTAGGGCTTAGGGTTTAGGGTTTAGGGTTTAGGGATTGGGCAACCCAAACACCTCAACCCCCGAGACCCTGCTGCAACCGGGTGCCCGGGCGAGGCAGCTTAGGAAAACGGTATGGACGTTGAGGGCGCCTGCCTGAAGATGGTTTAGGGTTTAGGGTTTAGGGTTTAGGGTTTAGGGTTTAGGGTTCTTAGCAGGGAATGAGGGAATGAGGTACCCGATATCCCCCTATATATACCCTTTAGGGTACCTCATTCCCCATTTCCTGCTAAGAACCAGGGCGTCATAGGTACTTCTGTTTGGGTTTGAGAGTTTGGGGTTTAGGTTTTGGGAGTTTGGGGGTTGAGAGTTTCGTCTTAGGGTTTAGGGTTTAGGGTTTAGGGTTTAGGGTTTAGGGTTTAGGGTTTAGGGTTTAGGGTTTAGGGTTTAGTTTTGGTGTGCGTGTGTGGCTCTTGCGGGGACGGGCTCTCTCGCAGGCATTCCAGCGCCGGATCTCTCGGGAGCCCTGGCTAGCTGAAACTCTAAGGGGTCCATGTTCAGGGTTAAGGCTTTAGGGTTTAGGGTTCAAGGTTTAGGGTTTAAGGTTTAGGGTTTAAGGTTTAGGGTTTGGGGTTTAGGGTTCAAGGTTTAGGGTTTGGGGTTTAGGGTTTAAGGTCGTGCGGGAAGAAACTTCTGCTAGTCTGCCCAGGACCGGCGTCGGGTTCAGGGTTCGGGGTTCAACCCCTAAACCCTAAACCCTAAACCCTAAACCCTAAACCCTACTCCCTACTCAAGACTCCGTTAAGATCCCGCCCAATAAAACCCAGCTGCGAAGTGGGCACTCCAAGAAGTGAAGTTTGACGAGTCGGCGTCGGGATTTCCAAGGTTCGGGGTTAGGAGGTAGGGATTAGGGCCGTTTAGGGTTTAGGGTCTGGGGTCTAGGGTTTAGGGTTACGGGCATTTGGGTTGGGTTTTGTGGGCTTTGGAGACCCCGAGTAATTCCGGGACAAAACGGCAGTTTTAGCGGGGTGGGGGGCTGAGCCACCCAGACTCCTAAGTAGTAGCCCTAACCCCAACCTTAAACCCACATCCCAAACACTGAACCACCCTAAATCCGAAACCCTAAACCCTAAACCCCCCAAAACCCTAAACCCCAACCTTAAACCCAAATCCCAAACCCCATCTACAAGCTCTCCTTGAAATCGTGCTCTCGCAGTCGGTCGATGTAGGTCAGGGCCGCGATGTAGCACTCCACCGTGCCTGGGAGAAGATGCTGAATATGCTATAGTTTATAGGGTTTATGGGTTTAGGGTTTGAGTTTAGGGTTTATGGGTTTAGGGTTTAGGGTTTAGGGTTTAGGGTGTAGGGTGTAGGGTTTCGGGTTTAGGGTTTAGGGTTTAGGGTTAACGAGCGCAGGGTTTTGGGGGGTAGTTATCCTAGTATACTTCGTCGGACCATTGTTGAAGACTATGAGTACATATTCCGATTCTGGCAGTTGATCGAAACTGCTTTCTCGCGGGCATGAACCTTTGCAAAAACCAGCCAGTTCTTTTCGAAGAGCCCTAGTGCGGGCTTCATCGCGGGCACCACTGGACCCTGAAACGTATAGTCCTGGAGTTTAAGTCTTTTAGGGTTTTGGGTTTAGGGTCTACGGATCTGAGTAATGCAGGGGTCGGAAGAATTGCTAATAGTGTCTCCTGAGAGAGGGTCCAGTGTTTTTAGGGTTTAGGGATCAGGGCTGGGTCTTTCCAAGAATATGTCAGACTTTGCGCGGACATTTCTGCGGAGCTTTCATCAGTCTTTCGCTACATGTTGCTTATGGAAAACGGACTTAGGGTTTAGGGCCGTTAAGGATTCAGGGAGTAGGGATTAGGGTTTAGGGTTTAAGGTACAAGGACCTTTATATCAACACCCATATGAGTGTGTGAATAGATACAGATGCAGGAAGCCCACAACCGCAACTTGCAGAACGCAGGTGATACCCTTACTTGCCACTTCCCATCACGCCCCCCCCCCCCCCCCCCCCCCCCCCCCCCCCCCCCCCCCCCCACCCCCACCCCCCCTGCCCTCCCCGCAATAGTCAAGAAAAGGTTTTTGGTTGTATTCCCATGCGAATGAACAAAAACATGCGCGCAAATCAACACCCAAACCCCAAATCCGCAACCAAAGCCACTCGCCCCTTGTCAAGGTGCAGTCCATGTAGCGCCAGAGACGCACCAAATAGTCCCTGACGGTAATTGGTGGTGGTGCTGCCGAGTCGAAAACAGTAATGCTTCCTTTGCCACCTGGGATGGTGACTCGGCGCTCGCCGGGGATGACGAAGTTAAGACTTTGTAGGGCCTTGAGGCTTCTTCTTTGCATGCAGGAGGCCAACATCGAGAAGTTATAGGTACCTCATTGCAGGTATAGGCATAAGTCTCGGGGTAAGAGTAAGGCGATGTTTGCGGGATGTGAATTTCGTGGGCATCCTTGTGCGATTGGTCACGTGAGAATTGCTGTAGACTAGGATCACCAAACCTTCTAATCCCTAAGCAGAGAGCCCCTCTTGGAGGTTCATGCTACTTATTAATCAACTATAAACTGTACTTATAACCCACTGATAAGCCCCTTAAGTGCCCTAATATGGTTAGAAGTACAGAAATAAGTACAACTATCATTGGTTAATAAGTACCATGAACCTCCAAGCTAACCGGTTATCGGGACACATGTCGTCAGAGGCTGAAGGGGGGCCATCCTCTTGCCCCCCTGAGGCCCAACATCCTGAGTAGCCTTTTTAGGTGGTTTTTGGAGTTTGGGGTTTAGGGGTTAGGGGTTTAGGAAATAGGGTTTCAGGTGTCAAGGTGGTAGGGTCCCTTAATAAGGAGTAGACACTTAAGCACCCTGAAGATCATATACTCCTCATTCCAGGACCTGATAGGGTACGCCTATCTTGGGAAACCCTAAACCCCAAACCCTAAACCCGGGTTTGTTTTTTTGGGTTTTAGAGCTAAAGATTGGGGTTTCTGAGGTTTAGGGCTCTCAGGGTTTATAAGGTTGAGGCTAGAAAGTTTAGGGTCTCTCAGGTTTTGGTTTTGGTTTATAAGACCTAGGGTGTATAAAGGTTTAGGATGAGTAAGGTTTGGGGTTTTGGGTTTGTCAGGTTTTCGGGTTTGGGTTGTTTTAAGGTTTAGGGTTTAGCTAGGGTCTTGAAGGAAGATTGCTGGATCCAGGAGCGGCAGGGTGGGGCATCATAATGTGCCTGAATGTATGTAGGTCTTGTTCTCCTTTAGTTGAGGGGAGCGGAGGGGTGGTCGAAAAGCCTCTAACTGGGGTTTAGGTTTAGGGTTTAGGATTTGGGGTTAGGGGTTTAGGTTTTAGGGACCTCCCCCAACCCCAAACCGCCTGGTAGAGTTGCCAACTGATTGAGGTAGTCAGCGACCTCCGAGATGACCTGAAGGCGCAAGGCTGGGGTGTAGGGTTTAGGGTTTAGGGTTTAGGGTTGAGGGTTTAGGGTTTAGGGTTTAGGGTTTAGGGTTTAGGGTTTAGGGTTTAGGGTTTAGGGTTTAGGGTTTAGGGGTTAGGGTTTAGGGTTTAGGGCTTAGGGCTTCGGGCTTAGGGCTTGGGGTTTCGGGTTTTGGGTTTCGGGCTTCGGGTTTGGGGTTTCGGGTTTAGGGTTTATGGTCTCTACTCTTCGTGGGCTCCTTGTAGGTTAGGGTTCAGGGTGGAGGGATTTGGGATTTCAGGGCTTCGGGGCGGGCAGTATCGGATGTACGCCTACAGGTCTAGCGGTTGAGGGTTCGGGGTCCCTAAACTCTAGCCCCTAAACCCCAAAACACCGAAAACCCTACACCCTAAGCTACAAGTAGCCTACAAAGTGTAGAGACCCGAAAAGGCCCCCGAAACTTCAGCCCGAAACCCCCAGCACCTTAACGTGCAGGGTTTGGATTCACGGTTTAGGGTGATCGAACAGGAAAGCTCTTCTTAGGGTTTAGGGTTCTCAAAGGGTTATTAGGGTTCTAGAGGTATCGGGTGAAGGGGACAGGGCTTTAGGCCTGTGGGCTTCACCATGTGAAGAAGTGGTTATACAGGGTTTGTCCCTAAACCCTAAACCCTATAAACCCTAAACCCTATAAACTCAAAACCCTATAAACCCTAAACCCCAAAACCCTAAAACCCTAAAACTCTAAACCCCTAAACCGTAAACCCTAAACCCTAGACCTATAGGGGTTTAGGATCCAGGAAGCCCTGTGGCCTCCATCTCACGCCCATGGAAGTCATACTCAGTCATGACCTGCCGCCCGGGTGTCAGGCAAACCCTAAACCCTGAATCCTAAACCCTCAACCCAAACCCCAGAAAACTGAACCCTGAACCCTAAACCCCCAAACCCCAAACCCTCAACCCTGAACCCTAGTAGAGTTTGAGGTTTAGTCAAGAACCAACCATGTGGAGTCCTGTCGCAGCCTCTGGTTGATTGATTCTCAACCCTAAGCCCTAAACCATAAACCCCGGCCTAAACCCTAAACCCTAAACCCTAAACCCTAGACCCTAGACCCTACACCCTGGCCCTTACCCTCACCCCAAACCCTAAACCCTAGCCCTCAACCCTCAACCCTCAACCCTCAACCCTAAACCCTAAACCCTAAAATCCCAGAACCCTCATAAAGAGAGCCTCGTCAACCGCAACCATGGCTTGCAGAACAAAGGCTCTGCGGATGGCACGGGCGAGATCTTCCGGGGGGGGGGGTTTCTTTTTCAAGAGGTCTCTAAAGGTTTACAGGGTTTAGGGTTTAGGGTTTAGGGTTTAGGGTTGTGAAAGTTTAGCGATGACAGGCATTAGGGTGTAGAGCTGAGTGGCTGAGGAAGGGACGTCCTAGGCCTTGCGACTGGAAACTTGGAACCCCGTCGTCCTGTGGCCAAGATGGCGGGCAGGTACGGGCAGCTGGGGGTTTGAGTCTGAGGCCGCATTTTTCGATCGCCTAAGTGCAGAAGGTAAGGTCTATAGGGTTTAGGGTTTAGGGTTTAGGGTTTAGGGTGTAGGGTGTAGGGTTTAGGGTTTAGGGTCGACGTAATTACGTAAACCCCAGGATGACTCAAGACCCTAAACCGCAAGACCTCGTGAACTCAGAGCGACTTCATCCGAAGCTCGTCTAAGCCTCCAGAGTCGCCAAGATCCTAAAGAAAAAGCCGCCCTAGACCCCGTCAACCCCCCCTGAGCCCCGGTTTAGGGTTTAGGGTTTAGGGTTCAGGGTTCAGGGTTTAGGGTTTAGGGGTTAGGGTTGCAAAACCCCATAGAGCCCGGTAAGCCCTGCCAACCTCCAACCTCCCGCCTGAAAGATCCTCCAAAAGCTCGGACAGCGCTCTGATCCCCGAAGCTTCGCCCACCATCCGAAAACCAGAGCTTGGGGGCGTTTAGGGGTGAGGGTTTAGAGGGTTTAGAGGGTTTAGAGGGTTTAGAGGGTTTAGAGGGTTTAGAGGGTTTAGAGGGTTTAGAGGGTTTTGAGGGTTTAGAGGGTTTTGAGGGTTTAGAGGGTTTTGAGGGTTTAGAGGGTTTAGAGGGTTTAGGCGTTCAAGAAGCTAAAGGGGGTTCAGGAAGCTTACAAACCTCCTCTGGGATAGCTGGAGACCCCAAACCCTAAACACTAAACCCTAAACCCTAAACCCTAAACCCTAAACCCTAAACCCTAAACCCTAAACCCTGGGTAGAGGAGGAAGGCGAGGATTCCAAGCTCCCAGGGTCCTAAACCGTAAACCCCCCTACGAATTGCTTAAGAACCCCGAAAAAAAACACTTTTCCTTTATTAAGGTTAATATAGGGATGATTATTTTGTATTCTTTTGGGGTTCTTAAGCAAATTGTAGCCCCAGCTTGGGGGGGGGGGGCGGTGAGACCCACTCGGGATTTATGCATATAAAACATGTGAATACATGTCCAAACATATATATATATATGTATATGTACATTTATATAAATACATATACATACACGTATTCTTTCGAGTCTGTGTGTAGGATGCCAAGTGCAAGCTCATGTGATACCCACCCCGCCACAGAAGCAAAAACAACACGACTCCAGAACCACCCTAGAGACCCTAGAGACCCTAGAGACCCCAAAGACCCTAGCCACCCTAAGCGACCTTAAACCTAGGGTTTAGGGTACAGGGCTTAGGACCCAAAGCGCCCAAAGAATCCTCCATGGCGAAGGTGATGCCTGCCAGCGGCGCATTAAAGGAGGCTGCGAAACCGCACGAGAACCCCAGGGACGCGAGCAGCGACTGCCTGGGCAGGCTTGAGGAGTCTAGGGTTTAGGGTTTAGGGTTTGGCGTTTGCGGTTTAGGGGGCTGAAGGGTTGGGGAGCCTCTATAGAAGGGTTGAATACGGGTTTTAGGTGTTGGGGGGGCTTGGGGCCAGGGCTTTATCGGGCTTTTCCTTTACCCCATAAACCCTAAACCCTAAACCCTAAGCCTAAACCCGAAACCGCAAATCGTGCTAGCTAAGGTCCTTCGCAGCAGCAGGGGTTCGAAGTTGAGAGGCTTAAGGGCTGCTTGAGTTAGGATCGAAGAGGTTTAGGTTAGAGGGTGCTCTAGCCCAATGAAAGTCCGAAGGACCAAATTGCCAAAGCTAGCCCCTAAACCCTCCGGCACTCAACACCCTGCACAGCTTGCATGTACAGCCTATGAAGCTAGGCCCCATCTCAGGGTAGCTAGACAGCTACACGGTCCCTTAGTATGGGCCCAAGAAAACGGGCCCCTGCTATCCCCCTTACATACCCTATACAAACGAGGGCCCATACTTCAAAACCCATACTCGGGTGCCATGAAACTACCCTTAGACCCAAAAACCCTAAGCCCTCACCACCTGTATAGGTTCTTAAGGGAGGGGGTTTAGGGTTTAGGGTTTAGGGTTTAGGGTTTAGGGTTTAGGGTTTAGGGTTTAGGTACCTAGAACCTTAGGGAAGCTTGGGGAGCCTCAGGGTGCAGTAGGGAGTATTCGGGAACCTTGGGTTATGTACTCCCCGTGCACCCCCCCTAAACCCTAAACCTTTAAACCCTAAACCCTAAACCCTAAACCCTAGACCCTAAACCCTGAACCCTAAACCCTAAACCCCTCCCCTTAAGCACACTATAACACCTCGGCAGGGGTCCCCGGCGTCACGGAAGCCCGGATCCCGCTGTACCAGCCCGCCAGCATGGCAAAGGAGGTGCAGACTTGGATCGAGGGGCCTCAGGCTTAGGGTTAGGGTTGAGGGGTTGAGGGGTTGAGGGGTTTAGGGGTTGAGGGTTGAGGGGTTTAGGGGTTTAGGGGTTTAGGGGTTTAGGGGTTTAGGGGTTTAGGGGTTTAGGGGTTTAGGGGTTTAGGGGTTTAGGGGTTTGGGGGTTTGGGGGTTTGGGGGTTTGGGGGTTTGGGTTTAGGGTTTAGGGTTTAGGGTTTAGGGTTTAGGGTTTAGGGTTTAGGGTTTAGGGTTTAGGGTTTAGGGTTTAGGGTTTAGGGGTTAGGGGTTAGGGGTTAGGGGTTAGGGTTTAGGTTTAGGGTTTAGGGTTTAAGGGTTAGGGACTAGCGGTTTAGGTTTAGGATTTAGGGGTTTAGGTTTAGGAGATAGGGTTGAGGATCAAGGGATGGGGACGACATGAACCCTGACAATCGGGGATCGCGGACATTGCGCCGCCATAGAGTATCTGAAACACCCTAAACTAGGCTGCCCAGCAACCTAGGAATAAAAAGGATGCCCTTTTTTGCTAAAAGGGGTTTATGAAAGAACTTAAACACCCAAGAAAGGGAATAAGGGCACTACTGGGCATCCTAGTAAACATCCAGTAGGCAGAAGGGAGCGGGCTTAAGTAGGCAAACCTGGCTCTGGCGGCATCGGCACGTGCAAATGAGAACCATCTATGGGTTGTGCTTTCGTTTAATTAGGGTCTTGGGTTGAGCTAAACCCTAAACCCTAAACCCTAAACCCTAAACCCTAAACCCTAAACCCTAAACCCTAAACCCTAAACCCTATTTTGAGGGTGCCGTACTGTTTTGGAGCCTCAGAAAGGAACCCCTAGTTTAGAGGACGTATGTAGACATGCCCTTAAGGCTTGTGGGGCTTAAGGATACGGGGTTTAGGGTTTAGGGTTTAGGGTTTAGGGTTTAGGGTTTAGGAGGGTTTAGGGTTTAGGGCAAGGTGTTGGGGTTACCCTAACCTGAACTGTGAACCCTAAACCTCCCCCCTGCCCCTTGTCCAAAAACGCTTGTACCGGTCGAGGAGGCAAGCTTGAACCCTCCAAACCCTAAACCCTAAACCCTAAACCCTAAACTCTAAACCCTAAACTCTAAACCCTAAACCCTAAACCCTATAAACCCTAAACCCTGAACTCTATAAACCCTAAACCCTAAACCCCCTAAACCCCCAAACCCTGAAAACCCCCAAACCTCATAAAACCCTTAGACCAGGCAGTCCCTCCCGATCCGCCTTCAGCTCCCAGACTGCCTCTGCCATCAGGTTTTTGATGTCTTTTTTGGGTTTAGGGTTTCAGGGTTTCAGGGTTCAGGGCTTGGGTTTCAGGGTTTAGGGTTTAGGGTTTGGGGTTTAGGGATTAGGGTTTAGGGATTAGGTTTAGGGTTCAGGGTTTTGAGTTTAGGGTTTCAGGGTTCAGGGTTTGAGGGTTCAGAGTTTAGGGTTTCCGGGTTTCAGGATCCAAGGGAGAAGATGAAGGCGCGGAGCACCCAGCAGTGGAGACTTGTGCAAGCCGCGCGCCTAGAGAAAAGACCCTAAATCCTAAACTCTAAACCCTGAACCCAAAACCCTAAACCCTAGACTTAGGAGCTAACGCCGGCACTTGGCCCCAGAGGCAATCCAAATAGCACTACTTGACAAGTTCTGAAGGCTGTCCTGCCAGAGGCTCAGGGTTTAGGGTTTAGGGTTTAGGGTTTAGGGTTTAGGGTTTAGGGTTTAGGGTGTAGATGGCTTAGGGATCCTAACCCCCAGTAGAGCTTCAGGGCTTAGGGCCTATAGGGCTACGGCACTGAACTTCCGGGTGTGAGGGTTTGGGCTCAGGGTTGAGGGTTTAGGGGGTTTAGGGGTTTAGGTGTTTAGGGCTTTCGGGCTTTTGGGGTGTTCGGGGTTTAGGGGGTTCAGGGTTTAGGGTTTTGGGAGGACTTAGGTTTCTGAAAGACATGAATGACTGAGTGACTTAAAATTAGTGCTCGAAAGGCTCCTCCATTTAGGGTTCAGGGTTCAGGGTTCAGGGCTTAGGGTTTAGGGTTTAGGGTTTAGGGTTCAGGGTTTAGGGTTACTTTTTGCATTTCTTTGGGCCCGTGAATAAGATAATGGATTATAGGGGATCATGGGGCTTTGTTCAATCATTTTGAAGCCCCCGTTGTGAAATTGTTCTATGGGCCAATGTCAGTTTAGTTCACTGGCCCGTTTCTTTTCTATCACTGGTGAAAAACTGTGGGAAGATGTTTAACACAACTAAGCGAGAAGTATGTATATGTATATAACCTATATAACCCAAATAAAAGAGTTAAAATAGGGTGTCGAAGTTTCTTCCATTCCCCCTAAGAACCAACAAGCTTTCCCCCTAAGAACCAACAAGCTTAGGGTTTAGGGCTAGGGTTTAGGGCTTAGGGCTTAGGGTTTAGGGTTTAGGATTTAGGGTTTGAGGTTTAGAGTTTAGGGCTTAGCAATGAAGAGGGGTCCGCTTTTGCAGCCCTCGGGAGTGGACCCAAACCAAATCCAGAGCCCAACCCTAACCCTAAACCCTAAACCCCCGTACGTTCCCCTTCGGGGGGAAGGCCTCCTGACATGAGGTAGAGGATGCTCAGAGTTAGCCGAAGCACCTCGGTTGTCTAGGGTTTAGGGTTTAGGATTTAGGATTTAGGGTTTAGGGTTTAGGGTTTAGGGTTTCACCTTGGACCCTTAAGATTGTACCCCTTGCTCTGTTTTTCTTCTTTGGGGGGGTGGGGGGGGGGGGGGGGACCCTTTTTCAAGATCCTTAAGGTTCAGGGAGTATAAGGGCCATTTTGGGAGTATGTTAAGGGGAACCCTTAGGGGTACAAGATTAGGGGTACGAGTCAGTCTTCATCCTTTGACGAGAATCTGGAGCGTCAATAAACGCAAGGCTTTATGTATCTGTGTCTACATATACATATCTATATATATACATATGCTCATATATATATACCTGGAAAACCTTCACGGCTGAAATTTCAGCCGGTTTGGGGTAAAGGGGTCTTTTCCCCGACCAGGGTGATTCTTACCGGTCTGAGGCGGATGTGTGTTTTTGGCGGCGGATTTGCCGTTTTTGCATGTTTCATGCTCCGCTGGGTCTGTGTGACACTGAAAGAAGGTTTGATTATCTTTTCGGCTCCGAGTGCTAATTAAACTGGAGCTGGCTTGCTTCAACGAGGTCCGCCCTTGCCCTGCATCGCGCAGAACACTTTTTGATCAGCTTTGCTGTGCCACTTTGCACAATGAAGTCCGTGGATCTGGAAGCACGCGCAACCTGAGCCGAATGCTTTTGGGCTCGAGGGTGCCTTCTTTGATTTGTGTTCGAGTTCTATGAGAGTTACTCGATGTCCCAGTTGCCCATAGAGATGGAGGCATACAATGCCTTGGAGTCAGCAGGACAGTCTTTTGCGGGAGTTTGTTCGTGTCCTGACTGTACATGTTGAAATTTGCAAACACTGTTGCTTGGAAGGCCTGCAGGACATGCCTCTAGCTTGGTTTCATTCCGTCCAAGCCGTGTTGTGGCCAAAAGATACCCCCCACGCTACACGACTGCATTAATACAGTTCATGCCGGTTCTAGAAGCAAGCCTGGTGGATAGGTGTGGTTCGAATCTCAGGATTGCCTGACAACGCCAGAGGCAAAAACCATCGCTGAAAACTACAAGCAGGGGGGCGCAGTGCGGCAACTAGCCAGAGCATTTTGGGACGCGCAAGCAGCTTTGAGTGCCTCATCTACACAAAGCGCAAGGGGATGCGACTAAGACTGTGGGTGTTGTTGGCAGTCATAGCAACAACGTCACTCCCAAGGAGGCCAACAGGACGAGAGCAAGGTCCCTGAGGAAGCCAAGCAGTAACGAGACATGATTTGTGACGTGAAAAGGATGACCTCTGAATGTTGTTGCTGACGAATGCTTGCCCCACTTGGAGGTTCATGGTACTTATTGAACAGTTATATCTGGACTTAGAACTGTAAGGGGCTTATAAGTGGGTTATAAGTACAGTAAAATTAGTCAATAAGTACCATGAACCCCCAAGTACCCAAGATAAAGAAAGCAGTTTCTTTCCCAAGCCTTGCTCCCAACGCAGGTTCACCGGGCTTTATGCAGAATGGCCTTGATTCCCTGAGCTCTTCCGACAGGCCCCTCTTAAGACTTACCTTGCTCAGCCTGGTTTATGGAAGTTTATGGTTCGGGCTTGGGTTTTAGAAGCGTCGTCGGCCCAGCGCGCAGGTTCCGTTCCGAGGGCAGAGTAAGGAGTTTGGGGATGCAATGTGCTGACGCAGAAGTGCAGGTCGGCATTTATGGCGGCGATGTCTGCACAGGAACCTCGAGGTGGGGCCCGCAATCCCTGAACTAGTATACCCTATTGGAAGCTCTTTGGACTTAGCAAGTCTGCTTATTATCTGCTAGAAACCCTATAATCGTTCCCATAGCCCAATTTACGAACTGTACTTACTAAGTCAAAAGGGCTTCCAAGAAAAAAACCCTAAGCAGTGCGGTTGAGGGTTTAGGGTTTAGGGTTTAGGGTTTAGGGTTTAGGGTTTAGGTTTTAGGGTTTAGGGTTTAGGGTTTAGAGTTTAGGGTTTAGGGTTTAGGGTTTGGGGTAAATTTTGGGGTCCAAAATTTTCCCGGTTTGGGGGGATGCAACCGGGAACGTCTGGGAAGCCGGGGGGGGGGGGGGGGGGGCAAACGGGGGGTGGGAGGTGGGGTTGAAGGGGGAGAGCGGGGAGTGGGGGGTGGGGGGGGGGGGAGGGGGTGGGGAGGGCGTGGCACAGGGGGGGGGGGGAGCAGGCGGGGTGATGGGGGCGGGGGGAGGGGGGGGGGGGGGGGGGGAGGAATTGGGAGGGGCGGAGGGTTTGGGTTGTTAGGGTTTTGGGGTAAGGCTTTTACGGGGTTCAAGGTTTAGGGGCTTAAGGGTTTGGGAGTAGTGTGAAAGGGTGTCGGGTTGAGGCTTCAGGGTGCCTTCAAAGACTAATCCCCACTGGTATACTACTAGCAGGACAATTGGTTTCTGGTAAAGCCCTGAGCCGCGCAGGCCTTCATCCGCCTACTGCCTCTTCCGGGCCTTTCATCCACTACTGCCTCTTCCAGTGCCCCGAAGGCTTTGATAGGTCAATGCACGGGTGCTTGCTGTCTGGGCTACTTAGGCTTGTCTTGATGCCTACCTGTTGTCGGGCCCAGATCGACGAAAGTGTAGTGTGGCCAAGAAGCGTGCTTAGGCCAAGGCTTGCGCAATGGCATCAGAATCGGAGAATCCTTGCACGCCTCCTCGAAGAAAGAAATCCAAACGGGACGTAGATCTTGGCGACCTGTACCTCAGTTGGGAGCAAATTTCAAGTGTGCGCAAAGCAACTCTGAAGTCTGGGTCTCTTCTCACTTGGGTTAGCAAAGAGAAGGTTGGGGTCATAGGCATGCCTTCTTTGAAGTTGAATGCCAAAGTCATACTTGAGCTGCTGAAAGTGTATTGCCCGACCTCGCCGTCATACAAGACTGCTCCAGTGGAGGCACTCAAGTATCAGGCCATTGGGAAGGGGGTTTCAATGCTGCTTAGGGTTTAGGGTTTAGGGTTTAGGGTTTAGGGTTTAGGGTTTAGGGTTTAGGGTTTAGGGTTTAGGGTTTAGGGTTTAGGGTTTAGGGTTTAGGGTTCAGGGTTCAGGGTTCAGGGTTTAGGGTTTAGGGTTTAGGGTTTAGGGTTTAGGGTTTAGGGTTTAGGGTTTAGTATGGCTTCAGCTGTTGCGACACTTGGAGGCTCATGGGACTTAGTGGATACTTATAGCTGGGCTTATAACCCTACTTAGAAGTAACGTTGTAAGTCCTGTTATAAGTACTTACTGAGTCCCATGAACCTTCGAGCAGGTGAGAAAATTCCTGGAAGAGTTGGAGCTGGAACCCAAACAAAGCTTGGTGTTCTGCGATAGTCATGCTCTCAAGATGTTCGTGTCGCTGCTCAACCGCCGGCATGACGGCAGCAAGCGCCGGGTTTCTAGTCAGCATGAAGGGATCGTACTGGAATCATACCTTCAAAATGTTTCTAGCTGCTAGCCAAACAAAGTGCCAGGACCCAACCCTCAGGATGCTGTTCGAGGAGCTGGGCAAGCATTGGCCGCCAAAGCCTCGAAGGGGACAGTCCTCAGTTGAGGAGCAAGAGGAAGGGGAGGAAGAGGTTGAGGGTGGGGAAGAGGTTGAGGGTGGGGAAAATTCCGAGGAGGACGAGGAAGGTTTTCCGGAGGATACAGTAACGGAGCCGGATGATGTTGAGGATGCGCTGATCGATCAGTATCTCACTACTGACATGGGCCTAGGTCAGAAATCCCCTGACCCCCCCTCTGCCTACGTTGGGACTGTTGCGTATGAGTTCGATGCCTACGCGGGCAAGCCAGCAGTTGCCGTTTTGCCACCAGTACACATGATGGATCCTGCTGCCGAGCTAGCGATGATTGAGATTCTAGGCCTGAATAAGTGTGTCACGCCAACAATTTCCCCCCAAAAAAATTAAATAAACAAGAAGACAAAACATGTATGATTGAACGTGTCCGAGGAAACAAATGGCGGAACGAGCCGCGGCCATTCACGCAAAGAAGGCAGCTGAAAAGTGGAACAGACCCTGGGGCTGCAAGCAATGCATCCTGCTTGATGGTGTAGGTTGTGGTGTGTGTGGGATGGTTTGTGAGGTCCTGTCCACTCGGACACACAGCAAACGGTTGACTTTGATATTTGGTCCTTGCCTGGCATCGACGCTGCAACCTTGGAGATTCAGCAAGCGTCAAGGTCTATGACAAGCCTCGATATGAGCCCTCCTCTGCCTCCTGCCAAGCGACTCCCGTGTCTGGTTTCAGAGCCCGCTGAACCTTCAAAGCCAGCCAAAGCTTCAGTGCCAGCTGAACCTTCAATGCCCAAAACCTCAAAGCCAGCCAAAGCTTCAGCGCAAACTGAACCTTCGCCCAAAGCCTCAGAGCCAGCCAAAGCTTCCGCGGCAGTGGGACCTTCAAAGCCTAAAGCCTCCGAGCCAGCTGAATCTTCGAAGCCAGCCAAAGCCTCAGAGCCAGAACCAGCTCCAGCCGAAGAGCCAGCTGAAGGAGCTTCAGACCCTGTCTTAGCAACTGAGATCTCCAGCGTGCCTCTTGCAGAGGTTGAGCCTTTGCAGCCCGTGCCACAGGTGGAACGGGAGCCTCTGGATGGCGACAGTCAGGCAAGCTATGCGAAAGCCTTCACACTCCAAGAAGTGGAAGACATGGTGACGAGGGCGCGTGCTTCGAAGGTAGAGGGGCCGCAGGAAGCAAAGAGCCCACAGGAGAGTGTGACAGCGGATCCTGAAGACCTGGAGTTGTTGGCGTGCAAGGTGGGGTAATTGTTAGGACTTGTGGACTTGTGCGAGGCTTTCTGATCAATGTGGCTTTGTGTTGTGCTTTCCTAGGTAGTGACAACCCGTGAAGAGCAAATGAATTCAAAAGAAGCCTTGTGCCAGAAGCATAAGAAGAATGCGGATGAGTATGAAGTACGACCGCAGGCCAAGAAACAGCAGGCAAAAGCAAAGGCGAAACACGCAAAGGCAAAAGCGAAAGCGAAGGCCAGGGCACACCTTACAGAGGATGATGAGGGAACGGAGAAGAAGAAGGCCCTTGCTGCTCAAGAGCCAGCAGGTGAGAGTTCTGTGCCAGCCATGGCAAAGAAGCCAGCCAAACGCAACGCCCCCAAGGACGATGATGATGTTGTTGCTGATGAGGATCCACCGAGGACGAAAGGGTGCAAGAAAGGCAAGGCCCCCCAGGATGATGTTGATGATGAGGACGCACCAAGGAAGGGGTCCAAGAAACGCCAGGGACCCAAGCAGCATGATGAGGATGCACCAAAGAAAGCGCCCAAGAGAGGCAAGGCGCCCAACGAGGACGATGAAGATGCACCAAAGAAAGGGCCCAAGAGAGGCAAGGCGCCCAACAAGGACGATGAGGATGCACCAAAGAAAGCGCCCAAGAGAGGCAAAGCGCTAAAGGAGGACGATGAGGAAGCACCAAAGAAAGGGCCCAAGAAAGGCAAGGCGCCCAAGGAGGACGATGAGGATGCACCAAAGAAAGGGCCCAAGAGCGGCAAGGCGCCCAAGGAGGACGATGAGGATGCACCAAAGAAAGGGCCCAAGAAAGGCAAGGCGCCCAGCAAGGACGATGAGGATGCACCAAAAAAGGGGCCCAAGAAAGGCAAGGCCCCCAAGGATGATGGTGATGCTGATGATGAGGATGCACAAAAGAAAGGGCCCAAACCCCCCAAGAAAGCACCCAAGAATGGCAAGGCCCCCACAGACGAAGCCGAGAGCACTGAGAAGGCAACCTTCGCTGGCCGTACCAAGCCTAAGTCAGACCCTGCGCAAACCATGTTTCGGGCCATCAAGCAAGCCTTCGCAACAATCGTCGCTCCTCGAGTGAAGAGCCCATCTGGCTTGGAGGACTCCTTTGCTTTTTTGCCTGCAAGAAAATCACCCTTCCACGGGCACACTCCGTGCCCAATTGTCTGAAGGAGGCTTTCTGGAAACACTGCCGGCCTCTACTTTTGCAGGCAGACCATAACGATCTAGAAGGCCTCTTCAAGGTGGCCAACGATTGCGCTTGTGTCTATGTGAAGTCGCCTTTACTGAAGAGTCTCTTGCTGGTAATGATGACAAAGTGTAGCCACCCGAGTAAGACCCAAACATAAAGCCTTCAATCCTACGCAGAATCCAAGCGAAGTGTCCGAGGCTGCCTCCGTTGATCTTGAAGGCCCAGGAGAAGATTGATTGGGGATCGGGGGTTCTATCGACTGAGAGCTGTGAAACACTCAGCTCTTCAGAGCTGTCGCCAGTTCGAACAGATGCTTCTCTGTAGCTACCTCGTAGACCCCGTGATAGATCACGGCTTTCTCAGGTGGGCGTGAGCAGTGATTGGAATCATAGGTTTGGGCTTTGGTTTTATGCTTTCTAGTAAGTCTACCAGCTTTGTTGTTGGGGCGACACGTCACCAAGAAAGTGTGTTTCACGGTGCAGAGGCGACTTCAGCGGTGACGAAGGTGAAAGGTTGAGCTGCGACTGATAGTGGTTTCAATCATTCCCTTGACAGCACTGACGTACCTTAAGCCCAGTGTCTGCTCAGCTGCCCTGCCAGGTACAGCGATGCCCGTGGCCGCAGCGTACTGCAGATATGGCCTTGCAACGGGAGGTCCCGCCAGCGGGTTGGGGTGGGATGGTTGGTTTAGTGTGGAGGGTGTTGGGTTGAGTGGTTCGATGTTGTGGCATCTGTTGCAGGATCCTGACACATCCCAACATAGACCCTCGCAAGCCCACCCCTGAAGCCAACGCCAAGCCTAGAGGTATCTAGAGGTGGGAAATGCTCCATGCTGCGCAAGACTGCGTGCTGTGGTTCAAATCTCTAAACTTATAACCCTGTAACCAGACCCTCGACGAATGTACATCCCTTCTGTTGTATTGAGGCCCAAGGTTTCGACGTGGCGAGGTTGTGGGGTGCTTTCTTCCAAATTTAACGGACAGGGTTCATAGTTGACTAAGCTGCTCCAGGCTCTGCGATGGAATTCCAGGGTGGTCTCTCTCTGTAGGTCAGTTAGTCTTTGCCTGGGATGACGCCCGACCGATTCGAGAGCACTGTTCGGCGCCTGATCCAGATCGGTGCACCCAAGGTGGCCTGGCAGGCGTTTAATGAGATCCCATGTGCCATTTCGCAACAACAAGACTTGCTCTAGAAGGGATTAGCTGTACACTAAAGAAATAGGAATAAACCCTAAACCCTAAACCCTAAACCCTAAACCCTAAGCCCCTAAAAACCCTAAAAACGTATACACCCATAGATTTTGGTAGGGCCCTCCCCCTCAGTCTTGCTCATTGAGGTCTATGTAATGCTACTGATTTTGTGCTGGCATTTGAAAATCGACCTTCCGTCTACTCCGGGGCCATGCCAAGTCCTCGAGCTCTTCGCCGGTCGAGCTCGCATATCTCGTTTGGGCACATCTCTGGGTCTAAGTTGTCATGCGCACGATGCAACTTATGACACTGGCAGATCGATTGGTGCATCCGCTATGAATATCAACACAGCAGCAGGATTCACGTCAGGCACCTATTTCACAATGTCTGTGTGTGTGCCTGCTCCCAAGCTTTTGGTGTCTCATGTGCCTTCGAGCTGTTGTTTAGGTTGGCGATCTTATCAATTTTGTCTTCGTGTGATGATGATTTGATCACAATCGCTGGGCTGGTCTGCTCAACTTGGGTGCAAGTAAACGCCGGGACCTCTGGCAGGGACGTCCTCAACCCGATGGGTCGGGTGCATTTGCCCAGCGTTGCTTCCGCCAACGTGATGACAAGCAGGTGCTGCGGCATGTTTCATTGTGGCAGACTTGGGGGGTAGGGGGGGGGGGGGGAGGTTGGGCTCATGTTTGACGCCAGGCTTATTCTCTTGCTGCTGACTATCCAGTTAGCCGGTGGGGTTTGGCTGCTCGAGCAGCCCATCAGCAGCATTGTGAACCTGCACGATCGGTTCATCTGGCTGCTCAGGGTTTTGTCCCGTGCTGGGCTTCAAGTGACCTGATTGGAGCCAGCTTTTATTTTTTGTTCTGTTTCTAACATAGTACTTCCTGCTAGCTTGGAGGACTTCCAGCACCAACAGCCTAAGATCTACCGCCAACCGTTTTGGATGCTCAAGTATGGTGCGGGCACCTACAAGAGATCGAAAGTATGGAGCAACAGTTGGAGAGTGGTACTGTTGGCAACGGAAGCGATCAACAAAAAGAAAGACAAATGCCTCTTTCGCACGTCCACGCAGTATATGAAGAACGGCCGGCGCTGCTTTCGAGGCAGCAAACGTTTGAAAGCGACACAGACCTTTGCCTTAAACCTGGTGGGTTTCTTTTTGTTATTGCTTTGTGTCAGATGCTCAAAGGCGGCCTGTTTGCAAAAATTGTTTCTTAGGCAGTACCCGGCTGGCTTTGCAGCAAAAGTCCTCACCATTCGTCGTACTCTGCTGAAGCACAAGCCAAAGCTACCAACAGAACTTTGGACTGCAATTAGCAGCTTATGTAAGCCAGTGACCCAATTTGTACATCCCTCGGACCAACTGCAGGTGAAGCCCCAGTTCTCTGAGAAGCCCCTCCCGGAACTCTTCCAGGAACGCGCCTCGTCGCATGATAGTTGGCCGGATGCAGATATCGTCTCTTGTGTGGCGTATGTCCGCGCCAGCGTTCACCTTAGCTTGCCACAGGCTTGGCGGGATGTCCTGCCTACAGCTTTGTAGCCACGCAACTTTGCAATTCACTTCAATTAAACTCAGCTTGTGAGCTGGTTGCACACGCAAACACCCACGCTGGCGAAGCAAAAACGAAGCCTTAAGGGTACCAGACCTTGTTGTGGAGGATTTTCGTGCGTCAGACCTTGTTGTGGAGGATTTTCGTGGCTTCTGAAGGCTTTTGAGTGGCTTTTGCTC
>CAJNDS010000601.1:0-90000 GCA_905221605.1 Symbiodinium natans
CCCCCCCCCCCCCCCCCCCCCCCCCCTCCCGGGTTTTGGGGGGGTAAGGAGGGAAAGAGGGAGGTTTTCACCTCCTGAAACCCATCCAACACGCCGCCAGGGTCGGCGGACCCTAAACCCTAAACCCTAAACCCTAAACCCTAAACCCTAAACCCTAAACCCTAAACCCTAAACCCTAAACCCTAAACCCTAAACCCTAAACCCTAAACCTCCAAGCGCAAAGCCCCAAAACATGCACGCCCCAAGTCGAAGCCCAGGAAGCAGGAGAAGGAGGATGTCCAGCGCGCGGCAAAGGCCGCGATGGCCGCGGCCCAGGTCGCAGGGTTTAGGGTTTAGGGTTTAGGGTTTAGGGTTTATAGGGTTTAGGGTTGTGTTGTGGATCTTGGGATGTTCACCCACATACTAACAGTCCTTAATCGGGGTTCGAATAGGGGGTACTACAATCCCTTGGTTCTTAGTAGGGCATGAGGGAATGAGGGCCTATATATACCCTTCAAGGGATTATGTAAGGCCCTTCCCTACCAGCCAGATAATCCCTGTTAAGGACAGTTAGTATAAGGGGGAACATCCCAAAATGGATCTTCAGACTGCGAAAAACTAGTTTTTCTTCGAACATCCCCCACCCTGCAGGTGAGGAATTTGCGGGCTCACTCTGGGTTTGGGGTTTAGGGTTTTGGGTTTACAATGCTCTGTGGTTGGGCACTCTGGGATTCCCTGACAACACTCTGGGGTGGTGATACGAGTGATGGGCGAGGAGCAGACCGGACGAGGAGAAGAGTGAAGTTTAAAAGCCTGGCCACTCCCATAAACCCTAAACCCTACCCCAAACCCTAGACACCCGAAACCCCAAACCCCAAACCCTAAACCCTAAACCCCTAAACCCCTAAACCCCTAAACCCTAAACCCTAAACCCTAAACCCTAAGCCCTAAGCCCTAAGCCCTAAGCCCTAAACCCTAAACCCAGACCCGAAGCCCCTTAAAGCCCCCTTTTCTAAAAAAAAAACAAGCATGCCAGGAGGAGGCCATGGCTGGGCCCAGCGCAGCGGTGCCGTCGAACAACTCCTTCGTCTCCTTTGACGACATGGGCGGCCCGGAGGTTTTACAGTTTTTCGGGGTTCAGGGTTTGGGGTTTAGGGTTTAGGGTTTAGGGTCTAGGGTTTAGGGTTTAGGGTTTAGGGTTTCCGGAGGATTGGAGATTTTCGGGGTTCAGGGTTTGGGGTGCAGGGTTTAGGGGTGTAGGGTTTGGGGTTTAGGGTTTAGGGTTTAGGGTTAGGGGTTTAGGGTTTAGGGCTAGTTTTTTTTAGGGGTTTAGGGGTTTAGGCGGGTTTAGGGGTTTGGGGGCATGGCTCTCAGAAGACCGGGCTCAAAAGGGGGTCCAGGGTTCAGAGGTTTAGGGGTTTAGGGTTTGGGGTTAAGGGTTAGGGTTGAGGGTTTTGACGGTTTGAGAAGGGTTTCAGGTTTTTGGGGTTTCCCGCGTTTAGGGTTTGAGGGTTTCGAGGGTTTTGAGTGTTTAAGGTTAGGTGTAGCGGTTTAAGGGTTTAAGGCTCAAAGGGTCTAAGGTTTTCAGGGTTTAAGGGTTCAATGGTTTAAGGGTTTAGGGGTTTCTGGGTGTAGGCGTTGAAAGGTTTACGGGCTTAAGGGTTGAAGGGTTGAAGGGTTGAAGGGTGTAGGATGTCAGGGTTTTGGAGTTAGGGTTCGGAGGGGTTTGGGGGGGGGGGGGGTTGCGCTTGCAGGTTCATGGGTGGTTAGGGTTATAAGCAAGGCGCTCATCCTACTTATAACTCTACTTGTAAGTACCCACGAAGTTTCAAGCAGCTGTCTTAGGGTAGCTGCAAGGGCTCTTGGTTCAGAACCATTTTGACAGCAAACGCTTTTTGGGAACCTAGGCTCACCGCAAGCCCAAAAACTCGAAACCCTAAACTTGGGACGTTCCCCCTTATACTAACAGTCCCTACTACGGACTATAAGAGGGGGTACTATATTCCCTCCTGTTGGTATAAGGGGAACATCCCAACCCTAAACCCCAAAATCCCAAAGCGGCTTCTCGAACCTGGTAGTAGTCCCAGGCCCTTTTCTCACCACATAGCTCCAAACCAAACTGCCAGGCGCGAGACGGCCATGGAAAAGCTTGCAAGCCTCCAGCCAAGCCAGACATCCCAGGGTATAGGGTTTAGGGTCTAGGGTATAGGGTTGAGGGTTTAGGGTTTAGGGCTTAGGTCCTTTCGAGCTTTCAACCTTGCCTAGGCAAGTCCTGGAGCGCCAGCGCACCCTACGGCAGGCGTGGGGGGTACTCTCATGGTTTTTTTGGGGGTTTAGGGGAGGGGCTGTTGCGGAGCTGAGCTTGCTGTGGCAGGAGGGCTTGTGGTCACGGTTTTGGGTTGGTCCATGGGGCTAAAATTAGGGTTTAGGGTTGAGGGCTCAGCCTAAGATCCTTGATCACTGCAGTCGGAGATGCTTTGAACATGTTGAACATCAATTGACGGGGCTTATGTCCTGGCATCCGAAATAATTATAAACCCCCCCCCCACCAAAACTCAACGCTGAAATCTCTTGCACACACACCTCCTTACTTGGAGGTTCATGGGTAGGTAAAAGTAGGGTTATAAGTAGGCTAACTATACCCTAAACCCAAACCCTAAACCCTAGGGCACTTGCAACCCTACTTCCAACTACCCATGAAGCTGCAAGTACTCGATGGGAGGCCCATGGAGGAGCGAGCTGATGGCAGTGGCAGGGCTGCAGGGGTTAGGGTTTAGGGTTTAGGGTTTAGGGTTTAGGGTTTAGGGTTTAGGGTCAGAGGTTCTTTCATCTTTTGGATGTGGGTTTGCCGGGTTTGCGGGTTCTGGAACAGCATATGGGTACTTCTCTTCAGGATTGAGGGTTCAGGGTCCACGATTGAAGAACACTTAGTCATGCTCAGGAATCTCCATTACGATATGTTGCGAGATGATCCTCTTGTCCTCGTGTTTGAGACTGTGCCTGTTGATTGGCTTGCTAGAGCATGGGAGTCCAGTCAGCAGCACGGGAAGCCTGTGCTTGGGCAGTTTCTGCCCAAGCACCCACGGGAGTCCGGATGCCAAAAGGGTCCATAGTTTGAGGGTGACTGACCCCTTGTATAGGGGACCCAGAAAAGGGGCCCTCATTTAGAAAACTACGCCATGTATGTAAGAACGCGGTAAGGCTTGGCGCCCAAGACGCCTTCTTGCCAGCGTAGAATGTGTTCAACGAGAATCGGGGACAGGAGGTCTCAGATCTCAACCCTGAACCCTAAACTAAACCCTAAACCCTAAACCCTAAACCCTAAACCCTAAACCCTAAACCCTAAACCCTAAACCCTAAACCCTAAACCCTAAACCCTAAACCCTAAACCCTAAACCAACCCCAACCCCTAAACCCTAGACCCTAAACCCTAGACCCCTTGCGTTTATGGACCACTTCTGACGGCCCCCAAACTCAGGGTTTAGGGGTTCAGAACATGAGCCCACGAAGTTACGAACAACCCCCCCAAAGAGCCCAATGCCCCTTAATTAAGGAAGATTCCTTAAATCATAATAAGGTCTATACCTTAATTAAGGGGTATTGGGCTCTTAGGGCCCTTGTATAAGCATAAGCAAAACTACGTACACAAAATACTACCCGCTCTACCTTCAACAGGCCCCTAGTTCGGGTTGCAGGGCGGCTTACTTCTTTGCGCCCCTAAGCCGAAAAACCCTAAACACTAAACCCTAAACCCGCAGGCGCGAGCAATTTCCAGCAGATGGGCATGGCAAATGCGATGAGAGCCAACGCAGGCGGGAACTGGGAGACCTGCGCTGGCTGGGTTTATAGGGCTTACTTGGAGGTTCATGGGTACTTATAAGAAGGGTCATAAGTAAAAAAAAGTTCCCGGAGTAAAGTTACAAGTATAGTTCCCCTACTTAGAACCCTACTTACAACTATCCATGAACCTACAAGTAGGGTTTCCGATTCAATGAATTGGGGTCCGGCATTTGGTTTGGGAGTTTTGACGTTGGGGGAACTAGCTTATTATCCGTGAAATGTGTCCTATGCACACGAGCCGGAGTGTCTCGCGGCAAAACTTCGAGGAAGGAGGCCGAACCAGGCTGTTCAGGAAGTTTCGAGGTTCGGAGTTGGTAAGGGTTTTGGGCTGTGTGAGGGTTGTGAAAGCTGTTTGCAGCAGAAGCTCTGAACCGGCCAGAGGCAGCCCCAACTCTCAGAAACTCACATGCCTGCCCTAAACTGCGCAGGGCTGCTAGATTGTGGCTGGTCTCCTGTACCCTAAACCCTAAACCCTAAACCCTAAACCCTAAACCCTAAACCCTACTCCTGGTTTGAGTCATCTGGGCCCGGAGGACCCGAAAACTATTGTCGCCGACAGGATCCCGCAGAGAAGCCCTGGACTGCCCACCCAAAGAATCCCTGGAGAGAAGCCCCCCAGACATCCCAACACCGTGTCACATGCACGGCACGTGTGTCTGGAGTGCCCAAACCGAAGTGGATGATTTTGACAGGCTGTTGCGTCGCTCTGGCCAATCGTAATGTGTAGCTTTTTGGATTCCACGTTACAGCATCTCGAAGTGCGTGGACTGTAGTTATAAGTACAGTAGTGTTATATGTAGGGTAACTATACTTAAAACTAAAACCTTACTCAAGGTGCTTCCCTTCCTACACATAACTACACATGAGCCTCTAAGTATACCCGAAGGCTTCCAGGCCTCATTGCTCGAAGGTTCATGGGTAGTTGTCAGTCGGGCATAAGTACTCTAAGTAAGGTCATACCCCCCCATCGAATTACCCATGGACCTCCAAGGAAAAACCTTTTTTGCAGGCCCGTGTGGCAACTTCTTCGCTGGCCCGGGCGATGCAAGCGCCTCCATGGGCAGCGGCTGTTTCGTGCCTTGGGGGCATGTAAATCGTGTTCTGATGTCGTATATATAGTACAAGTCTACTTCAACGCAACATAAAAACGAAATTAACATTATAGTGTCGTGCGAGTATGGTATTCTAATGCAACACATCTAATGTAACATAACCGCATGCGTGATGATGTAATCATATAGTCATATAGTAAGATAGTACCACAGTGATATAGAAATATAGTCATAGAGTCATATAGTCATATAGTAACATAGTCATATAGAAATATAATAGTATGGGTAATTTAGGAATATAGTACTAGAGTAGCATAGTAATATCGTACTATAGTAATAGAAATGGGGCTAAAACCCCCACAGCCTTAATCCCCCTAAACTGACGGTTTAGGCTTTAGGGTTTAGGGTTCTGGCAGCATTCAAAGGAGTCCAGATGCAAAAAAACGGGGTTGAGGCAAACGGGGTCTGGCGTTCAGGGCTCAAAGAGGTTGTGTTTCATGCATGGCTTTGGCATGCGTTGGAGAGTGTCAGTCGTTCTGCTCTGTCCTTGTATTTTGCCCGCTGGGAGGGAGGTGAATATGGGAGCTTAAAGAACTATCGGTCCAATACGATCACCATACAGTCCCTACAAATTCCATAATTCTGAAAACCTCGGCAAAGAGCAGGTTCAATGAAACGTGCCTATATTATGACATAAACGACTGCGAGGTGATACACCCCAGGAAACATGAGCGTTTGAGGTTTTGGGGTCTAAATAGGTTTTGGGTCGAAAATCTTGCTTATCTGGCAGTTTAATTCCACAACGCCTCAACACAGTGAAGATCCAAGCTTGGCTTCAGAAACACAAGCCCTCCCCCAAAACCCATACCCTAAAACCCGAAATCTGGATCCTCCAGTAGCTGCTGGAAGACGAGCCTGAACCCTAAACCCTAAACCCTAAAAACCCTGAACCCTAAACCCTACAGCCATGACGCGCACTGCACTGCGGTTGCATCAAGGCCACCACATGGCATGGCGAAGTATTGCTGTGCTTTGAAGGTGGCCGTTATCTAGATATCTCTGCGTACTAGCACACGTCCCATTTGCCTTGCGATCCGCTTTGCTACTGTACGCTCTACGACTGTTTCCAGCATGCCTTTCGACTACGCGCTGGACCATGATACTGCTGCAGTCTTACCTTTTGCCCTCCTCATTGCACTGTTGTTACAATGTATCTGGGCTGATCTAAAAGGTCATTCTGGGGAATCATTTAGGGCTCCTATGGCTCTACAAGAGGAAGAAGGTCCCTAAACCCCTGAACCCGCCCCCCCCCCCCCCCCCCCAACTCACTCCCAGGACCCCCTAAACCCAAAACCCTAAACCAAACCCTAAACCCTAAACCCTAAACCCTAAACCCTAAACCCTAAACCCTAAACCCTAAACCCTAAACCCTAAACCCTAAACCCTAAACCCTCCCCACCCACCCACCCCCACCACCCCCCCAACTTCACTCCCAGGGTGGCGCTGGATCCGACAGCTCCGACGCCACGCCGCTGAATCCGATGATGGCTTCCTGGCAGGTTTAGGGTTTAGGGTTTAGGGTTTAGGGTTTAGGGTTTACGGTTTAATTTAGGGTCTAGGGATTAGGGTTTAGGGCTTCGGGTTTAGAAGTGCTTTCTCCCAGAGGGGTGTTCTAGGTTGCAAAAAGGCTGCTGCTTGATCAAACCCTCATCGGGTGGGGCTTCATGGCGGCCATGAGGGAGTGGCGTGCATCCTGCGATGGTTCAGTCATTTAGGGTTTAGGGCTATGGTTGACGGTTTAGGGTTTAGGGTCTGCCACTGATTTGTTGTGTCCGAGGCTATGGCCCAGATGATGCTGGAGACACAGAAGAAGCTGAAAGAAGCCCAGGACCAGTTCCGATGCCCCCCCCCCCAAGCACCTTTCTTTAAATCTAGGCAGGAAATATGGTTTCATGTACTTCTACCAGTACACGCACGGACAGCAACCCTTCCTTGATCTTGCTTGCCCCCTCGTCAGCACACAAAGTGGGCGCAAGAACGCAACTCTCACTTTGGTATTCTGCCGTAGAGCAACCCGCAACCCTCAGCTTAAACCCGTACTGAACTGTCCTAAACCTGCAGGGTCCTCTTGCTTATGATTTATCATGTACTGGCAGGTTCAGGGGACTACCCATGAACCTTAAAGTATCCCGAAACACTAAGCCATAAACCCTAAACCCTAAACCCTAGTATACGTGCGCTTTCATCAGGGGGGACAAAGGGATGGCTTGCTGCCTCATCGGGCCCATTTGTGCCCAGCTTCCCAGTGCACGGGTTCTTCAGGGAGGAGGGTTTAGGGTTACCTAGGCCCCTGCTCCACACCCTGGAGTTTGCGGGACGAGCCTTTAAGGCCTGAAGCCACGCTAGACTTCGCCGGACCCTCCATCCGCTCCGGTGGAAACCCTCTGAGGGTAGTTTCATGGGCCCTTAAGAGGGTCCCTTGCCTCCTTCACAGGGTTCGCTTTTTTAAATAAGGTATATAAGGGGTACCCTTTTCAGGGCCCGTACTAAGGGACCATGTAACTACCTTAAGAAACCCTCAAAAGCCTCCATCGTCGATGTCAGGACAAGATGAACAAGGTGTCCGAAGTCACTGGCACCGGCCGCTCGGCATCAACGCGACCCCATGGGGCATCTTGCCGGCCACGCCTTCCCAAGGGTTTCGAGGGCAGGGTTGGTCCCTTTCATATGCGGGATCCCACCATGACAAGGTGCCTGTTGAGGAGACCCCAATGTGGAACAAGCTGCCCCCCTAAACCCTAAACGCTAAAACCCTAAACCCTAAACGCTAACCTCCCCCCCCCTCCCCCCAATGAAGCCGCGGCTCGCAAGTTTTGGTACATCCTAATCCCCATAATGGGGGGGGGGGGGCTTCCGAAGCTAGAGGTACCTTATTGGGGCCCTTGTTATATGGGGATCCTATTATTTGGGGATATTTTTTTTTTGGGGGGGGGGGGGGGGGGGGGGGGTTGCCACAGAGAGACTGTCCCCCTGGCATTCTCACCCCAGCTAATGGTCCCTTTGCAAAAATACTATAATAACACCCCACAACAGCCCTATTCTTATTATTCAGGCTCCTATCGTATTTTGGACCCCCCCAAGTGCAGCTGGTTTCCAAATGCGACGGTTTAGGGTTTAGGGTGTAGGGTTTAGGGTTTAGGGTTTAGGGTTTAGGGTTTAGGGTTTAGGGTTTAGGGTATCCGAAGCCAGACATGGTCCTGGGAAGTGAGAAAGGCATTTCGCCAGGGATCCTGGTCAGGGTTATTTAGGGTTCAGCATGTGCAATGATTCGGGCTAAAAAATGCACTGGGCCTTGAAGAAGCCTAAGGCCCAGACACGAATTGAGATCCCAGCTTCAGAGTGCATCCTCGAAGGATGTAAAAAAAGGGATGCCGCCAGTCCCATGTCTGTGCGTGTTCGGAAATATGGGATAATCAGGCCTGCTTTCTCGTTAAAAGGCCATGCGTGTTGAGGGTATATGTTGCAAGTTCAACCTCTCAACAACATGAGCCGCCGTCCTGCCTATGCCCGCCCCACACGTAGCATTCTCGCCATTTTTTGGGCACGCAGTAATGCAACCTTGCCAAAGGCGGTGGCGGCGGTGGCTGCGGTGGCTGTGCTGGCTGCGGCGGCTGTACTGGAAGCGGAGGCTGCGGCGGCTGTACTGGCTGCGGCGGCTGTACTGGCTGCGGCGGCTGTACTGGCTGCGGCGGCTGCGGCGGCTGTGGCGGCTGTGGCGGCTGCGGCGGCTGCGGCTTCGGCGGACCGTTTGGGGCCCAGTGTATGTATGGAAACTGTTTGGATTCCGGGGGGAGATAACAGAAGACGTTAATCAAGGGCGCAAAAACGCCAAGGCTCCTCACCTTATCTCCGAAAACGACATTACAACAGGCGTCGGTACTTGCTATTAACGCCGTTTCTTGTTTTTGTTGCCAGACGCAACCTCTTGGAAAGAATTGCTGTGTACGGCTGTGAGTGTGAGTGACACACAACGTGTGCAGTCAGGGCTTGGTGGACATGTGCAATCGATAGGTTGTTCTGAATTTGCTTCTTGCTAGGCCTCACCAGCTACAAATCGGCAGGGTTGAGGGCTTGGAGTTTTTTGGAGTTCAAGGCATTCATGCTAATGCAGGTACCGTCATGTGTGTGTGTGTGACTTTAGTCGCCCCAAGTCCTGCTAGAGTCACCAAGGTGCGGCGGCTGTAGCGGAGGCGCGTATTCTGGGCCCTTAAACCCTAAACCAATCTTGACTGCTACATCCTAACATCCCCAGCTGGAATGCTGTTGAAGTCTTGTTAACTGTTTAGGGTCCAGTTACGCCGACATTTTGTCTTCTTTAGGAGGCGGAGAGTTCATGCTCGAGCATGTGTTTGAACATATGCAGAAGGGATGAATTAAATCGCAGTCATCCAGCACCCCCCAGCTACCCTTTAACCATAAACCCTAAACCCTAAACCCTAAGCCCCTTTATGAAAGGGCAGTTGGGGTTCTGGGTAGGGTTGGGCTTATGGCTCATGGAACCCTGGGTGCCAAAAGAGCTCAAAGGTAACAACCACCCCCACTCCGACATCCCCACCCAAGCTTACTTGAATTCGGGTTTAGGGTTTAGGGTTTAGGGTGTAGGCAGATTACTCATCTGCACGGTGCTCATAACCCGAATTCCGGGAAACACGATACAAAACTCGTCGTAAGCTAGCAGGTGAACCTTCAAGCAGAGACGCCCGAATTCGAAGAGCTTGTGGATGTTCCCCTAAACCCTAAACCAGAGAGTCGAAACCCTATAAAACCCCCCCCCCCCCCCCACCCCCCGAATGACAAAAAGAATCTCAAACCCCAAGACACAAACTGCAGACTGGCGCTTAATTAAGGGACTCAGGAGGGTAAAGTTAGAAGCTGTAAAAAAATCTAAACTCAGGTTCCTGGAATCCTCGGATCCTATAAACCCCTCCTAACAGAAGTTCTGTCTGTTCCATCTGAGAGAAGTCCTTTATGTTCCATGGTTCTTGGTCCTTTTGCCGCATGGATCGCGTGGTCATTTCATCTTCTTTAGGGACCCCTCCAACCCTCACCCCACCCAAAACCAAGGCTGCGAAACCTAAACACCTCCCCGCAATTCAGAACCCAAAGCCCTAAACCCTGAACCTTGGGGTTTGGGGACCCTAAGGCCTTAAGTTGTCCTGCAGTGATGAAACTCAACGCCATCGGCTTCCCTAAACCCTAAACCCTAAACCCTAAACCCCCAACCCCAAACCCCAAACCCTTTCTTGTGCCAGGTTGCGGGATGGGGACTGGCTGCGCGATGGGAGGACTCCCCGCGGCCTTCCGACAAGGGTAGAGCCAGGCCAACCCCAAGACCCAAGAACCCCTAAAAAGCCTTTTACCCTGTAATCCTAGACGCCCTAGAACCCTCAACACCCTGTAACCTCAAAAAACCCAATCCTAAAAGCCGACAATCTCAAAACCGTATACTCCTAAAACCCTAACCCTGGATCCTACAAACCCTAACCTGGATCCTACAAACCCTAAACTTTAGCCCTGAGGGTTTAGGGTTAGGGGTTTAACTGCTAGGGCTCTTTTGAAGGGGTATAGGGAGGGACCCCAAGGAAGGGACCTTATTCTCCTACAAAACCAAAATATAACCCCTGTATATACCGTATATAGTCACTGTGTCCCTAAGTAGCCCCTAAATAACCCCAAAACAACCCCTAAGGTCCCTTTTTAGGGTCCCTCCTTTAGTCCCTTGATCTTTGGTGCTTTGGGATCCTTGGGTTCACGGTGTCCTCAGGGAAAGGGGGGGGTCCTCAGGGGTGGGAGGGAGGGTAAGTAGGTTTTGGGCTGAGAGTTGAGGGTTTAGGAATGAGGGTTGCCTGAGACATATCTTTGATTTCAGGGTTCAGGAGTTTTGGCGTGCGAAGTCGCTTGGAAAAGGAGTTTTGGGAGTCTGTCATGGGGTCGGGGTGTCGGCTTTAGGATACCCACATGAGAACATGTCATATAGTATATAGCGCATTTTTGTATGTATGTACATCTCAACATGCATAATAGAGTAAAAGACAGCTCCCCAACTCGGTCTTGTACCAAAGCCGCCGTGCGCTGTTGCAGGTACCGCTCCCGCTCCCGTCTCAGATGCGGGCCTTGGAGAAATTGAGGATGTAGGGTCTAGGGTTTACAGCCTTGGGAATTCCCATGAGCCTTCTTCAACTTAGTAAGGTATACTGATAAACCCAATGTCCTTAACCCTAAGCAGGTAAATGGAGTCCCAGGTAACCCCGAAGTCGTAGAAAGATCTCAATTTTTCGAGATGCCCCTGCATCTTGCACAGCGAATACTCTGCAACGTGGCAGCTCGCGCTGGGAGTTTTGTGAGACCCACTATATATACATACATACATACATATATATATATATATACTCAGATACATATAAAGCAAAGTTCACACACATGTATATAAACATGAATACGGGCATCTATCTATCTATCTCTCTCTATCTATGTATGTATGTATGTATGTATGTATACATACGTACCTCTATTTTGTTATGTTACTCTATCTTGCATATCATATCATGTTATCACGAAAGCTCCCCCCTGTGGGAGCTTTGTTCAATACCTCACGAAGTGAGCCTGGGGTTATCGGGGGGGGGGTGCGGGGGGGGGGGGGGGGGGGGTGGACCAATTTCGGTGGGATTTTTCGGCTATCCCCGGTCTGGTGCCGGGAAAACCATCGTTGCCAAGGGGGCCTGTTTTGAGCTAGATTTGGGGTTCTTTGGTAGGGGTTTTCCTGAGACGTTCTAAGGAGAAGCGGGGCCCCCCTGATGCTGCTGATGCTGGCCCGGGTGTGGTGCCAAGGGGGCCTGTTTTGGGCTAATAGCTGCGGTCAATCTGGAAGCACCTCTTCAGTTTGGGTGGGTCCTCCTCCCTATACTTCCTGTAACTTTGTGTTACTTTTGTACATGGTGCCTCACTTGAAGCACCGCTTCGCTTTAACCTTTGACTTTGCCACATGATTTGGGTCGGCGCTTTGATCTCTCGGCGCCTCTCTCTTCCTGCAAGCTCCGTGTCCCCAGTCCTGGACCTACTAGAGCTTTCGTCCCAGCCCGTGGCTCTCAAGTATATATGTATGTTTATATTCCTGTACGTATATATAGGTAGGGGGTCAGGTTCCCCTTGTAGACCTCATCTTGTACCCTACTTGAAGGTACATGGGTAGATTCAAGAAGGGTTATGAGTAACATAAATATGGCTTTAACCACTTATCATGATAGCTACCCTTTTTTGCCCATTTATTACTACCTCTGAACCTCCAAGTAGGTTTGGCAAAGCCTAAGCACATTGATTCTGTGGCTCTTCGGGGCCGCGGGGCGTGGTGAGCGACGTCCTGCGGAGTTGAGGGCTCGGGAATTTGAAAGATTTTGGTGTCGGGTTTAAGGTTTAAGGTTTAGGGTTTAGGGGTTAGGGCTCGAAGACCTTTCGAGCTCGAATGGTGGATAGGCTGCGGAGTTATTCCAAGGTTCGACAGTTCGATTAGGTCGAGTTCGCAGTTCGAAGTTTGAGAGTGGGGCCAATGTCAGCCGCTTTCCAAATCCGAACCTTCCAACTTTAAAAAACTTGCCGACATTCAAGGCTCATACTTTCAAAGGCTCAGACATTCCAGCTCGAGCGTTTCTTCTCAAACTCAATCTCCAAACTTTTTGCGAATCCGGGTTCGAAGAAAGTCAAAGTTTCAAAATTTGGAGTTCGACGGAGCTTCGAGATTGCGAGTTCGAGAGTTTGAGGTCTCTCGAATTCGAAAGTCCGTGGTCACGTTTGAAAGTTTGGAAGTTTCGAGTTTGGAGATTGGGGTCTTGCATGAGTCGGGGCGAGGTCGGCGTCGCGAGTTCGAAAGCTCCCTAAATCCTAAACCCTAAACCCTTAAGAATTTCAAAGCCCTTTCGAGTCTGGAAAGTTTGAGATTCTACGGGTCAAAGCTTGAGACAATTTAGTCTGAGTTCGAGAGCTTGAAGCGGGACGAGTTCGAAAGCTTGACCACTCCGAGTTTGAGAGTTTCGCAAGTTTGAGGCGTATGGAGTTCGAGAGTTCTCGAGATTTTGAAGCTGTAAAAGGCATCACTGTCGACGTCGAAGGCTAGAATTTCAATCCCGCGGGATCTTAAACTCAAACTTCGATGCTTGCAGCTTGAAGCTCCCTCCTGCTTGAAACATTAGGGTTTAGGGTTTAGGGTTTAGGGTTCTCAAGCTTTTGAACTCCAGGTCGTTTGTCTTTTCATTCTTTAAATTTTGAAACTCTCAAATTCCGAAGTTAGAACATGTATATTTGAAACGTCTCAAACTCGCGGTTTCTGGAGTTTACAGGGATGGATTGCTATTTGAGCTTTTTGGACACGGGGTATCTTGGGGAGATCTAATATCAAGGCTTGGCAGCTTACATGGTTTGAAGAGCAGCCACACATACACTCCCTCCACCTCTGGCTGATGCGATTCACAAATCTATGGAGGGACTCCTTGAAATCCCGAACCCAAAACGCTTTTGGGCCCAAAATTGCCAGTCGAGACAGCTGCCGCATGTTTCACGGGGGGGCGCCCCCCCTAGCCACTAGTCGCCATGAGGGAAGACCGCATCGAGAAAGGGAATGTTGCAAGCAGTGTGCAGGGTAAGTCGAGGTGATTGGGGCTTAAAGTGTAGGATTCCAGGTTATTTCGACGTAAGGGTCCGGAAGCAGGACAGGAGGCTTTCTGGCTCAAGCACGGATTTGTCGTAAGCCCTGCATACCAAAGAACCGGCATAGAATCCCTATCCCTTCTCTGGACAGCCAGCTGGAGACTCGCGTTATTTTGAGCAACAACTTCGAAGACTTAGATAGCACAATCCTCTTGAACCCTTGAGCCTAAAAGTGCGAGGTTCATGCAGACTTATAAGTGGGCCTATAAGCATGGTACCCATAAGTATAACTGGCTATAACCTTATTTGAAGCACGTATATCCCCACTTCTAACTGCTCTTGAACTCTTCAAGTGGGAGCTCTTCAAGTCAATTGAGGGATTCGAGCAGTTCAACTTCCGGCTGTCAACATTTCGTCTTGCCCCCAAGCCGAAACCCTAAGATGAGGCCCTAAGCCTTTTAAACCCCTTGGTAGCCCAGTGCTAACCTGTACCCTTTTTTTTTTGGGTTGTGGGTTCCCAATATAAAGTAGCCACCCCCAAAAAAAAGGGCGCCCTTATGATAATATGGGTTTACTGGGCTAGTAAGAGAACCCTACTTGGAGGTTCAGGGTTCAGGGTACCTATAACCCCAATATCAGCTGTACTCTAAGCCCCCTAAGTCCTCTAAGTAGGTTATAGACTTATACTTGGTTAACCTGTGCCCATGAACCTCCAAGCAGCTCACGCCAGGCCCAACACAAGGCAACAAGAACGGTCGAAGGTCGAAGTAAGCATAGTCCTAGAAGTCATCCATGATGCGCAATGTTTGTGTGAGGGTAGAGGTGTCTTAGCACGCAGGGTACACTCTGCTTGCTAACCCCTAGCAGTTTACATGTGGGGTTCACCCTAAACCCTAAACCCTAAACCCTGCGGAATTCTTGCTGAAGCTTTCTCCGTTGCACTCCCTCGAGGAGGGTGGGGCGAGCTGCTGGATACGGGCGGTGCCCTACTTCAAGCACAAGATGCCTGGCCTGAATTAGGGTTTAGGGTTTAGGGTTTAGGGTTTTGGGTTTAGGGTTTAGGGGAAACCTAGAACCCCAAGCCTCAATCCTAAATCATACTGAAGCTTTGGCATGTTCCCCCTGACACGAACAGTCCCTAATAGGGATTATAATTAGGGGGTACTCATATATCATATATCCCTATTCAGGACTGTTGGTATGAGGGGGAACATGCCAAGATATTACCCCAAACCCTAAACCCTAAATCCTAGGGTTTAAGATCCCAACTGAAGCACTTTGAATTCGGGCTAAGCTTTGATCGCAACCAATCCCGAACCCCTAAACCCTAAGCCCTAACACCTACCGGCCCTTCCAGGGACTAGCGGCTTAGGGCTGGGGATTTAGGGTTTGGGGTTTAGGGTAATTCTGGAGCTTTTGGTATGGGATTCTGGAGGGTTGAGGGTTTGGGGTTTAGGGTTTAGGGTTAGAAGACCTCAGGATTTAGGATGCAGGTTTTAAGGATTTGGGATAATTAGGCGCCGGCGGAGTTTTTGCAAGAACGCCCTGCCACAATACTTTCGATGTAGGCTGGCATGTTGAAGGTGTGGTCTTGGGGGCCTTATCCCCAGACCTTAAACCCAAAGTAAAAACCTATGCCCTAAACCCTAAACCCAAAACCCCAAACCCTGGCTGTGCGAGTGCGAGAGTCGAAGCCCTAAAGTAGGGGTGCCGGGGGCGACTACAAAGATCCTTTTATTCTAGGGTTCTTAAGGGAGGGGGGTTCAAGGGGCCTAGGGTTTATGGCAGTTTAGGGTGTAGGGTTTAGGGTTTAGGAGTCCGGATGCAAAAAGGGTTTAGGGTTTCGGGTTGATTGATATAGGGTTCTCTTAAGAACCCTGTAACTTTAGGAAGTCTAGGCTTCGGGTTTAGGGTTTTGCAGGGCCAGGGCTTCGTGTTTCGGGTTTAGGGTTCGCGGACCAAGGACGCAAGGTGACCCCATCTCCCTGAATGAGCAGGCGGGAGGATGTCTTAGAATTATTGCTGGGCGACAGGCTTAAGGTTTAGGTGTCTAGCTTGGTAGTAACCCTTTTTTCCCCTTCTTGCTTCTAGGTTCCCTTATAAAAAGTAGCCAACCCCAAACAGGGTACCCTTGATTGTAATATGGTTACGGGGCTACCATGGTAAGTCTGAAGCAGCAAAGGAAGCCAAACCCAAATCGCTCTTGGAAGGGATTGTTCAACCTCAGTGGTTGAAGTGTTATGGGCGGGGAAACAGAGGGTGTAACTTTCACAGGTGTCAAAGAGCAGTTGGTTGTTGGCCTTTGTTGCCTTGAGAGAGGGAGCGTGAGAGAGGCTCCTTAGATGGAGCCTACTTGAAGTTTCTTGCGTAGTTGGAAGCAGGTTTATATGTACGCCAAACGTGAGATAAACCAACCAACTATGACGCCAGTTCATTCCGATTTTTAACCTCCCACGCATCCTGCAAGTACCTGAGTCCGAGAAGTGCTCTAGGGACTAAAGGAGGGGCCCTTACTAGGGATGGGTCACTTAGGGGTTATTTAGGGGCTACTTAGGTAGATAGGGACTATATATATATATATACGGTATATATGTATATATATATATATATATTATAGGGGAAGGGGTCCCTCCTTATGCCCCTTAAAGTGCTGAAGATAAGTCTGCTTGATGCCTGGCAGTCTCTAGGTGCCTAAGACTTACACCCTAAGCCACAAACCCTAGCACCTAAGCCCTAAAACAAACAGGATGGAACTAAACCCTAAACCCTGCACCCTAAATCGTTTAGGGTTTAGGGTTTAGGGTTTAGGGTTTAGGGTTTAGGGTTTAGGGTTTACCCTAAACCCTAAACCTAAACCCTAAACCCTAAACCCTAAACGCCCTGAAGCCTGAACCCAAAGCTCCGAGATCCCTCTTAAGCTCCTCACCCCTCGGGGCAGCCCGGGGTCCTTGCGACATGTTTGCAAGCATAGGAGGGATGAGAAGGAAGATCTGTTTTGGGGGTTTAGGACATGTTTGCAAACATATGAGGGGGAAGATCTGTTTTGGGGGGGTTTAGGATTTGTAGGTTTTTGGGGTTTAGTTTAGGGCTTATGGGACAGTCCTTTCTGTGTTTTTAGGTTTTGGGGTTTAGGGTTTAGGGTTTAGGGCTGTTGTTTTTTTTTTTTGCTGGAGAGGGTTGTGGGCGGTTAGGGCTTAGGCCTTTGGGCAGATGTAGGGCTAGGCTTGGGCTGAAACCCTAAACCCTAAAACCTAAACCCTAAACCCTGACCGTTAAGAGAGCCTCAGTTTGGGGTTTCAGGGTGTAGGGCTTCAGGTGGAGTTTCGGGTTTAGGGTTGGGATGTTCCCCATTACACTAACAGCCCTCAATAGGGATGATTATAGGGGGTACTACAATCCCTATTAAGGACTCTTAGTATACGGGGGACACATCTCAAGTTTAGGGTTCCAAGGCCTTTGGGTTTATAGCTTCTCCTCCAGGTTCTTCTGGAAAGCGCCCGTATGGGCTCGGACTGGAATTTGCAGCCTGGTTTCAAATACGCCCTGCGCAGCAGTTGCTGAACAATTAAAGGGTCCATGTACCCGCGCGGTATATATATATATACTATTTTTTTTGGGCCCTACAGCTACTATTTTAGGACTCCTGCAAGGCCCAAGTTTCTACTATACAGGTACATGGACCCTTGGAGAACAGTTAAGTCTCTCATCTTCTGGGGCTTCAGGTGCTGACTGAAGTCTTGCAGCGGTCCTTGGGGTGCGAACGCATTGTGAGCGTGTTGGGTCAAGCTTTCGACAGGGGGGGAGAGTTGGAAGGGTTTTAGGGTGCTAGGGTTTAATTAGGGTGTTTAGGGGGGTGTAGGGTTTAGGGTGAGGGAGGGGGAGCGGAAGGGAGCAACCTCTACAGACTGACAGCGAGGGCTCTTACAGTAAGATGGGCAGGCCATACAAGAGACGACTACTAGACGTGATGGCACATGTGCTGCACTATTGCCGGTGCGTTGTAGATGCACCGATAAAGACACGGTAGTGTTGCAGATTCCAACCCGCCCGTTTTATTGATGGATGGCAGTTGTGTGTTGTATAGTGGCTTGCAGTTGGCCGTCCGAGGCTTTAGGGTTTAGGGTTTAGGGTTTAGGGTTTAGGGTTTAGGGTTTAGGGTTTGGGGGGGGATATTCGAGGCTTCGGAGGGATTTCTGGTCGGGGTCGAGTTGCAGGTTGGGCTGTTTCGTCCATCAAAGCTGACGTCATGCACGCGGGGGCATAACTCCCCCACGCCCGATGGCGAAAGAAAGAAAGGGAGAGGGGGAGAGAGGGGAGAGCAAGGGGAGGGCAAGGGGAGGGCAAGGGGAGAGCAAGGGGGGAGACGAGAGGAGACGAGAGGAGACGGGACAGATGGGGAGAGGGACGGGGGAGGGAGAGGGAGAAAAAGAAACGAGAGAGCTGGGCGTCAGCAGAAGAAGAAGAACAAGAAGAAGCAGAAGAAGAAGAAGAAGAAGAAGAAGAAGAAGAAGAAGAAGCAGAAGCAGAAGCAGAAGCAGAAGCAGAAGCAGAAGCAGAAGCAGTAGAAGAAGAAGAAGAAGAAGAATAAGAAGAAGAAGAAGAAGAAACAAGGGACGGCGCTCTGCAGCTGAGCAACTGTGAAGTGTGCTTGGCATGTGCCCTCACCACTCATCCTCGTAATGCGAAGCTGTTTCAAGGTTTGGACCCTAAACCCTAAACCCTAAACCCTAAACCCTAAACCCTAAACCCTAAACCCTAAACCCTAAACCCTAAACCCTAAACCCTAAACCCTAAACCTTTTCGACCTGGATGTTGGCGCCAACCCTGGGTCTAAGCCAAACATCCAGGAATTATTCTCGCTGCCGTAACTTGGCGCGCGACGAGGCCATGAATCCGAGTCCAGGAACGGCTGAAAAGGGAGGGTTTGGGGTTTAGGGTTTAGGGTTTAGGGTTCAGGGGTTGGTTTTGCTCAACAGTTGCCCAGGGGCTCGACCTCAACTTCTGGGCATGCATGACCGACAAGTCTGGTGTGATAGCTATAAGCATTGCAACCCTAAACCCTAAACCCGAGACCCTAACCCTAAAAACCCTTAACGCACGGTTTTCATGAGCGATTGTCAGGTGCTGGAGGTGAACTGCCTCAGGCACGGAAGGACGCCTGGTGCCTGTCGAAGCTCGAATACCCCAAACGAGAAACACTGCTACCAAGGCCCTGGTCGTGGTTTAGGGTTTAGGGGCCTAGGGGTTTAGGCTTTAGGGGTTAGGGTTCAAGCATATCCATCCCGGCCTTTGGGCCCCTTTCTAGGCAGAGAAGGTTTCGGGTGCGTCGCTTGCATGAGAGAGGGAAGAAGGGGCTTAGGGCTTAGGGCTTAGTTCAGAAATCCATGGGCAGCAAGATGTTTTGGCCCATAGGCCCCGCTTAGCTTAGGCTCCGCTGCTGCAATACGGCCCCTCTTCTATTGAGGTGCTCAAAAATGGCCCTTGGTCAACGAGCCCTCGCAGACACATGGCCACACAGCCAGGAGTTTTTACCTGGTCTTGTACAGCCGAAACCAGAAGGCGGGCAGTTCCGACTCGGTCTTAGGGTTTAGGGTTTTGGGTTTTGGGTTTTGGGTTTGGGGTTTGGGGTCTTCAGCTTGAAGGGTCTATAAAGGGTTTAGGATTGGGTCCTTGGTTCAGAGTGGTCGTGCCTGATATTCCTCATACGCTGGCCCTTAACCTAGCGAGCTTAAAGGCTTGGGGTTTTCTAGGACCCTATACTGAACCCTGACCCTAAACCCTAAACCCTAAACCCTAAACCCTCGTGAATGCAGAGGAGCGCATCTTGACTTAGGCACTTGCGTGAACGTGAGGTCGCAAGCTCCTCTAGCCTGGGCTTCCAGCTGTCCGTCCTGCTGGTGCGGCAACGCAAAAACGCTAGTGCAAGCTTCGCTGCAGTCTTCACGATGCTGACCCTAAACCCTAAACCCTAAACCCTAAACCCTAAACCCTAAACCCTAAACCCTAAACCCTAAACCCTAAACCCTAAACCCTAAACCCTAAACCCTAAACCGTCTTCGTGCTGCTTGTGGTTGTCGTCTACGCAGTCTCCATCTTGTGTGATTCCAAGCGTCGTGGTTGGACAACGTCCGCTGCCCGTTGACCGACTTCTGGGTCCTGAAGGGGGCTTCCTGGTTTTTAAACAAGAAAAGGGGTTCAGGTTGGGATGTTCCCCCTTATACTAACAGTCCCTAAAAAGGATTATCATAAGGGGTACTAGAATCCCCATTCAGGACTGTTAGCATAAGGGGGAACATCCCAAGGTCTTAGGGGCTTTAGGCTTTTGTTCAGAGGTATTTTGTTTTGTGGCAAGCTTATTTTACTTCAACTATGGGGTCCTTAAAACAGGGGGGTTCATGGGGGGTAGGTACCTAGGGAACCTTAAAAAAGCTTTGGGAGCCTTAGGCAGTAGTGGGGAGTATTTGGGAACGTTGAGTCCCCCTCCGTCAAGGGCACTTAACCCTAAAGCCTAAACCCTAAACGGCAAGGGGCTTGGGGCAGTTCAGGTTTTGCTTGCTCGGCGGCGCGTGCCCTGTCGGATAAGGGATCCTAGCAAGTCTGCAGATGCAATCGGGAATCCTACACCGACCCTTTTGTGTCTTCTCTTTTTTCAGGGTGTAGGGCTTCGGGTGGTTTAGGGTGGTGTAGGGTTTAGGGTTTAGGGTTCGCCCTTGACAGTTGACCTGGCAGGTCGGTGTCCAATCTACGGAGATGGCGCTGACATACCCCGACACGATCCGCGCCTTGTCGCTCCTTTTTTCTTCTGCTTTGAGCCCTAAACCCTAAACTCCTTTGGGGCTCAGGGTTCCGGATTCCAGGCCCTACTTGGCTTCAAAAGGGCCCAATCCGCCCCAAACCCAGATCCAGGCTCGAACCACAGCCCCACGGCGCCAGGGCACGGCTGAGTGTTTTCTTTGCTTTTCCTCGGGGGGTGGGGGATTGTGGACATCAGGGTTTAGGGTTTTAGGGTTTTAGGGTTTCGGGTTAGGGCTTTAGAGATTGTTGGACGCTTGGGATGTTTTGAGTGCCCCATGATTGTCCCTCCATTGCCTTCAGGGTCCCTCGTTGAGTTCACCCTGAACCCTAGACCCTAAAGCCTCAACCCAGTTTATACCTAGGTTCTACATCCCCCTTGGGAATGTTTTTTTGGTTGAATGTCTGTTCATATAAAACTCAAGAGGATATGAACCATACCATGTTTATTGAGGTTCTAAGGGGAGTATAGGCTTACTCTTCGGTCTCGCTAACCCTTTGACCTGAAGGGTCTTTCCAAGAACTCGCCGACTGGCCCCTCGGGAGGGCGATCAAGCCCTAAAAACCCAAGTGGAGGGGTGGGTTTAGGGTTTAGGGTTTAGGGTTTAAGGTTTCGGGTTTAGGGTTTAGGCTTTCGGGTTTAGGGCTTCGGGTTTCGGGTTTCGGGTTTCGGCTTTGGGGTGGAATGGGCGCCAGGGCCAGGGTCACCCATAACCCGATGGTCAGACTATCATGCCTGAACCGAAATGGGCATTTCCCCTAGGTAGGGGTCTAGAAGAACATCCCAACAAGGGCAACCTATTTTGTGGGAAACCCCCAACCTCGTTTTAGCTTTGAGCTAAAGTGGGTTATTCCGAAACCCTAAACTTAAGAAAGCTGGGTATACTTGGCGCCAAAAAATCGCGTGGGTGGTTTTGAGTGGGGATGTGGCGCACTTGTACCCCTACTTCTTTAAATTAAGCCCCTCAACCCCAAGCCCTACATACCATGTGGCCACTGTGCGGGTGGGCCGCATCCCCAAGCCCGAAAACCCGAAACCCGGAGCCCTGTACGCACCTCGCCCACCCGCCCGAAACCTTAAACTCTAAACCCAAAACCCCAAACCCCAAACCCCAAACCCCAAACCCTAATCCCTAAACCCTAAACCCTAAACCCAGGCCTCTTCTACCCGCACCTGGGGGGCCACCTCTCCGCTAGCTGCTCCTTTGACAAGCGCGAGCCGCGGCTCCGAAGAAGCCAGGCCAGGAAAGTTGCTCAAGGGTTTCAGGGTTTAGTGTTTAGAGTTTGTAGGGTTTAGGGTTTAGAGTTTAGGTTTGGGGTTTTTGTTACAGAGTGAGTCCTCTTTTTTTGGCGGGGAGGGGCGAGGGGTAATTAACGTGTTTACTGATGATTTAGTTAGGGTTTTGAGGTATTTTGGGGCTTTAGGAAGGTTTTAGGTTCGGGCTCACCCTGAGCCCTAAGTCCTAAATCCTGAACCCATGGTTTCCAAAGCTTAGAATATAGGTCGAGCAAAAGGGCCACGACAAAAATGAAGAAAAGCTGTTTTAGAGGGGATTCCGCTTTTGGTTGCCTTTGTCGTTTTTTGCACCAGGTCAGCGTAGACACCCTGACCTGTCCCCCCCCCGCCTGAGGAACCCGCAACCTACTTTTTTTGCGGGTTCTTAGTATCAAGCCCCTTACCCTACAATCTGAGTTGGGCGACTGCGGGGGCTTGCGCGTTGCACTCGGCATCTCTGCCGCTTACCTTCCAGATTTGGGGTTTAGGGTTTAGGGCCTTAGGGCTGCAACAAAGAAGCGTGGTGATTGCGGAACTCAGCAACCAGTGTTCTAACTCCGTTGGTCCAACCCTTTGGGTTTCGCCAGTGGCTCTTTTTGCCTTCAGCTTAGTAGGGGCATGCCTAAACCTAAACCCTTTTGCCTAAACCCTTCATAACAAAGCCTGAACCCTAATTACTAATTACACCCTAAACCCTAAACCCTAAACCCTAAACCCTGCAGAACAAAGCCTAAGCCCGAAAGGTAGGGCTTCTCTGGATAACCACAAATCCTTGCGAGGGCAAGCCCAGCGAGACCGAGGAGAACGCCAAGGCTTTGGGATGGTTTCTTCAGGGGCTTAATTACTTGGGGGTTTAGGGTTTAGGGTTTAGGGTTTAGGGTTTAGGATTACTTGGGGGTTCAGGGGCTTAGAGTTTAGGGTTTTGAGGTTTTAGGGCTTAGGATGTTCCTCGTTCAAAAAATGGTTTAGGATTTTCGGGTTTGGGTGCGCCGGCACAGGGGCCGCGATGAATCGTCTTACCGTCTGACCGCCTTGACCGTCTTGACCCTCTGTTTTCTGGAGACGAGAGTCAAGAGGGTCGAGAAGGGCAAGAACGTGAAGACCGTTCAGAAAGTCAAGAGCGTCTAAACCCTAAACCCTAAACCCTAAGGTCGAGAGGGTCAGCCAGGACCCTTTGACCGTCTTGACCCTCTGTTCTCTGGAGAGGAGAGGCCAGATGTTCAAACAAGAGCGCCACGACCGTCAAGAGCGTCAGTCGGGTTTCGGGTTTAGGGTTTAACCCTAACCCTAAACCCTAAACCCTAAACCCCCCTTGGCCGGCAGAGTCTAGGTTTAGGGTTTAGGATGCCGGAGGAGCCGTGAATCAAAGAAGGTTAGCGTGGGGTTAGTAACATGTCAGGACACGTCTCACGCTTTCTTGTAGGCTAGAGCCCTAAACTCATAAACTCCGAACCCTAGACCCGCAACCTTTTGTTTCTTTTTCGGGAGTTTTGCCCCTCATCCCTGGGGAATCATCCTAAACTAACAGTATAGCCCATCTCCCATGCACCCTTTGACCAGAGGATCTATGGATTGTGCAGCCGGCGGCGGGGAACCCGCCAGATCGTGCAGTGCAGCCCCTTGGCGGGTTTAGGGTTTAGGGTTTGGGGTTTAGGAGGATACTGATCCGAAGGCCTGCGTTTTGGGTCTCGTTGTCAAGCCACGCTCCCGGACACTGTCCCTTAATGTTTAGGGTTTAGGGTTTGGGGTTTAGGGTTTAGGGCTAGGCCTAAACCCCAAACCCCCAAAAGCCCTAAACCCCCAAATCCCAAAACCCCAAACCCCAAACCCTAAACCCGAACACCCCTAAAACCCAAACCCTAAACCCTAAAAACAAAAAAAAAACAGCTTCCTGAACGAGCCCTCAGGTGGTGTGTCACGCCCATCCTTCTGCGACACCTGGGGAGCAAGAAGCCGCTTTCTTGGCACAAGGTCTTAGGGGGTGCTCGAAGGTTCAGAGGGTTTAGGGCTACTTGAAGGTTCATGGGTGGTTGTAGGGATCGCTCGAAGGTTCATGGGTGGTTGATAAGTGGGGTTCGGGTCTAGGCTTGAGGGTTTAGGGTTTAGGGCTACTGGAAGGTTCATGGCTACTTAGAAGTGGGCTTAGACGTAGGGTAGCTATAATCTAGGCTGGTTGTCACCTTAGGGTACTTATACCCCTACTCAGACCTGCCCATGAACCTTCGACTAGGGCTCTTTTGGGGTTGGTTTAGGGTTTAGGGTTTAGGGTTTAGGGTTTAGGGTTTAGGGTTTAGGGTCTAGGGTGGCTTCTGTGAAAAAAGGGCTTCTAGGGCGAAGCTGTCTTTTCTGGCTTCGTCTCTCTGGGCGGTTGTGTGGGGTTTGTGTTCTGCTTCCTGCCCCTTAAGCCTTAAACCCTAAACCCCAAACCCTAAGCCCTAAACCCTAAACCCCTAAACCCTAAACCACTCCGCAGTCCCGGCTCGTCAGAGACGATAGCGAGCCCTGAAATGGTTCCTCCAAGCTCTGAAGCCTGTGTGAAAGCTCGGAGCCACGAGGTACCTTGCCATCAAAGAGCATGAGCTGGTCGCGCGCTCCTGAGCCTGCCGCGGACTGTTCACGCGCGCTGTCGGCCCTGCCGATGTCGTAATGTCAGCTAGGGTCACTAGGTGCCTTGGCTCTTGCTCCTTACACCTTGTATATTCAAGACTGCTGAACACTTGGGCAGGGCCCCAAAAATTCACAGCAGACCTCCAGTACAGACGAAGGCTTTGCAGTCGCATGAAACTTCGGAGCCCGAAGCCCTGAACCTCTAGTTTGCTGGCACCGTGGTTTTCTAAGGGCATGGCCAATACTTAAAATGGCCAAGGGACCATGAAACTGCCCTAGGAATCAAGTTTATAGGGCCTCTTGTGGTGGCCTATGTTGAATGCATGTAGGCAGTCCTCTACAAAACAATTTCGCAATACCCCACAAGTCAGGAAGACACACCTTACAGAATCATATGAAGCATGTCTATATATTATGATGTTATTCATGTGTCCTTGTTTCAGGGGTAGTTGGGCTCTTTGGGCCCACCTTTGTTCCTCTGGGGTTCAAATTTTCACACGCCTGGAGAGCTGCGCGCTCCTTCCTGCCCAGGCGTCTGGGCTGCTGCTCCGAGGGGAAGACAAGCACCACGGAAAAAAGGCACCCAGAACACAAGGGCGTTAACTTCGATTTTGCTTAAGAACCCCCCGCCCCCCAAAAAAGAATATGTATACATATATATATATATATATAAGCATGAAAGATCATCATCCCCATGCTGTCCTTATCCGGAAGAATATTTCATTTCTTGGTCGGTTCTTGTTTCGGTTTTGGGGGTGCTGCATATCGAGTCTCTTCAACGTTTGCAATTATCTCCAGGTTCTACGAAACCCTGAACCCTGTCTCTCAATTCGAAGTTCTTCTTCGATTTCCCTCGCCAGCTCGCCATCATGACAATACAGATCAACTTTTGGTGTCGACCTTCCTCAACCCCCTACTGTAAAAACCCTATCACCATAAGCAGCACTTGTTGCAGGTCCGCAAGGAGGACATCAGCGTTAGGCCCATGACTGCGCCACATGCTTTCTTGCATTGCTTACACAGTCGGAATCCGGAGTGTTCGGATCGGGCTCAGGGCAAGGTGTTCTGTTGTTTCTACAAGTTGCATTGTGGCACGTAGACCTCATGAAGACTTGCGACCGTGGCATGTTATTAGTGCAACTTATCCTTGGGTTGGCGGTGGTGATTCCGAGCGCTGTTCCTGGCTTCTTTGTCCTTCATGTCCTTATACTTATCCTGATCCTCGAGGCGCCGTCTAAACAATTGACCTGCGACGTTGGTGCGAGCAAGCTCGAACGCACGCAAGCACGCACGCACGTATGCACGCACATGTGCGCATACGTTTGCACGCACGTATATGTACAACTTCTACGTTAGTTCAATTGTCCACCCTACTTTTCCGCATTACGTTTTCAAGAATTCTGCCCTTGCTTGCAAAATTGCGGGGGGGGGGGGGGGTGAGGGGGGGAATTGTGCAAAAGTGGAAACAGGAAACTTGTGCAATCGCACTTTGGAACTTTGTTGCCCTGTCGCCTTTGAAATTTCGACATCTTTTGCATTAGCTAGCTTCAAAACACTGATCGCTTTTTTTATGGGGACGGCAAACGCATGCACAACTTGTGTTGATGTTTTCGATTATCCTTCCGCCTCTTGCTAACTAATGCAAACCTAGGGAATTCACAAGATAATGCTGCGTTTTAGTCATGTTCGCCGAAACCCCCTCCCCCCTCCCACGCACGCACCCAGTTCACTTGCGCGGGCTCTACCAGCTCGTCCCAATGAAGGGCATGGCCGACATACCCTAAACCCTAAACCCTAAACCCTAAACCCTAAACCCTAAACATACAACCCTTCGACGGGAGAATGTGACAAGCACACAAGGGTTTCGGAGCCCGAGCTCAACCCGGAACCTTCCTTACAACCCTAAACTTTGTCATAGTTGGGTAACATTTTACATTTTTTAAGGGTACTGAAACCTAATAAGGAATAAAACTCTAATTTTTTATATGATCCCAACAATGAACTAGTAAACCCTGAACCCTAAACCCCCAAATCCCTGCTTTGTGATTCCGAAGGGCGGAGCTTGTGAACATTCCCGGGCCACTGTGCCAGTTCTACCTCGAACCGACAGGCCGGATCGGGGTTTCCGGAGATTCTTAGGGCTTTAATAGAAGGGTTCAGGCGGCTTTGGGTCTAGGGAGAGAGCCCTGGAGCAAAAACCAAAATGCAGAGTTAAGGGGTTTTGAGAATTTTTGATGCAGCAATGCACATAGTGTAGCGAACTACAGGTAGACCCGTTGTGGTCACTGTGGCTTCAGGGGAAGCAATCAGAGCATTTTAGGTGTTTTATGCAGTATCGGGCCTTCAGAATGCTGTGGCGTGAGGTGTTCAAACCATGTGGGTTCCCTTTTTTGATTAGGGTTTAGGGTTTAGGGTTTAGGGTTTAGGGGTATTCCATGATGAACGGGCATTGAAGTTGATGGGCTTGGGGTTAAGGGCAGGCCTTCGCCATGGAACGTCCCCTAGGCTTCCGACATGATGTCGTGAACCTCTCGGCCCCATGAGCACCTACACCCTAAACCTATATCCCCCTGGGGAATGACTTTTTTTGTTTGTTCATATAGAACTCAAGAAGATAGTATTTTTTTATTAAGGTTCTAAGGGGAGTATAGAAACCTAAGCCCTAAACTCCTCAACTTGCTGATTCTCAGTAGGGAAGCCCCTATAGAACCCCTTAAAGGGTAGATATAGGGGGATAGTAAATAAGGTGCCTCATCCCCCAATTCCCGACTAAGAGCCAGTAGGTAAACACTTGTTAGTTGGGCTCTGCCTTGGTCTCGTCCGAAATCAGGCTAAGGGTCGGGTTCCGGGAGCTCGTAGGGCTCAGGGTTTTAAGGGGAACCGCAGATTCGGGTTTAGGGCGAGAAAGAGCTGTATCTCTCTATCTCTTTCTTTCTTTCTCTTTCTCTCTCTCTCTCTCTGTATATATATATATATACATATTTGGTGTGGGGGATCCAGCTTAGGAGGGGGTCCTCAACCCAAAGTACCCCCAAGGGGTCTTGAAGCTCGGCTTCGCGTTGAGGACCCCAAGCCCCCTGAGCTGAAGCCGCGAAGTTCTCCTTACTTGAAGGTTCATGAGTATAGTCATAAGTAGGGCTATAAGCAGGGGAACTAGAATTATGGCCCTATTTGGGGTTTGTAACCCTACCTCCAAGTAGCCCTAAACCCTAAACCCAAAACCCTACTAAGTAGGGGAACCATCATTATGGCCCTATAACTACCCAATGAGCCCTAAACCCTAAACCCTAAACCCCAATGAGCCTCCAAGTAGCCTCCAAGTATCCCTAGAGACCCTTGGCCTCAGGCGTTGTCGAGGCGCAAGCCTACAGCAGAGGCATGTATGGTGCTGGGGTGCCGAAGGACCGGCTCCCAAACCCTAAACCCTAATCCCTAAACCCTAAACCCTATACCCTAAACCCCACGCCCCAAACCCCAAACCCCAAGCCCTAATAAGAAACCCCCCAAAGTATGTAGAATAAGATCCCTAAACCCTATTTGCTTAAGAACCCCCCCCCCAACATGTAGAATAAAATCTCTATCGGAAGAAAGAACAAGGAAGAATATGTTTTATGTCTGTTTTCATTTATATATGTTTTGATTTGCCGGGGGGTGTTCTTAAGCAAATGCTCCTTGTGCGTCCTGGCGACAGAGGGTTCTGGGTGTTAGGGTGCTTGAAGGTTCATGTGTAGGTGAAAGTAGGGAGAAAAGTGGGGTAGCTACACTTATGCTCTTGTTCAGGGTACTTACAACACTACTGAATAACCCTATGCCTTGGGATGTTCCCCCGCTATACTAACCGTCCTTAGCAGGGATTATAGTACCCCCGTTTAGATTTCCTACTAAGGACTGTTAGTAGAAGGGGGAACATCCCAAGCCGGATCAGTCTTACATCCCTGGTTTCTGCAAGCAGAAAAGCGCACGTGCAATGCGTGGTGCAGTCGTGCAAGTACACATCCCAGGCGGGCTGGCACGCGAGAGTAGAAGGCTGATGTCTGTCAGCAGGGGCGTGTATGCACTCCCGAAACCATCCTTCGGTTTAGGGTTTAGGGTTTAGGCAAAAGGGTTTAGGGTTGAGGGTCCCTAAAGCAGCGCCCCTTTTTCTACCAGTATACTAAGTCTCGCCTGTGAATTCGTCTCCTGCTTGTATAGGGTCGCAGGAAGGCTCTGCTATCAGGTTGCCGGCAGTTTCCCAGTCCGCGCTCAAAAAAGGGCTTAAGGACTACATCCCAAGCATCTTGCTCCCTACAGCCCACCTAAATTCAACTAGCCGAACTGCAGGACAAAGCCGCTGTCATGCTGCGATGGAGTCAGCACCCTCACCCAGGTTATTAGCGCATGAGGATATCGAGCCGTTTCTCGGGTTTTTAAAGGGTTTCAGTCAGGGACCCTGAACCCTTAATGAGGGAGCTTGTGGAGGCCCGTAGCCCCAAAGTTAGCGGGACATGTTGATGCCTAGGGTTTGTGGGGTGTTTTAGCCAGTGGACCAGGATTTCAAGGTTATATTATGTAGGTAGCACGCGCCGCAGCACGAGACATCCTACACCTAAATTCGGCCCACAGGTTCAGTTTCAGGGGAGTATCAGTTTGCAGGAAGCTTGCAAGCGAGCAGCGCAGCAGCATTGACAACTCGTACGCCGAAAGAAGTTCAAAGACATGAGCCCAGTAGGTACGACAGCGAAGGTCGAAAAGATATTCATGTGAGTGAGGCTACAGCAACATGCTGCCCAGTCCTTGCTAAACCCTAAACCCTAAACCCCGGATTCCCTTCGGGGATCATCCGATAAAATTGGAACGACACAGAGAAGATTAGCATGGCCCCTGCGCAAGGATGACATGCAGAAATCGAGAAGTGTACCAAGTTAAAACAAAAAACCCTGTACAAGTAACGTCCGGCGTTCGGCCAAGCCAAGGCACGGCACACCTCACCTTTGGCTCAGCTGCACCGGCGCCAAGCGAGGCCCCGGAAGGGTTTAGGGTTTAGGGTTTAGTGTTTAGGGTTTAGGGTTTGGGGCTTGGTGTTTAAGGTCTTTTAAGGTTTAGGCAACAGGGTTTAGGCAAAAGGGTTTAGGGTTTAGGTTTCAGAGTTCAGAGTTCAGGGTTGAAGGTCTGCAGATTCAGTGTTCAGGGTTAAAGGTTTATGGGTTGCGCACGTACACAGCACATAGAAGCAATGTGGAAGTTTCCAAAAGGCAGGGTTATATAAGGTTTTTACTTGAAAGGGCATGACGGGTTAACCCCAAACCCTAAATCCTAAACTGCATGGGGCTACATACGGCTATGTTGTTGATGTAGAGTTTCAGGGCTGAGGGGGAGCGCAGGGAGGAAAAGGTTTGAATCCGGGATGTGTGTGTGTGTGTGTGTGAGTGAGTAAGTGAGTGAGTGAGTGAGTGTGTGTGTGTGTGTGCGCATATCTCTGTTGAAGAGTGTATGTGCCTAAAGACGCTAAGTTCTGTAGAACGGCTTGGGGGAAGGCTTTTGTGTTATTTGTGTCTGGGTTCAGGGTTCTGCTTCTATCGTGGGGTTCAGGGCATCCTGGCGTGGCTCTCTAAACAGGTCGTTGGGGTGTAGCTGTTGACACGTGCCGTGCGTGTTTTTGCATGCTTGCCCTAAACAGAAGCAGCAAGAGAATCCCTATGCCTCAAAACAATAAAGGAAAATGAGACCCTATGAATACCCCTAAACCTTGAAGTCCTGTGGCATTCTTCTGTTGGCTCCGAGATATTCTTTAACACTCGCAGCTCCGGGCCGGACCTCCCTGACAAGTCCCAAGCACTGGAGCTGAATGCTCTAAACCAAGGGTTTAGGGTTTAGGGTTTAATCTCGAAAACCTGGACCCCTGAGCCCCGAATTTTGCTAAGGCTTAAGGCTTTGGGAGGGGGGTGGGGCTTGGAAGGGTTAAGGGGTGCGAAGGGCAGGAGTTTTGGGGGACTACGGCTTTTAAGGGTTGAGGGTTTAGGGTTGACGGTTGCTCAGGAAAGGCTCGGGGACCTGTTGTCCAGTCTTCGAATCTTTCTCATCCGGAATCCGAGGCAAAGGCAACTCGCCCGGAGCTCAGTCACTGGAGGGTGTCTGTCCACCTTTTGTCAACATTGATCCACGGGTGTGGAGTTCGCATAGGCTCCAAACTTCAAGGGACATGCTATGCACTAATTATTGGGATCATCCTGCGCCATACATGTAACCACAAATCAGTGTCGCCTATGGTTCTTTCTGCAGCTGCCTTGTCAAGGCCATTGGCATGTCACAGCTACTTTCTACCAGGACAAAAACTTTGTATCACTGTCCCCAGCAGCAGGAGCTTTATGCAGACACTGAGTTTTTTTGCACGCCCACCAGAAAAAAAGAAAAAAAAAAAAAAAAAAAAAAAAACAGGCTGATGAACTGCGCTAGCCGTTCTATCTCTCCTTGATAGTGGAGGTTCCCCACCTTTGGTATCTACTGGTGGGGCCCATGGGCCCAGAATCACAAAACCTCAATACAGGGGCGGATATGAAAATATTTGTTTGGTTTTTAGTGCCCCCCAGTCCCTAGGTAGTCCTTAAAAGGCCATCAAGAATCCAATTTTTTGTAGGGCCCCCCAAATCTACCCTGGTCAAGTCAAACCCGTGCGAACCCGAACTTCTCAGCCAAGGCTGGAGCTCACTTTCTCCTCCTCGCGCTTTTCCCGCGACAGCTTCGCTGCGTCCCCAGATGCCACAAGGTGATTCGGGGCTGAGGGGTTCAGGCCGGACTCAGGAGGTTTTGGGTTCCCCAAGCCCTAAACCCCGAAACCCCAAAATCAAACCGTTTTGTTTTCAATGGGTCTCATTCAGGAACATCTTCCCACTTGGTTTAGAGGCCGAACCAAGTTGCGGATTTCAGGACCCTGGCTTCAGCACGCTGATTTAGGGGAGTTTAGGGGGTATAAGCCTTAGAGACCCTACAAGAAACCCTTCTACCCTCTACACCCCCATAAACCCACAAGTTCCCTGTACCCTAAACCCTAAACCCTAAACCCTAAACCCTCTCTGATCCCTTCGGCCCCAAGCCCATGCCTCAAAACGGGGGCCAGGGCGCCCCGAGTTCCGCGTACGGGATCCTCTGCCACCCGTGCTCCCACACGGCCCAAGACAGGAGCACGGACCCCCAAACCCGAACCCTAGGTAACACCCAATGAAATAATGTCAACCCCCCCCCCAAGAAGAATCCAAATCCATTCCCTCGACCCCTGACCCCAGATCAAGAGATCAAGAGAAAGACCATGCCAAGACCGAGGTGATCCAGAACATGGAGGGCACCAATTTTTTGAAGGATTGCGAAGTGGCCACCCTGGCAGAACTGGGCGTAGATTTAAGGCGATTCGAATTCTGCACCTACACTTCACGCCTGATATTTTGGTGGGCCTACACCCTGCCATTGTCAGCTGTTGGCTTGGGCGTAGGGTTCAGGGTTTGCTGGCTGAGGTGAGTCTTCACGAAACGTACAGTAACTGCGGTAGCATAGCATCAAGCAGAGCTTCGAGCATAGCAGCCAGAATAAGTAGAGACCTTAGATCCTTATGTGTTCTCGCCGTCGTTGAAGGGTACAGGCTTCAATTCTGGTTGAGGATCCTGCTGCTACTCTACCCTAGAACTCCTTACGGGACTCTTCATATACATGTAAGAAAAAAAAGGAAGCTACTGTGCGTATGTCTATATACATATATAATATTGACAGATAGGGGGCCCGCTTTGCTTGGCGGGCTGCCAGGTGAACGAACACCGCTTTGCCCTCCACCGCCAGATCACACCGCGATGTCAGGCTGGACGGCCATCCACCACAGCAAGGGAAGCCATACTGTGGAGGCCCCCCCCAAAAGCCCCCCAAAAACTGAGGGATGTAGATAACATAGTAGGAAATGTAGGGCAAGTAGATAGCATAGTAGGAAATGTAGTGCAAGGGCCTGGCGACCACTTCTGGGGGACTCCCATGTGATCCTTGAGTGTGCGAGACCTTAGGGCACGGCTCCACCCCGCCGTTCAGCTCATTCAGTCCCAGAATTTAATGGTTAAAGTTTGAGATGGTTCCAAAGGAATCCAAGAACCGGCCTCTCGAACATCTTCTGAAATGATGTCCTCAAACCCGTCTGACATGTTTCTGCGCACGCGGTTTCGGTACCCGCGGTCGTGTTGAAGGGTAAACTGCAGAGCCTGAGATCAAGATGTTTGACACAGGTGGAATTAGGGAGCTCAGTCTTCGATGGCGAGCACAGCTCGGTGAAGACTTGTGGCAACCGGGCAAAGCTTCAATGATCACAGGCTCAAGCTTGATGGAGGAAACGCGTTGGCCAGCGAGGTCATAGCTAATCAGCAACTAGGCTGTTAATTTATTTTCCAGAGCTATGCTTGTCGTGGCGCTGCTGCATGTCCTTTGTGTGCAGGCATGGGCTGACCCAGCGAGCCACTGGCCTTGGCCAGCTTTCAAGCCGTTGGAGGGCGGCAGTGTCTTTGAGTATGTGGCCCTGCAAGACGCCCAAATGCACAACGGGACCTTCAGGTCACTGCTCGCAGCCATCAAAGATCCCCAGGCGCAGGCAAAGTACCGGGAGATTGACGCCCAGTGGCAGGCAGGGCAGCTGGCCGTACCGTGCGTCTGGTCTCGCCGGATGGGGCTTGTGAAGCTCGCAGATGGTGTCCTCGTGTACTCACCGGTGGAGTTGTTGCCTGACGTGAGGTCGGCTTTACAACGGCTTGGCGGCGTGACGACCATTGTGCTACCCAATCGTGAGCACGCGATTCACTGGGAGAGCTGGAACAGGGCTTGGCCCAACGCCCACGTGATTCTCCCTCAGGGAATCCATCTCCCCAGTTGGGCAAATCCGCTGGAGGTGGGTCCAGGAGCGATCCCTGAGGCAGTGAAGAAGATCTTGCAGGATTTTAGCATCGAGGTCATTGGCCAGACAGGCTTTCCAGAAGTGGTCCTGCAGCACCAGAGCTCTGGGACGCTGCTCACCTCAGACTTTGTCTACTTTGGCTCTAAGGATAAGAAGGACATGAGTGGCCGGCCGCAAGTTGGTGCATGCACAGACCTCTACTACGATGCCTTCGTGCGCCCGGGCCCGTCGGACGTGCTGCTGCCAACATACCGCCTGGGGCTCTCAGAGGTGGACAAGAGGAACATTTCTCAGAGCTTGCAGCGCATCCTAGCCTGGGGCCCGCGCCAGATCTTGAGCGCCCATGCTGGCAGGGTCTCAAGCGGTGGAAAGGACGAGGCTGCCGCCATCTTGAAAGGATCCTGGAGCTGGTGCGAGACTCAGGTGGCTGAACCCACGCTTCTGATGTTGTGAGTTGTGAGTTGCAATAGGGCGTACGTCCCGATGACTTCCACAGGTGGCAGACAAGATTTCAGTGCCAGAGGAAAAAGGGCTGAGCAATTCAGCGCATGTGATCCGTAAAGAGCAACCCATTTTCGCTGTGGAAGTTGATGCTGAGTCGTACTGTCAGCCGGGCAAGACATGCGTGCCTGATGTAAAGTACTGGATACAAGATGGTGTAAACTTCAACGCCCGAGAACCCGAATCCTGAATTTGCAAGCTTAACAGTCTACAATATAGGGGTAATAATATTCCCTCACGGTCCCTTTGTAATTATACTAATAACCCTCCGAACCCCTATTCTAATTGTTCAGGCGCCTAGATGATATCCTCCTAGCCGCCACAGGACTTTGATGACGTGGGCATCGCGGGCTTCATCTGCACGCAGTGCGAGCACGCGCTTACGGACGGTGATCGCCCCCCAACATCCCCATACTCTTACTGTTGGTTAGTAGGGAATGAGGGAATGCGGTACCCTATACAATCCCTTGAAGGGTATTTATAGGGGATTTAGGGTACCTCATTCCCTCATTCCTACTAACCAACAGCAAGGAAAACCGCTGGTCAGTTCAATACTGATTTAATTTCAGTTCTCGAAGAGGACGTTGGTCGATGTCGTTTTTTGTGTGCATCACACTCAAGTTCTGTGCGTTCCAAGCTCATGTTTGTTGATGTCGACCGGTCATTTCGAAAATACGAAATAGTAGGAAATATTCATTTCAGGGTACTGATTAAATGTTTGTATGGCGAGAGAGAGAGAGATCTTCCTTCTGCAGTGCTTTGAAAGGGTTCTGCTTCGCCTCGCAAATGCCGGCACGCACAGGACATGATTTTCTTCCTGACGAATTCGCACCACTGGCGCCAGGCACCAGCGACCTAGGCATAAACTTCAAACCCCACACCCTGAAGCCCCCCCCCCCCCCCCCCTAAAACCCCACTAGTCTGAAATTAGGCAAGCATGCAACAGATGCCCCCTAAGCTTTAAAACCCTCCAGCATGAAACACATCCCCAAAACCCACTACAACCCCTCCGTAGAAACCCTCAAAATCTCAAAACAGGATCCCTAGAAACCCTCCGAAACACCCTCAAACAACTCAAAGAAAAACAAGATGAAACCCTAAACCCCAAACCATCAAACAACTCAAAACATGTTTTTTAGAAAGCATCACTTCACTTCACGGGCCTCTTGCGTAGTCAAGTCCGACGATCCCTATAAACCCCAAAGAAATCATAAAACACCCTAGAAGCCATTAACAAAAACAACTTCGACCCTAAAAACGCAGGATGCTGGCTCGGTCCCCGACCCCCTCAGCGAGCCCTGGCTGGCGCTCCCCGCACGGCAGCACGCCGGGGGGCTCGGCGCTTTGGGCGACCGGCGACTCAGATTTTGAGGGTTCGTTAGGGTTTAGGGGTAAGGGTTTAGGGTTTAGGGTGTAGGGTTTGGGGGTTAGGGTTTAGGGTTTAGGCTTTAGGGTTTATGGTTTAGGCTTTGGGGGAGTGAGGGGCTTACAGGGTTTAGGGGTTAAGGGTTCAGGTCTCAGGTTTAGAGTCTAGGATTCGCAAAGCGGGGGGGGGGGGGGGTGTGCTTTTTGCAGTCAAGGGCTTGTAGGGTTCAGGGTTTCAGCAACAAAGGGTTTTGAGCTCAAGTGTCGTTAGGGGTCTAGGGTTCAGGCTTTAGGGTTAGAGGCTACACTGGGACTTTACGAGAGGCTTATGCAGGGTTTACTGCGCGGCTGGGTGAGTATGTCTGCTTGACCACGGCGATGGTCTTGGAGCCCTTGAAAATGGAGATGCGATCCTAAACCCTGAACCCTAAACCCTAAACCCCCTTAGAGTCCGGAAATCTTGGGCCCAGCTCCGCACCCTTCACCGAAGAAGAAGCACCATGACCCCTTGCTCAAACATGTGCTCCACCCCACGTCATAAGGTTAGGTTCCCCCCTTGCACTCTATGCACACCATCCTTGTGTGAAGTAAACTGAATCCCTCAGCTCTTCAGCTCATGTACCCTAAACCCTAAACCCAAATCCCTAAGGAGTCTCCTCTAGAGTCATTCATCGCAGAATTTGTTGAGACGCAACTAGCCCGTGAGGTGGCAAAAAACCTTATATAAGCCCTCCCTAAACCCTACACCCTTAACCGGTGCCACCAGGTCTCTCACCAGATGAAGTACATTGACGCAAGCTTCAAGCTCTTCCACGAGCTTGTGAAGCGAACGGAGTCTGGAACGCACTCCGGTGTGAGGGCATCCAGAGGGCCTAAAGTTGAAGGTATCGCCGCTCCTATTGGAGGGCCTAGTTAGCTGGAACGGGTATGTTGGGCATTTTCTTCTCTAAGTGTAGACGTGGAGGTTCCTGTGTAGTTATAAGGAGGGTTAGAAGTAGGGTATCTATACTTATAACCTTACTCAGGGCACTTACAACCCTACGTTAAAAAACTTCCCATGAACCTTCGAGTAAGGGTTATAAGGGCAAGAATGGGTGCTTCTTCGGCTCCTGTATTCGCATGGGGGCTTGGACAGGGCTTGCGGGGCTGATTTTTCATTGCCCGGGCTTTCAGCCACCAGCTCAACCCGAATCCTGCTTTTTGGTAGAGTTGCCCTCCCGTCGTCACTTGCAGGCTTGGGGTTTAGCGTTGTACTTGGAGGTGCAAAGGTTGTTATAAGTAGGGTGAGAAATACCCTGAATAAGGGTATAGCTAGAGTTGCTTGTAACCCCACTTATGACCACCCATGAACCTCCACGTAGGGTTTGGGGCTCTCCATGTGCCCAGGATATTCTGGTCATCGGGGATGTGAGGTCGGCATGAGCGACGGAGAGAGCCAAAGGAGGAAGTTTAGGGTGGTAGGGTTTAGGGTGAAGGGTTTAGGGGCACCCAGGCGAGGATGCTTGCAAGCCTGCTGCAAATGGGTTGGAAGGAGGGTACGTTGGTACCTTTGTTAAATTGTTAAAGGAAGCTAGTGCCCTGAAGGGGACCCTAATCCTGGTCCAGGTTCTTAAAGTGGGGGCGGGTGCGGTGTCAGGGCGAGTTTTTCCCGAACCTTACACTGTTCTGGTTTAGGGTTGAGGATTTAAGGTATACACAAAAGGGTTCAGTCCTAGTCCGAGTACCGAGAACCAGCCGCACTTAACCAGGACTCTTTGGTAACCCCAGACCCTTAACCCCCAGCCCCAACCACTCCACCCACCTGGACTCCCTCTACCGCAAAAAAGTAGATGAAGGTGGACCTACTCGTGGGTAGCTATACATCGGGTTTTTAAGTAGCGCGACTGAAGACATGCTTCCTTCTTTAGCGTACTGTTTAACCTGCTTTCAACTACCCCCAAACCTTCAAGTTTGACTATCGCAGCACTTTATAAGTTCCTGTTTTTAGGAGCCCCAAACCCTAAACCCTAAACCCTAAACCCTAAACCCTAAACCCTAAACCCTAAACCCTAAACTAACCCTAAACCCTAAACAGACTCTTAAGCCCTAGAGCTTGAAGCTTCCGCCTGTGCAGATGGGGCCGTCGGGCTGCCAAGATGGAGTCCAAGATGCATGCGCGAGAGGCGCGCCTGCGCAAGGGGTGTGTTGCCCAAATGTCCTGACAAGCCTACTTCGAAGGTCCAAGGGCTGCTTAAGGTTTAGGGTTTAGGGTTTAGGCCCTGCTTTCAGGTGTTGCGGGCAGCCTCAGTCCGTGCTTAAAAAGGGTTTAGGCGGGTTTAGAGGGGGTAGGGTTTAGGCTCTAGGGTTTAGGGTTTAGAGGGCTTCTGCTTCCTTCCCTCCTTTCAGCAAGTCGGGTTGGCATGTGCAGGCATGCATGAGGTGCTTACGCACGCCGTGGTTTTCGAACCGCTTGCGGCGATGAAGCAAGATCCTCTCGCTAGACACAGGCTTTTTCTCTACATTCGGATGTTTTTTGTTGCAAGAAGCCCCCTCCCCCTCCCCCTCCCCCTCCCCCTCCCCCTCCCCCCCCCTCCCCCCCCTCCCCCACTTATAGTAAGCGCAGATAAAATTGGTTAACAAGTGCCATGAACCCCCAAGTAGCATTCGCATCCCTAATGCATGGCCAGAATCCCTATGCAGGTAGTTTACGGTTTGGGTTCAGGCCCCCTCCCCGCCCTCTCCCCCCCCCCCCCCTCCCCCCCCCCTCCCCCCCCCCCTCCCCCCCCCCCCCTTCCCCCCCCCCCTCCCCCCCCCCCTCCCCCCCCCCTCCCCCCCCCCCCTCCCCCCCCCCCCCTCCCCTCCCCCCCCCTCCCCCCCCTCCCCCCCCCCCCTCCCCCCCCCCCCCCCCCCCCCCCCTCATTCCTGAACCACCAAAAAACAATCTACCTCGTCTCGTCTCCCAAGCTGCGACAACCTCCCCTCCTCCCCCCGGGAGTGAACGAAGTTGCCCTAAACTCTAAAACCCACACCCGAAGCCCTAGACCTTATAAACCCTAAGTTAAGCCCTGCGCCCGAAGCCACGAAACCTCTCAACCCAGCTTTGCAAAAGGCCCTGGCCTCAAGCGTGGACAGCCTCGCGGAAGTCGAAGCATGGGAGGAGGTGATGAAAGGCTCTGAGGGTTTAAAGGGTTTAGGGTTTGGGTTCCTGGTGCAGGCCTTTGGGATTTAGGACTTAACGTGGTTAGAAGTTTGGCCCTGACCTTTTGGGGTTTTTGGTTTGGGGCGTTGCAGAACCAAAGTGTGCAAAGCAGCCGCATCCCGTGGTCGTTTCGACAGGCATGGTCGCAACGATGAAGACAAGATGTCCGCGACCAAGTTTCTAGGGATCTGGCACCCTGAGCCCTATATACAAACCCTGTAAGCCTTGCAAACCTTACCGTGGCCGTACAAGCCCTATGAAAACCCTGCAAACCCTAAACCATTGGCCCTCTAGACTCTAAACCCAAGAAACCCTATAAGCCCTAAACCCTAATCGGATTCCCTTGATCCTCGAGGCAAGTGGGGCTGTCAGCTCGTAGCCTTCAGCTGAGACAGCTACATGAAGGTTCATGGGAATTGTTTGGATGTATAGGTGGTTTAGGGTTAGGGGTTAGAGTTTAGGATTAAGGACTACTTGAAGGTTTATGGCTGTGAAGTACGTGGGGTTATAAGTAGGGTAACACTAGGTATCTCAGACTGCCCAGCAACCTTCAAGTAGGACCTGTTTGTAGGGTTGAGGTTCCACTGTAATAAGTCCCTTTAAACCAAAAAGGGTACCCGTTCTATGCCCAGGTGACTCTTGGGTCATGAGCTCATGAACCCCCCTCCCCCTGGCATTCCGAAACCCCGCACAACAACCGTAAACCCACGTTTGTTGCTTCTCCCCAAAATCCTGACACCCTAAACCCCAAACCCTAAACCCCATTCCTGCACAAGGGAAAAGAGATACCATTATCCCTAAGCCCTAAACCCCAAACCCTAAACCCTAAACCTCAAACCTCAAACCTAACCACTAAAGCCCTAAACCCTCAAAACCCCAAGCTCCGAGGCTTAAAGCTCTTGGTCCGCCTTTGGCTCTGCACCTTCCTGGGCATCCGGAAGATCGAGAGCTACTTCCACAAACGTGGCTGGCTGGTGCCGCGCTCGGGGTTTAGGGTTTAGGGCTTCTGAGGGCTTGTACTTGAAGGTTCATGGGTAGCTATACGTAGGGTTAGAATAGTACCCTAAACAAGGCTATGACCAGTTGCAACTAGAGTTACCCTACTTCTTCGCCCTTGCTGATTACCCATTAACCTCCACGTAACGGTTCCTGGGAAGCATTTAGGGTTCCGGGTTTATGTCACGAAAAGTTGGGTTCTGGGTGCATTTTCTGACCGAGTGGTTTCGGGAGGCAAATTTGAGGTTGAGATGTGGTGTCTTCAAGGCCTAAGCATTGGTGGACCTGCATCCTCCAAGGCCCTCAACCCTAAACCCCAAACCCTAAACCCTAAACCCCAGACCCTAAACCCTAAACCCTAAACCGCCGCCCCCAAGCAGCTTCTGGGTGCAGGGCTTGGGGTTTAGGGTTGTTGGCAGTGTGTTTTGGTTGTTGGGGTAGCTCCGAACGATGGTACCCAGAAGGGACCCTATTTTCACAACGACTCCCATGTCTTGTGGGCCGGCTGGCTTCCACAAGGACGTGCTGAACACCCTCAACGGCTTCGGCCTGGGTGCCAGCGATGTCTTCGTGAAGCTCGTGAGCTCCTGTGGCTGAAGACCCTCCCTAAACCCTAAACCCTAAACCCTTCTTTAGCGAGATTGCACCTGAGAATTCACTGAAAACGCAGAACACCTTGGGACTGTTCTATATCCGGGCCCTTCTTTAGTTGCTCCTCAGACTAGCTTTTCAGAGTTTTTGTAGGATGCAGACGGGCTCACAGTTTAGAGGAGCACTGGCTTGCAGGGCTCATTCGCTACTTGAAGGTTCATGGGCAATTAGAAGTAGAGTTATAAGTACCCCGAAGTAAGGTTCTAGGTATAGTTACCCTACTTACAACAACCCATGAACCTCCAAGTAGGACCCCTAGGACCCAGAGTAGGACCTTATTCCGTTTAGGTTCCCTTCTAAGCCCCTTGAAACCAAACAAGGCCACCCTTTTTTGTTCCTAGGTGGCTCTTGGGTCTAGTTCACGGGCGCTTCGAAATAAGAGTTCTGGGTAGGGACGCTGCAGTTCCGGAAATTTTAAACCAGTCCCCACAGCCTAAACCTTAAGCCTAAGGCCCCCAAGTAAAGCGTGAAATAGAGCCCTTGCTTTACATAGAAGGGATTCATGGGGCATCCTCCGAAAAGATGTGAAAACAGGCAAGTTGGGGGATCCAGGGTTGATATTCCCATCAAGACAAAGAGGTTCAATCCTCGGGGTCATTGTCGTCAATCAATATCATTATCATTCAGTACTACGCATACTAGACTAGTATTAACCTACCTGCCCTAAAACCTAGACCCAGTGCTCATCTGTTTCTTTCGTTATCTTTGGATGGCAGGTGCAGAGCTGAAAGAGCATCAGGTCTCTGACAAGGGTCCCTGGGTTTCGGGGTAGAGTTTCAAGCCGCAGCCGAGGCAACAATGAAGAACTTGCGAGGACATCTGGCTGCTTCCCGACGTCGGCATCTCCCCAAAAAGGGATACCCCTCATACGCCCCGAAGTACTCTGCTCCTTAGTACAGGAACCCCCAAAAGAGTACACTTATTTTCGGACACCCCCAAATCCTAACGGTCCTAGCCGCAAAGGCAGGCTGGCTACAGCCCGCTGTTTTCTGCATGCCTGAAATGAGGCCAGCCAGAACGGAGAACACTCAAACAACCACAGTAGCAAAACCCAAACCCCTTAGCAAGCAAGTCGCAGACAACTTCTGGCGCATTTTGTACTTTTTCGTTCCGTACAGCTATCCCCTAAACCCTAAACCCTAAACCCTAAACCGCCCTAAGCCCTTCCTGGCTGTGTGTTGCCGAGGTAGCGAGCAGAGGGACAGTGACACATCTGGTTCTAGTCCAAACTTTGCCGAGTTGGCTTTTGAGATGTTGGGCCTTTCTACTTGGAGGCACGTAGGCAGTTGTAAGTAGGATTAGAATTGGGATGAACCAGAGTGGTAACAACATGTAGGGCACTTAGGTGTAACTTATAGTGGGAAGTAGGATTATACTTGGGTTTGCGACTAATGGCTTAAGAACCCCCCCCCCCCCCACCCCCCCCCCCCCCCCCCCCCATCCCCCCCCCCCCCCCCACCCCGAGGGTTGGACTTCCGGACTATGTGACAACAGCTTTTGTTGTAATTAACACAACATTTTTTCAATCTGTTGTAGCATTTTTGTCCTTTTCCTGTGTCTTTCTTGGCAGCTATGTGAGTAATTACTTCTCTTTTTTTCGACGACAAGATTAAACATAGTCGCAACCCCGCGCAACCCCGCGAACCGCGCGGAACCCCGCGGAACCCCGCGAACCCCGCGCACCCCGCGCAACCCCGCGCAACCCCGCGCAACCCCCGCGAACCCCGCGGAACCCCGCGCAACCCCGCGCAACCCCGCGAACCCCGCGCACCCCGTGCAACCCTGCACACCCCGCGAACCCCACGGAACCCCGCGCAACCCCGCACACCCCGCGCAACCCCGCGCACCCCGCGCAACCCCGCGCAACCACGCGAACCCCGCGCAACCCCGCGAACCCCGCGGAACCCCGCCGCGCAACCCCGCGAACCCCCGCAAACCCCGCGAACCCCGCGCAACCCCGCGAACCCCGCGCCCGCGCACCCCGCGGAACCCCGCGCAACCCCGCGAACCACGGAACCCCGCGAACCCCGCGGAGAACCCGCACCCCGTGAACCCCGCGCACCCCGCGCAATTCCGCGGAACCCCGCGCAACCCCCGCCCGCCCGCGGAACCCCGCACAACCCCGCCAACCCCGCGCACCCCGCAACCCCGCGAACCCGCGGAGGCCCGCGCCCCCGCGGAACCCCGCGCAACCCCGCACACCCCGCGCAACCTCCGAACCCCGCCGAACCCCGCGCATCCCCGCGAACCCCGCGCCACCCCGCGAAACGCCGCGGAACCCCGCGCAACCCCGCGAACCGTGCGAACCCCGCGGAACCCCGCGCAACCCGCGCAACCCCGCGAACCCCGCGGAGCCCCACAACCCCGCGCGTTAACCCCGCGCAACCCCGCGAACCCCGCGAACCCCGCGCACCCCCGCGCAACCCCGCGCAACCCCGCGAACCCCGCGAGAACCAACCCAGCCCACCAACCCCGCGTCACATAGCACGGAAGAGTCCAAGCCACCCCCCCCCCCCCCCCCCCCCCCCCCCAAGAAAAAAAAATAACAAATGCATAATAATAATAATGAGATTTAAAAAAGACCTTATTGGGATAATATAGGGATTGTTTTTCTTATTCTGTGTTTTATTCTTTTGGGGTTCTTAAGCAAATAGTAGTTTAGGGGCACATATATGACCCCACGAGCTTGTACGGTTCTCGGCCCCCAGGGTTTGTCTTGGGCGGCTTGGCGCCGAGTTTCGCCTCACCTTGCTCGACCCAGACCATGATGCGGTTTAGGGTTTAGGGTTTAGGGTTACATCGGGTTCAGGTTTTAGGGTTTTGGGGGCTAAATTGCACAAAAAAGGGTGTTGAAGTACAAAACCCAGAACTACCAACGGCGAAGTCGTGGAGAGGTGCCACACTTCATGTCTTTCTCATGCCAGTATCTATGGACATCTGTGGGTGGATTCTGTAGCTCTGTCACTCATAGGCAGCTGCACAACCCAAGCCTCTCCACAGCCCTAAACCCTAAACCCTAAACCCTAAAGGCCCTAAACCCTAAACCCCCTAGAGCCCCAAAGGCATGAAGTGCAGGACCATCAACAGGGAGACCTTACTGAAGTTGCTGGATCTCATCCGCCAGCTGGGGCCACTGGACACATGGTTCTACTTCCTGAAGGCCAGCCGGGTGCACCTGTAACCCTAAACTCTAAACCCCTTGGCCCTAAACCCTAACAGAGCCAGTTTGATGGACATCGGCGGCAATTTGGGCGTCTCCGAGCTGTCGGAAAATTCAGAGTTTGGGATCAGGGGCTTTAGGGGCTGCAGTTCCCCCAGTACTCCTTTGTTGCGCGTATATTAGGAACTAGGACCGGAAGTGGGCCCTTTTTCCTGTTTTAGGGTTGGGGTTCCCTCATAACCCCCTTAACACCAACAAAGGGCACCCTTTTTTATTCCTAGCTTACTCCCGGGTCTAGGGAACGTACGGAAGCCGAGCCTGGCATCCTGAATTCCCCTCCAGCGCCACGCCTGGGAGAATGTTCGGAAAGCTCAGTAGCGAATCGGGCTTCGGCAGCTCCTCCCCAATGGCCAGGATGGGAGGGCACGAATGATACTGAGATGCCCTATACTGCGCTTTCCTGTAAAATACGGCGCTTTCCTTCAAAAAACAACAACCCCACTTCCCCCCCCATCCCCCCCCTCTTCCCCTTCCCCCGCCCCCTCTCCACCACCACCTCCCTGAACTGAACCGTGAAACCTGTGAAGGTTTGGGGTATATCGTGCCTCGTGACTGTTTAGGAAATACCAGTGCGCTCGCATGTTTGCTCCCTTGGGAGGTTGAAAAACATCATAGGCCCTTTTACTACTATTTGCTTAAGAACCCCAAAAGAATAAATAATACAAATCCCTATCTTCCCCTTAAATAAGGAAGAATACTTATTTTTTGGGGGTTCTTAAACAATCAGTAGTTTAGGTACCCTGACTATGAGTAGTCATAGATTACAACCCAACATGGGAGCTGCCCGAACCTTTCCGAGGCCGTGTGCGCTCCGCTACAGACGGCGCTGCCAATCATGCAGCAGACGGTCCTGAGGCCTAAACCCTAAACCCGAAACCCCAAACCCCCCTGGTCTGCTTTGCGGGTGGCAAAAAGGCTCCAAACCCTAAACCCGAAACCCTAAACCCGAAACCTTAAACCCTAAACCCTACACCCTAAACCCTAAACCCTAAACCCCCAAAACCCCCTAAACCCTAAACCCTAACCTAGGGTTCATGCCCTGGCCTCTGTAGGTGCCTGGTCATGGCGGGCCACCGCACGCCCGTGGAGGAGGCGCGCATCGCGGATCGCAACAGGCGCGGCCTGTGCAACTGGGATTCTTGGGATTGGGTTTAGGGTTTAGGGTTTAGGGTTTAGGGTTTCGGGTTTCGGGTTTCGTGTTTCACACTTTGAGGCGATTGCACAAGTTCTGATGCAAAAAAAGGGTTTCGTGACGTGTTTCGGGTTTAGGGTTTGGGATTCAAGGTTTACGGTTTCGGGTTTACAGTTTGGGTGGCAGTCGGTGGTTCTAAGGTCTGGGTCTGGGAGTTCAAGGGACGGAGTGAACAGGGTTTCGTTTAGGGTTCCTTGATTGATTGCTGGTGTTAGGAGTTAGCTTTGAATAAAGGGTTTCCTTGACAAGTAGCCCTAAACCCTAAACCCCAAACCCCAAACCCTAAACCCTAAACCCTAAACCCTAAACCGCAGCCTCCTTATAAAGGCCCAGCTTTCGGGAGACCAGGGTGCGAACTTGTTGATCTGCGGCAGCTTGATTTCGGAAGGCGCCAGTTTGCAAGCCTGTAGAAGTTTAGGGTTTAGGGTTTAGGGTTTGGGGTTTGGGGTTTAGGGTTTAGGGGGGGGGGGGGGGGGGAACCTAGGGGGGGGTAGTATCGAGGGGGGTAGTAGGGGGAACCCATGAACAGAGTAAGGGCGTCCTCCTCATACGATCACTGTCCAAAAATGAAGGAAAGGCTCCCGAGATGTGACCCCAGGCTCCAAAGCCGTTTAGGGTTTAGGGTTAAGGGTTAAGGGTGAAGGATTTAGGTTTTCTAAACAAACCCCTAACCTCTGCTCTCTCACCCTAGGCCTCAAATCACTCTAAGCCCTGGCTTGGCCACCCAGAGACCCCACAATTCCTTAGCTAAGCAAGTAGAGAAGAAATCATCCCAGTATGGCTTCGGCCATTTTCCCGAGTAAAGGGACCCAAAACCTTACAGTAAGTCCTACACCTTGGGATGTCCCCCCTTACACGAACAGTCCTCAATAGGGATTAGAATAGGGGGTACGATAATCTCCCTACTAAGGACTGTTAGTCTAAGGGCGGACATCCCAACCTACACCCTTCAAGCCCCGCTACGCACAGATCTGAGCTCCTCATCTCCGTGGCGCCCGGGCCTCCGATCGGGCTGCCGCTAGGCACGGGCAGGGTGGGCCCAGACACCTCTTATGGGTTTAGGGTTCCCTAAACCCTAAACCCTAAACCTTTGTCCGGTTTTTGAGGGTCTATAGGGTTCATAGGGTTCCGAAGGTTGGCAGGGGTTTCAGGGTTCCGAGGGTTTATAGTTTGGGAGGTTCATCTGGGCGTGTCGCGGATGCGGCACTGACTGAAACGCATGTCGGTATTCCTGGCAGCCTTGTCGCCCTGAAGTCACGAGTACTTGGTCCGCGGATCTGTGAGTGCTGGTTTTGGTATTCCTGGCAGACTTCCACGACTCCAGATGCGAAAAGGGTTCAGACTCTCGCATACGGCCTGTGCAACATCCTTCCATTTGGCCACACTTCAGCAACCAACGAGTGACCGTAAGCCTGTCGATCCCATGAAGCAGGACAACAGTTCCCTTTTCATTTTCAGAGCAAACCTCAGAAACGCCCAAAGCAGTAAGCTTTGCTACGTACAGCCCTGACAGGGTTGAACGCTTCGGGTTTAGGGTTTAGGGCTTAGGGCCATCCTCTGAGTCCTAAACTCTTAGCCTCCGACCCCTACTACAGCTTCACATGCCTCCTCCTCTTTTGACAGGGCAGGCTTCCTCCAAGCACATCGCGCCCCTGGAGAAGGCGGCCATAGTCTTCAAGGGTTTAGGGTGTTGTGTTCGGATTTAGGGTTTTGTGTTAGGGTCTAGGGTTTAGGGTTTTGTGTTATTTATTGTGGTGCTCCTCAGAACACCAGTCTGTTGAGAGGGATTTACTTGAAGGAGGGGGAATCTCGTAATGATTAGGCAGCCTTTTTGCGGGAACTCGGGTTGGAGTGTGGGGTTGCAGGTGCAATGTTTTACCTCGGGGGGGGGGGGGGGGGGTTCCGAAAATCTGGTGTCCCCTGTTCGGGTCCTTTTTTTCAGGGGTATTCTGCTTTTGTTGTGGGCTACAAACGGCGATCCGAATTTTGGGAAACTCGCGTATTGGCCTGAGGCCGGACCTAAAACATCAAGTTCGCAGTGGGCCACAGACCCCTGAACTTGGGATGTTCCATCCTATACTAACAGTCCTTAATCGAGACTATCATAGGGGGTACTATCATCCCTACTAAGGACTGTTAGTATAGGGGGGAACATCCCCACCCTAGACTTTACACTCCCTGACCCGGAGAGTGCAAACCTGAATTGAGACGGCGCTCCATGAGTGTATCCTGCGCAGTGCCAGATGATAATCTAGATCCTAAATCCTGAACCTTTCTTAGGTTCCAAACCATAGAAACCCTAAACCCGACAGCCCCGAGCCCCAAAGTCTTACCGAAAACCCTCAATCCCAAACCCTGTTTAGGTTCCAAAGCATAGAACCCTAAACCCTAAACCCTAAACCCTAAACCCTCAGAAGCCCTCAGCTTCCAAGTCTTCTGGAAACTTGCGCAGGTCTTTGGATACCAGTTGCTCACCGAGGGCATCTCAGACATCCTCATTGCCTGGACCTATCCGAAGCTTGGCTGAGGCTGCGGTTTCTGGGTTTAGGGTTCAGGGTTTAGGGTTTAGGGTTTAGGGTTTGGGATGAAGGGTTTGGGGTTTAGGGTTTGGCTTTGGGTTCAAGATTGGGAATTCGGGCTTAGAGTTTTATGTTGTAGGTAAAGGGGTTTTCGGGCTTAGGGCTCAGGGAACTTCAATTCAGCCTTTCGTTTCATCCCCCCCCCCCCCCCAAATAGGTTTAGGGTTCGGGCTGAAGGGTTTTAGGGTAGAGCGGGTAGAGCTATACACATTAGTAAGCATCTAGATCTCAATGTTTCTGTGCACCCCCCCCCCCCCCCCCCCCCATCGCGCAAGGAACAACTGGGTCGCAGGGCAGGGCGTCCTGTTCCACGGGCCAGAGGCCAGAGAGAGGGTGGAGAGAAGCACTCCTTCACATGCGTGTCTTTTCGCATGCCCACATATGAGATAGTTGAGATGGCTATGAGACGCTGTACGCCTTGGCTTAGCAACGATCTTCTACGTGATTTCTTGGGAAAACTTGAGAGGAGTTATTCGAGGCATGAGGTCAGGGCTGCAGTTCAGCTGTGGGCTCCCTAAACCCTTGAAAACCCCCTACTTGAGACGGTTGGTTCATGGGCAGTTATAAGTAGGGCTGTAGGTACCCTAAGTAAGTTTAGGGTTTAAGGTTTTAAACCCTGAAACGGAGCGATGAAACCCTGCGCCTGAAACCTTACTTGCCGATTCTTGGGTGGATAGAAGTAGGGTTATAAGTAAGGCAACAATCTTACTTGTGCCCTATAAGCCCTAAACCCGTTCTTAGACCCGGCAGATACCTTCCTAAACCCTATACCCTAAACCCTAAACAACCTTCGCGTAGATGTCTCTTGCTGGGCCCAGGGTCGAGCTTCCTCAACGTCCTAAGGGTTAGATTTCTTTAGGGATGCAAAAGGGCCGATGTTTGCGTACAACACCCTAGGGAGTACTAAAGGACAACAAATGCACTGTCTTCTTGTGTTTCTAAAGGGGGGGGGCCCTGCCTGAAGGCCTCATTCTGGGCTTTTCTGAAACAGGCCCCAAGACTCACGCGATTCTTGCAGTTGCAGAGAGTGCTTGCAGAAACCTCTGAATTCTGAAACGTCCCTGAATACCTGAACCCTAAACTAAATTAACCCTAAACCCTAAACCCGGTGGTGCAGGCCCTTGGCCTGAGGGTCGTCGAATTCCGAAATGGCCGTGCATGGGTGGCTGGCCAAGCACTGGTCGTTCTGCCGTGAGGCCCTGCCTGGAACCCCCACAGAACAAGGGGAATCGACTCCGTTCATAGGGGTCTTTTCGGGAATAATTTCCTTTTTTTGGGGTACTATAATTCCTAAGAAACAGCTAAAGTTAGAATTCTTGCTAGGGTTTCAAGATCAGTATTAGTATAGACATGACTACTACGGAGTCTAGGTAAGGCTCTACACCTTGAATCATGGTTGGGCCGAAACGATGTTGACAGGTTTCCAGCGGATCTGAGCTCGATAGCTTAGTGGCGGTTTGCCATCAAACCTACTCCTTGTTTGGGTGGGTTCCATCTTTGGCACCACCCTCAACCCTAACTAAACCCTGAACCCTAATTAGACCCTAAACCCTAAACCCCAAACCCTACACAATCCCTTAGATCTGTAGTTGAGGGGAATACCGACTTTCTCCCCCACACGGAGATGCCTTTTCCGAGGTCTCCTTGTGCAACCTGGCCTGGGTTCTCCAGCCGCAGCAGTGCTGCGCAGCTTGTCTCAAGGGGGTTTTAGGGTTTAGGGTTTTAGGGTTTAGGTTTGAAAGCCTAGTCAAAGTGTTTAGGTTTGGGGTTTAGGGCCGGGTTAAAAGCAAGGGTATTGGGGTGGGTGGTGGGGACTCTTGCGGTTTGGGGGCTTGAGGCAACCAAGACTTACCCGAACGTATCCTGTGTTTCAAAGGCTTGCTTGAAGGTTCATGGACTTCTATAACTTGGTTTGGTGTTTAAGATTTAGGGTTTTGGGTATAGTGCTTAGCGTTTAGGGCGTCGGGCTTTGAATCTACCCTACGTAATCCCTCTCCGTGACTTTAATTGATTTTTCGAACAGGGCTTAGGAGCACAAGCTGGGGACTTCGCCGGCTCAAAGAGGGGTTTAGGTTGGGATGTTCGCCCTTATACTAACAGTCCTTAATAGGGAGTGCAATAGGGGGTACCAAATGTCCCTAGTAAGGACTGTTAATATCAGGGGGAACATCCCAAGGCTCAAGGTTTTCGGAGTTAGGGACGTCCCTTGCGATGCGATGAGGTTTTGAGTTTAGCGTGCTTTGTTGGGGGGTTAGGTGCCGGTTTGGTTTCGGGCCATGTTTCATGGCTGTACTTCAAGCCCTGAACCCTGAAGCCTCACAAGCGCACTCGAGCCTGTTGCAGGAAAATAGCAAAAACTTGACTCGAAAACCCTGTTAATGTGTCAAGTTTCAGCCTGTTCGGAGAATGAGGGGTTGTTCTAAACTGCTATTTTGCTAAAGAACATGCCAAAAACCAAAGGATTATAGTCCCTATATTGCCCTTATAAGGAGGTTTGGGGGGGGGGGGTACTTAAGCAAATAGTTCTAAACGATCCTTAAAAGCATGGACCGTCGGGGATTAAGAGGCCCAAGAAGTGAATCCTTATGAAAATGGAGCCTCGCCAAGGGTGGTTGTGAGGACAGGTACTTTACAGCAACTATCAGGCTGGGTCTCTCAGATTTTCTCCCATTGGCGTACCTGTACCTACATTTTAAGGCCCCGCAGTGTAGCAGGAACCCACAACAGGAACCACCTGAAACCCTAAAACCCTGACTCCGAAACCCTAAACCCTAAACCCTAAGCCCTAAACCCTAAACCCTAAACCCTAAACCCTAAACCCTAAACCCTAAACCCTAAACCCTAAACCCTAAACCCTAAACCCTAAACCCTAAACCCTAAACCCTACCCTCCTAAACCTGTTTCGTGCCCTGGATGCTAGGAGCTTGCGACGGGCATCCCGTGGGAGGCGCCGAGCCAGTACAGCCAGTTCAGGGCTTTGGGCTTTAGGGTCATTTAGGGTTTTTTAGGGTTTAGGGTTTAGGGTTTAGGGCTTAAGTTTAGGGTTTAGGGTTTAGGGCAGCTAGTAGCCGGTAGAAGACCTACTGCTGTTGCCCGGCAACCGGATCCGAGAGGCCTAGATGTAAACAGGTTTAGGGCTGCTTGGAGGTTCTTCATGGGTACTTAGAAGTGCGGGTATACGTAGGGTAACTATAGCTATAAGTGGCTATACACTTAGTTTTAGGGTGCTTTTAACCCTGCTGATAGCGACCCATGAACCGTCAAGTAGCCCTAAACCCCAAACCCTAAACCTCTTTAAAGGTAATGTCATAAGTAGAGATACAAGGCAGGCTCGGACGAAGCCCTCAAGTCCCTAAATCATTCTCAATGGCTTGTGCGGTCGGGTCGGAGGAGGTGGGATAGTGCGTCTCACTCCCCAAGGAGTGCCTTGTGTCTGGTCATCCCAGACTACACAACTTACCGATAAGTCCGACAACCCTGAAAAAACAGCCGTAAGCACGAAACCCTCAGCCCTGCTCCCTACACCCCCATCATAGATACAAACCATGTACACCCCAAAAAGCTGAACCCTAAACCCTGAACCCTGAACCCCAAACCCAAACCTTAAACCCTGAACCCTAAACCCTAAACCCTAAACCCTAAACCCTAAACCCTAAACCCTAAACCCTAAACCCTAAACCCTAAACCCTAAACCCTGAACCCAAACCCTAAAGCCCCTCAAAAAATCGTGCTGGGAGCAAAGTGAGGAGATGCAGCGCCAGGAACAGCCCTGCACTGAGACACCCCCAGGGAACTGTACTTGAAGGTTCATGGGTAGCTATAAGCAGGGTTCGGGGTTCAAGGTTTAGGGTTTAGCGTTTAGGGCTTCTCAGGCCGGAGCCTCTGCAGTCCCGGGTTAAAAATCGTTTAGGGCTACTTGAAGATTCATGAGTAGGCACAAGGAGGGGCACAAGTTCAGCATTCCAGAGTTGTTTGGGTTGGCTAGTTTGGGGTTTGGTTGGGCTTTGCAAGGTTTAGGCTAGAAGGTTATTTGGGGGGTTCGGGTGCAGAGTTGGTGGGTTGGGTGTGATGTGTTTGGGAAGTAATAGGGCTGAGAGCTTTGGGGCTTGGCCGGTAGCTCAGAACTCGCGATTCTTTCTCAGGAAGGAGCTTAAGAGGGTGGAGGCGTTCAGGGCCCCTGCCGCTGGATCCCACTCGGCATCATAGCCCGTAGACCCCCCAGACCATCTGTCGTTGCGAGAATCGAAGCCCTGTGTCAGTGCGCCCATGGCCCGAGAGTAAGACGACGCTGAACCCTAAACCCTAAACCCTAAACCCTAAACCCTAAACCCTAAACCATCCTGACGCCGCAAGCGGCCTGAGACTGAGCCTGAAAGCCTGGGTTCGACACGGAACAGCTCTCTTTATTGTTATTCTTACTTATTCGTACTATTAATGTGTATATATATATATACACATATATACATATATACATACATATGTACATACATATATACATATATACATATAGATGCATATATATATATATGCATATATATATATGTATATATGTACAGGAGGCATTCTACACTGCTTGAAAACTAGGATTGTCCTCATTCACTTCAGGGTTCGACTCCCCTAATTTCCCGGATTCCTCAGGGTTTAGGGTTTAGGGCTAAGGGCTTAGGGCTTGGGGTTTAGGCAGGGTTTAGGGTTTAGGGCTTAGGCTTTAGGGGTTTGGGGCAAGATGAAAGCCGAGGTCTCTGTTGGAGGAGTCCAAGTGGAACACCAACGACGCTCAGGGTACCGCTGGGCAGTCGCGTCTTCAGCAGCTGATGCCTGGCAGCACCTGAAGGTTCATGGGGGGTTGTAAGTAGGGTTTAGGGTTTATAAGGCTAAGTTTAAGGTTTGGGTTTTAAAGGTTTAGGGTTTAGGGCCTATGACTCCCTTGTCTTGTTTCTGTGCCTGTAGACTTGCCTTCCCCAAAATCGAAGGCGGATTCCCATTGTCGGCTTCAATGAGGGTTTGGGGTCTTCTGCGCACAAATCGGATAAACGCGATGCCCTTGGGCGGAATGTAAAATTCCCGAAAAACCTATGTAGCCCCTAAAACCCTAAGGTCCCTCATAAGGGTCCCTCGTTTACTCCCTTGAAGTCAGGAAGACCCTTGCAAAGTACTTCCTGGCCCAGCTCCAGCTTCTGGAGGACATGGTCAAGGAGGGGCCTCGAGGGTTTAGGGTATATAGGGTAATATAGGGTAATATAGGGTAATATAGGGTAATATAGGGTAATATAGGGTAATATAGGGTAATATAGGGTAATATAGGGTAATATAGGGTAATATAGGGTAATATAGGGTAATATAGGGTAATATAGGGTAATATAGGGTATAGGGTTAAGCAAAACAGGGTGCAGGGATGTTGGGCCCTGAGCCTCAAAACCCGGAGGGAGTAAGAGGTTGGGGTGTTTCGAGGGGGGGGGGGGTTGGGGTGTTTGGGGTTTAGTTTAGTTTTGGTCTTGTTTGAGTTTGGGGCTGAAGGGTTCTTCGTTGGGGTCAAGTAGGGCAATCTAAACATGCCCAGACTCAGTGTGCGTCACCTCACGCACATTGCCCAGAGAGCTGTAGGCTTTGGCTTGCTTGCGATGGATAGGATCGTCGAAGCGCGAATGGTTTGGAGACTGTGCATGTAGGCAATACGACTAGCCTGTTGCATTTTACCACCTTGATCAACCCCCTCATGTGTGTGTATGTCTGCATAAAAGTGTGTATATATATATATATATATTTATATTTGTATATCTCTGTGTGTGTCTGTATGCATGCGTGTATATGTTTATACATATAGATGCCGCTCTCTCTCTCTCTCTCTCCCCTCCTTTGTGTCTCGGCGCTCAGTATCTCTTCCCCGTAGGTCTTGTAGATGCAGTGGAGCATTGCCGGGACGTTTGCCCTGAGGAGCGCCAGATGCATTGCATCATGAGTTTGCAAGAGGAGTGTCCCGGCGCAGCCTTAAGACGGGCTTGAGGATGCGTACTTGAAGGTTCCTGGGTCGTTATAAGTAGGGCCCTAAGTAAGGGTATAGCCAGTTAAAAGTATAGTTATCCTAGTTTTAGTCGAGATTTCAGTCTTGGGGCAGTTGATTTTTCTTCAGTGGGAGGTGAACCCGAAGAGACAGAATGGCCTTATGTTCATTGATCATGCGCGGCAGGTGCCGCTTGCAGCACATGGCGGAGATTCGGACTTTGCATACATGAGGGCTGGGGAGCTTCGAAAAGGCTGCAATGTCATCCCTCTTTCACATCCCAAACCCTGCTTGAAGGTTCATGGGTGCTTGTATGTAGGGTTACGGGTACGCTATCTCAAAGTCGCACCATTTTAGGGTACTTGTAGCCCTACTTGTCATTTACCACGAAGGCTTCTAGTAAAGGCTCCAAGCCAAACCCGGGCAGGGAACCCTGAATGCGACTTCTGGCCAACACTTGTTGGCTCAAGCCTTGGTTTGCAGCATTTGTGCAGGAAGGATCCCACTGGCCCAGGAGTTCTGAGAAGGCAGATCCGATGCAGATGATTGAGTCACACTAGGGTTTAGGGTTTAGGGTTCAGGGTATTTGGGAGCCCAGACAGCATTCGGGAGCAATGGCCTGGAGGGTGCCGCATGTGCTTTTCCTGGGGATTGCCCTGTGCGCCGGCAAGGAGGATGTCGCGGTGCCGCACTTCAAATGGGGACAGACAAAGGAGAAAGTGTTCGTCACTGTCGCCGTACGAAATCTGAACCAGAGTTCCATCAATGTTCATTTTACAGCAGATCACCTTGTCTTCGAGTGCTCAGACAGCAATGGCAAGGTCTACGCATTGGACCTGGAGCTCGACCAGGATATAGCTCCAAGCCTGTGCCGATGGGAGCAGCTCTCCAGAAAGGAGCGCTGGGGCGAGTCTGTGTTGATGACTCTCACGAAGATTTTTCCCGCCGCTTGGCCGGCCCTGGTCCAGGACCCCAAAATCTACCGGCAGGTCATGGATCGTGACTGGTCCAGGGATGATGACAAGCTTGAGACAGCAGAGGACAGCTTCTTCGACGAGCATGCCGAGTACCTTCCTCAGCTGACGACTGAGACAGATCTGGAGCGTTCCATGTGGCTTCCGGGGGTGGAAGCCGTGGCTGTTCTTGCGCGACACCACGCATGCGTGCAGTGCGGCGTTGCAGATTCAACCTTTGCGGCGGCCGCAAAGAAGTTGGCAGCTTCTAGGGCAAAGGAGGCCTCCTTCCTGGTCTTCGCCATGGATTTGAGGAGCCACTCAGCCCGGCCACTTGTGCGCAGACTAGGGCTGCGATGCCCGGAGAGTCCGCGCGACTGCCGCTATCTGGCTTTCTCTCGACATGGAGGCCTTATGCCTGCCCTTCTTCGCGGCCGGCACGAGGAGGCGGCTCTCTTGAGAAGCTTGGAGCTCCTCGCCCGGCCGCAGTTCTTCGAGGTAACTCCCGAGGAAGTTTGGGAGAAGCGAGCTCGGAATCGGAGCCTCGTCGTACTTCAGTCGACGGCCACAGCTCAAGAGAAGCAGGCTGCACACCTGCAACGAACGAAGCTGGATGTTGGCATTGCGGCTCCTTCAGCCGCCTTTGGGTTCCAGGGCCGTGCCCTGGCCTTCCGAGCTGGGGAGGACGAGGCGCGGCATTTCGAAGGGTCTCCTGAGGAGTTTCCTCTGTGGCTCCTCAACACGTCCGTGCCGTGCTTGGCGGACGTCCGCGATTTCGCAGACGACGAGCCTTACGAGGATCTTGGTTTGCCCATCGCCAAGCTGTTCTTGCAGGGAGGGGAGCTCGATGGCGTGGCGCGCGGCGTCGTGCACCAGCTTTGTGGCCGGTTCTTTGGCCGGGCGGCGTTCACCGTGCGCAATGCCTCCCTTGGCTCGTCGGACTGGCGGCAGCATGGTGTCCCGGGTCACTTCCCGGCTTTTGCCGTTGCAATGAGCACGGCATACAACACCTCCAGGTTTGCTTTCTTGGGAATTCCCAAGAATCAGACCGAGGACTTTTGGACGGGACCAGCACGCCAGCTCCTGACAGAGTTTGTCGAGGCGGTGCTGCGCGGAGAGCTGAGCCCGTCCAGGATGAGCGAAGCACCGGACCAGGATGAGCCTCAGCCGGGATCCGTTCAGAAGCTCGTCGGACGGCGTTGCCGGCAAGTGGTGGAGGAGAGCAGCACCGAAGCACTCATCGAAGGCTTCGATGAGTGGCGCCGAGATCATGCTGACCGCAGCCGACGCCTGGATCTCCTGGCGCCTCTCCTGCTGCCACATAACATCACTGTTTACAGACTTGACTTCGGACAGAATGAGTGTCCGCCTGATGTACTTCGAAGCATCTCTGCGGGCTACTCCGGCTATTTCTTTGTGCATGCCAATGCCAAGCGAAGTGGACGGAAGCTTCGGCGCATGGGAAAGCTGGATCCTGACTTCGAGCAGGTGCTACACTTCATCCAAAAGCACAGCCACGCGAACTTACGAGCTTCTGAGCTGCTGGCGTCCTTGGAATCTGCCATGGCATCTGAGCAAGCTAGCCTCCCAACTTGGGTCGTCTTCGTGTCCATCCTGGTGGGAGCTGTTCCCGTGCTTTTGTGGATTCGAGGATAATCAAAGTCGGAATAATTACTACCAGTGTTCCCTTATGGTCCCTTTACAACCATACAAGAATATTATTGCTAGAATACCCGCCCCAATCCCCTATTCTAATTGCTGAGGCCCCTTATCGTAGGCCTTTTCCATCATCAGAACGTGCGCGTCCTCGACATCCGCCTTGTGCTACAGCGGGCGAAGATCGCCTGCGAGCTGCTAAAGCAGACAAGTCGCGGGACAAGCTCTAAAAGCTCGCCCCCGGAATCAACTTCCTACATATATATATATATATACACACACACACACATATATATATATATATATATATATTCATGCATACATATATATATATATATATATGTGTAAAGAAAACTGTTTATATATAGTTATGTGTAATGTATCCCCATGCGATCCCCATGCAGGTACTCCTACAACCTTTGTTTGTGCGGCGCCTCCGACCCCCGTCTGCCAACGACCTTCCGCGCGCCTTGCATGCAGCAGCTTAGTGTCCCAAAGGCTCCATGCACCCATAAAGTGCTATTCGCTTAAGAACCCAAAAAAGAAAAGACAACATCCCTGTATCACTCTTCTAAGGAGGAATAGTTTTTCATTTTTTTTTTTTTTGGGGGGGGGGGGGGGGGGGGGGGGCGGTTCCTAAGCTGTAAACTTGGGCCTTGAAGGGGGTTCCTTTTCTAGTAGCTGTAGGGCCTACATGTATACTGCATAGGTACATGGACCCTGAGGGTGTTGAGGGAGTCTGTAAAACGCTGTCCGATTGGTGGAGTTCGAAAGCCAGCAGTAGGGAGGCGTTGCGGGCTTTAAGTGTACAGCATGTAGTTTAGGGTTCAGGGTTTAGGGTTCAGGGTTTAGGATTTAGAGTTTAGGGTTTAGGGTTTAGCGCCGGGCTTGCAGGGCTCGTGATTGTAGAGGCTGTTGTGGACTCTTAACTGCTGGGCTTTTAAGGGGCATTGGGCTAGCTGCGCTCGGGCTATCAGGGCTTGGGATTCAGCCACTTCCTTGTTTTCTTGAAGGGGCCCGTGCCCGGCTCAGGTGCTGTTAGCCAACATGCTGTCGTAAAGAACTGCTTGGATTTGTTCCTGCTCCACTACACACTCGAGGCAGTCGCTCCAGCTAGCATCTCGCAGAAATATGGCCGCAGAGTCCCACTAAGACAGAAACCAACCATCTTGAAGGCTTCTATAGCCTTGCCTGCCTGGCAGCAACCCCCAAACCCTATAAACTCTAAACCCCCTAAGCCAATGTGTGCTGAGTCATGATGCCGAAATCCCTGTGCCTCAAGCCCACCTGCACAGTTGCTGCAGAGGTAGCACGTCGAACATGTCGAACCTGAGGCGGCTTTCTACAACCTGCTGATCAGCATGTGGCTGGACAGGCGCTTTGCTTGAGACAAGGTTTAGGGTTTAGGGATGAGGGTTTTTAGGTTTTAGGAGTTTGGTGTTTCGGGTTTGGGGACCCTGCCTGTAAAAACTTCCGTCGGGCTGGAACACAGGACATGCCGCCTCTCTACAGTTCTCCACTTCCGGCATTCGAGATAGGCGTCATGTACAAAACATGAGCAGCGAATGCAGAGTCTGGCAAGAATTCTCTACTTGGAGGTTCGCGAGTAGTTATATAACTGGGGTTATAAGTAGGGTAGCTATGCTTCTAGCCAAATTTAGGGTACTTATAGAACCCTACTTATAACTGCCCATGAACCTCCAAGCAGATTTTCTGTCAGTCACCCGGCTGCTCCTCGTCCTCCTCCCATGCGCACGGTCGCCGGGCAGTGCCTGCAGGTCATATGCCTAGGAATGTGTATTTAGGGCTTAGGGTTTAGGGTTTAGGGATTTCCGGATTTCCGGGTGAAGTGGTTTGCAAGGGTTGTAAGCCCTTGCCTTAAACCCCAGCAAACCCTATGAACCATAAACCCTCTAAGCACTGTAATCCCTTTAAACCTTTAAACCCTTGGCTGTGGACGTTTGTCCATGCTTTTGCGAGATCATTTGTTCCCCCCCCCCCCCCCCCCCCCCCCCCCCCAAACCAAGGACCAAAAAAAACGCCTGCAGACACTGGCCCTTCATGCCCCTTACGTTTTTTTTAGAATTTGCCCTGCGCTGCAGCATCAGCCCTGCACCAAGGTACCCCCATGCGTTCATTGCTGTTCCGGCCCTCATGCGCAGCTTCGATGCGTCGCTGCAGTTGAAGGCGTGGCCTCCTTTGCCTCCTCTTTGCTTGGCTTTTGCGTGGCTTCAAAAAGGGGGTAGCCGCGCCGTTATCAGGTGACTACCCCTACCGTGTACTTTAAGAAAATGCTAAGACCGCCCGTGGGCATCATAGCCCTAGACGACCTATCTGCCCTAGGAAATAAACGCCCTATATGCCCTAAACCCACGCTTAAGTCGAGGAGTTATAGCGCGAGGATCTGTGAGGGCCGGGCCTCGGCAGGACACGCTGCCGGTTTTCGACCTCGGAGAGCTCATCAGCAACTCGCCGAAAGCAGATTCGGGTTTAGGGTTTGGGGTTTTGGGTTTCAGGTTTAGTTTAGGGTTTCGGGTTTAGTGGGGTCTAGGGTTTAGGGTACCTCAGATGGGTTCAGGGTTTCGGCTTTGTGGAGCTAATGCTCTGAGTCTGAGCTCAACAAACTGTCCGGTGGCGCGAAATCAGGCCTAAAGCCCTAACACCCTAGAAACCTGACAGCGGGTTTAAAAAAAAAGAACGAAAGCCCGACAAAAAAACCCAGAACCCGAGCAGCTCATGAAACTCTGAGCCCCGAAAAACCCCTGGAGCGGAGGCATGAGCTCCACGGCACCACCAGACTCTTGGTCGGCTCTTCGGCGGCTTAGGGCAGGTGTACAGAGCCTTAGGGTTTAGGGTTTCGGGTGTAGGGTTTAGGGTTTAGGGTTTAGGGCTGGAAGTCTTTAAGGGTTTTTGATGGTTTTCAGCTTCTCCTATGACTGATGGGGATGTCAACCCTGCAGGGCATCTACATGTCGTGGGTGGGCCTAATGAAGTTTGCACGAACTGTGCTTTGGGGATCCCCAGTCCTTCTTGGGAGCTTACTTCCGACCAGGAGGTGCCTAAGGGAAGGTGGCCGGGGCTGTTGGGTTGGCCAAAGCCGATCTTCAGACAGAGTATAGGCCAGTTTTTTGGAGGCCAAAGGGCTGAACCCTTAACCCAATGCCCTCCACCTTGAACAGGGGTAGGTTTGAACAAGAATTTTTTAATTCTGATTTCCCTGATTCCCCTATATGATCCTCATAAATCCATAACCATTTGTTTTGATTATAGGGCCCCCAAGCCTCCCCCAGTGAAGACGCAAGGCTGAGCACGCAGCCAAGCTGCCGGAAGAGACGCCTAGCCGCATTTGGAGACGTTCAGGATCCATCCTTGGAGACCAAAAGAACCTCAAAAGGGTTTAGGGTTTAGAGTTTAGGGTTTCCAAAAGAACCTCAAAATGGGTTTAGGGTTTAGGGTTCATGGCCAGCTGATGCTCAGAGGCTCAGAGCCTGGGTTCCAAGTGCTAAGAACTAGGGAAAAATGGTCCGATTCGTCTTCAGTGTCCAGGTCCTGTGTGATAGGAAGTCAGGCACGCGTGGGTTTCCGAATCGTTGTGAGCTCCGAACTCTCTCAAGGGAGTCTGAAGTTTACTTATAAACCCTGCGGAGTCCGGTTGCCAAAGGGTTCGGCTGCAAGTATAGCTACCCTTCCTATGACCCTACTTGTAACTTTCCATGAACCTTCCAGCACGAGGACAAGAGTCTGGGGTCAGAGGGATCCCTTTGGATCCTCAGTGCCTGCTGATAACAAACAAGGGATCCCTAGGCGCCGGGATGGGGTTTAGGGGAGGGTGGGTTTAGGGTTTAGGGGCTAGGGTTGAAATTAGGGCTTAGGCTTTAGAATCCCCAGGATTACCTTGCTGTCAAACGTATGCTTGCAAGTTGGTTCAAACTGTTGCTTGGTTTTGAGGCTTTTGATTTCGTTGCGAGACGTGCTACGTAGTGATCAAGGAGGAGCATGTAGATTTTGCAGCCCTCCGAAACTCTACTCAGGTTCAGGGGTCGTGGAAAGTATACAGGGTTTCTCCTAATGGTCGTAAGAACATCTTCGTAGTTCAAGAAGTCCGATGCCTTAGCTTTAAGAGGGCATGGGGCTCTTCGGGTTTTTGAAAAGCCGTGGTGTTGCAAAACCACCCGCCCCTTTTTGCATCCCAAGGATCCGGCTCTTCTATTCGCTCGGAACTGCACATAAGATGGAATGCGCGCTGAGAGCTGCCCCTTGGCAGCAGCCAGGCCACGGAAGCAGGGGTTTGGGTCCTTCTGGTTGCCCCCTATAATCCCTAAAGCTTATATGCCCTCATAAACCCTCAACCTAAACACTCCAAGTTATAAGTAAGGTTATAAGTAGGGTATCTAGACTTTTAACCTCACTTAGGGTACTTGTACCCCTACTTATAACTACCCATGAACCTCCAAGTAAGCCCTAAGCCCTAAACCCTAAGCCCTAAGCCCTAAACCGGAGGTTTTTGCCCCAGGCACAAGATCCGGGATGCAGCGTCGGGGTTAAGGGTTTAGGGTTTAGGTTTTCATGGGTATTTGTAAGTAGGGCTATAAGTGCCCTTTAATAAGGCCATAATTCGAGTTACCCCACTTATAACCCTGCTTATAGCTACCCATGAACCTTCAAGTACTCGTAAGTACCCATGAAACCGCCAAGTGCGACTACCAGCCTAAAGCCCCGAAACCCACCGACACCCTAAACCCTAAACCCTAAACCCTAACCCCCCTAAACCCAGCCAAAAGAGCCCTTGAACCCAAGGTGCGCCGCTTCATCTGCGCGGGGCGGAGTGTGGAGCAGATGCTCCACGGCCACGCCGAGGACTGATATTGTTGAGGGGTTTAGGGTTTAGGGTTTAGGGTTTAGGATTTCGGGTTTCGGGTTTAGGGTTTAGGGTTGAGCCACAGGAGACCTTTTGCTTAAAGGGTTTCGGGTTTAGGGTTTAGGGGTTTTGGCCTGTTGGAATAAGGATGTTCCTGGCCGCTTGGTTTTGCTGAGGCCAGAAGCAATCATGAAGCTTAATTGTACAAAATGCAGTCATGCAGGGGGCGAGGTGAATTTATTAAGAGCCTTTGCCAGACACACCTTAGAGAAAAGCCCCTGAATCGCGTGACAAGTTGTCTGCTTGAGTCCATTCTGTAATCTTTGGCCACCTTGTCTTCATTGTTTTTGACCTGGCGCCCTTTCTCCCTAAACCCTGCACACTCATGCCATGAAATCTCCTGAACGGTTTTGGGTTGAGGCTTCGTCCCTTTGCCGGGGGGCTTCGGTTTGCCCTAAACCCTAGACCCTAAACCAGAATCTCTGGAGGCCTTCCTAAGCAATCCTTCAATCCCTCTTCTAGAAGGGTTTAGGGTTACAAGAACCAGTTCAAACTGCAGCTACCATACTTGCAACCGCAGCTACACCTCTACCTTTGAACCTCCAAGTAGCCCAAAACCCTAAACCCTAAACCTTAAGCCCTAAACCCTAAACTCTACTTATATCTACCCGCCAGGAGAGTGTTCTGATGGCCGCGGCGCTTCTGTGGCACAATCCTAAAGTATTTACGGATTCAGCGATTGGGGGCGAAACCCTATGACCATGTAGGCCCTTGGGGATTTTCAGATTTGTGGCTTAGGGTTTAGGGTTAGGGTTTAGGGTTAGGGTTTAGGGTTTAGGGTTTAGGGAGGGTTTAGGGTTTAGATTTAGGGTTTAGGGTTTAGGGTTTAGGGTTTAGGGTTTAGGGTTTAAGGTTTAGGGTTTAGGGTTTAGGGAGCTAGTCTGGGGTCAATTTTGAGGGGTGGGTAAAGGGCCTGGCTTCGAAACTCGAAACACTGGCTCAGGGGCGGCCACAGGGTTGTCTAAGCCCTTGGGATATTCTGTTTTATCCCTTCGTGGGTTTAAGAGGACCTTGTTTCGGAATATTTTCAGAAAGCGAGGCCGTCTTAGCTAGGAGTACCGAACACGAACCCAATTCCAGCTATACGTACCCTGCGCAATCGCTGTTCTAAAACCCATGAATCTCCACGTAGCCAACCTACGCCTCCCAATAAAGGTATACATAGTTGTATTTCTAGCTACCCTACACGCATAACCCTACTGATAACTACCCAAGAGGATTGAGGCTTCAATCTACACAGTGTGAACTTGTCAACGACGATGCAAGCTGACCCTGATAGCTAAACCCCAAACTTTCGCCTCCACGACACGCAAGGCTGTTTCTTTTCCCCGAAGCCCTGCAAGTCTTGTTTCTGCTCCTAGCTTGCTGGGGAACGCTGCATGTGAGGTGCTCAACGTGCTGCGGTTGCTGCAAACCTTCGGTTTCGTGCCCAATTTGGCCTGCTTCCAGGTGCGGTGCTGTAAGCGTGGTGGCCGTGGTTACGCTCCAGTGTCCCTAATCGGTAGCCCCAAACCCCAAAAGCCCCTGTCCAATCCTAAACCGCAAGCCCCAACCCTAAACCTCCTGGGTGCCCAGGGCCCACATCAGTTATCACGACCTGCAGGCCCTCGGCATTTTATGCGCAATGAAGTAGGACGAAGTCCCAGAGCCCCAAGTCCTACCAGCGAGCCATTTTGTCAGTTCATGTTCAAACTGCAATCCTTGCCATTCTGCTCTGCAGTCCGAACACTGAACTCTTTCTGCCGGAGTTCATGGTTTGGGCAAAACAGGGGTCCAAGCTCGATTCCCTGGGTTAAGACCACTTGAAGGTTCAGAGGCAGTTGTAAAATTGGGTTATAAGTGCCCGAAGTAAGGTTCTACGTGCAGTTACCCTACTTAAAGCCCTCAAGTAGGCTTCTTGAAACGAAGCACGAAACCACAGAATGGTGCCAGGCACAATTGTATTTCTAGTCAACCTACTCAAACTCTAAGCCCCAAAGATTCGAGCTCTTTCTGTCTTTCAGACCAGCATAACCCCCTAATTGTTTGTACATATGTGTATTTCAATTTCTCTAGCCCTACCTATAACGTCCCATGAGGAAGTGATGAACGCGTTGAACCAGTGGTGCCGCCCGACAAAGAGGGCTAATTAGACCTTAAACTCTCACCCTTAAGCCCTTAAGCCCTAAACCCTAAACCCTAAACCCCAAGCGTGGCCCCTGCGCAAGGATGACACGCACAAATCGAGAAGTGTACCAAGGCAAAAAAAAAAACAAGCCCTCCCCAAACCCTCAACCCTAAACCTGAAATCCTAATTCCCGGCAGGAGTTGCAGGGCCCCCTACTGCGGTGCTTGGACGGCCGGACGGAGCCGCGTCTGGGTTTGGGCTCAGTTGTAGAAATAGGCTAGGGCGTAGAGATGCCTAGGGTTTAGGGTTTAGGGTTAGGGGTTAGGAACCCTCGAATCTCAAAATGCTGGTGGTGTGAGGTCGCTATTCAGGGTGACGCCACTTCTGCTACACGCAAGAACAGAGGACGCCAGAGACTGTAGATGACTGTGTGAAGATGGCTTAAGGCTTCAAGCATGCTATACATCCAGAGACCCTATGGACTGGATTGTCCAGTCGAGCAACCGGCGCCGACGCGTGCTGACGCGCAGTTGCCATGACCGGACGAGCTAAGTACACAGTGGGTTGTTCGGGGAGCTTTGTTCAGAGCATAAGGAGCTACCTACTCCAACTCTTTTTCAGGCATGGATTTTGGGATTCAGACTGTACGGTGATTTCAGCTCAGTATCGAACGGTGGAACGAAGATGAGGCGGAATCCTTGTCCCAGGCACCCCAAGCTAGCCTCAACCACAGTCGAATTCGATGATCTACGCCAAAGCCCACTTGGTAGCCCAGTGTTCAAGGTTCCTTTCTAAAGCAACCAACCCAAAAAAAGGTACCCGTATTATAATATGGGTATTGGGCTAGTAAGCACAAATCCTAGCCCCCAGCGCTGCCTAGTTAAGCCAGAGCATTGGCGAATGTCCTCAACAATACTTGAGAAGGTTCCTGGTAGTAGTTCTAAGTAGGGATATCAGGGCCCTGAATAAGGTTATAGCCAGCTATAAGAATAGTTCTCCTACTTATCGCCCTATTTATAACTACCCGTAAACCTCCAAGTAGTGGCGATACGCAGTAGGGAAACGCGGCATGCTGCAGTCGCAGACACTGTGTGGGTGGCCCGAGGATTTGCTACACGCCCCCGTGAAAGAGAAGCGACTGAAGCCAAAGGCGGGGGGCAACACGACCACCGCAGTTTCGGGGCAACCCCTAAAGCCCCAACCCTCAATCCTAAACCCGTTGCGACTTGTGAATGTGTAGCGTTTGGGATCCACGGTTGCCCTAGTTGCTAATGTGCGTTGCGGCTCAGGGTTATGCTCTAGGCATGAATGCCTGTAAACCCTATCTTAGAAGCACACGGTGGTTAAATCAGAGGGGGGAATCTTCCCTTGGGTGCTACAGGGTTTAGGGTTCAGGGTTAGGGTTTAGCAACTGGACTGTAATCGATGGCCAGGAAAAGAACACACATCTCTCACCCACGGCCAAGAACCGCGAAAACAAGGGTTAGGGTTTGGGGGAATCAAAGGCTCCACATCTGTTCAAGTTACCCTGATTGTCGGGCTTGTTGTGCCCTGCAGCTTGGCTGAAGAACCATGGGTGCCCCCAGGGTCCCCACACCTCCCCGAACAGGGTCACCCTAAACCCCGCTCTGTTGAACTCTGCAGCCTGTAGGGGTTCCCTTTGCAGGGCCAGTTGGGGGGGGGGGGGGGGGGTTTAGGGTTCAGGGTTTAGGGTTTAGGGTTTAGGGCCGGGACCCTCTGGAAACAGAGGCGCCCTCATCTTGTGCGGATGCTTCTGGTCAGCGTGCCACAAAAAACCTCAACCCGACAGATGTCATACTTGAAGGTTTGTGATGCAAGTAGGGTTACCAGTACCGTGTCATATAAGACTATACTTGCCCTACTTGCAAACTTCCTTTTTCAGAACTATGAACCCTAAACCCTAAACCCTAACCCTAAACCCTAAACCCCCTTAAACCCTAAACCACCTCCAAGTAGGCCTGCTTAGGTCAAGGGTGCGCGGTAGTACTCGGATTTAGGGTTGAGTCAATTTGTCGGGGGGGGGGGGGGGGGGGGGGTTGCCCTTGGAAACTCGAGTAAGCCCAAACATCAGGGCTTTCATTCTGTGGTTAGTGGGCAACCTCCTGCTTGTTGTAGATGGCCCACTTGTTGGGCACATACGCCATCTTAATAGGAGGGGCATTTGGGCCAAGCTAGGGTGGGAGTTAGCAGCTGAAGCGGACCAAAACGACTTACTTGACGGGTTCAGGGGTAGTGACTTGTACCCTGAAGGAGGTTATCACTGATCATAACAAGACGTGCCCTACTCATAGCCTTATAGCCCTACACATAGTTACCCATGAACCTTCAAGTAGACGTTGGGAAGCCAAGACACCCTGTAACCTCAGGCCTTCAATGCACTTGCCTTCAATGACTTAAGCACGAAAAGCTCCGGCCGCCAAAAGCCAGAAGCCCGAACTTCAGCCCTGACCAGGATCACTCTCATGGAGAGGTGCACGAGGCCGCAATTTGCAGGGGTGACCTCCGAGGACTTTCGGTGTAGGTTTCATGTGCAAGGTTTACGCTTACATAGTTTTGGGCTTAAAGTTTCCTAAGCCCCCAGCCCTAAACCCGTACATCACCGCAAACAAAGACGCAAAGGTTGTGGGTGCTGGTGGCCCAATTAGCGTCGAAGACTGTAAGAGGCTTCCGTGACCTGATTCCTGTAGTGTTTTAGTACTGGAGCAAGCATAACAATGTTTATCTTTTCGGGGGCTGGGGTGGGGTGGGGATACCCTTAAGCCCTAGACAACTGGACAAGGTCTTCTGATCCCTGTTTTTGGGCTTGTCAGCGCGGAGCTAAGTGACTATTGGGGACCCCAACTATACCCCAAGATCTTAGAATCCTTCTGATAGCCCCCCCCCCCCCTAAGATGGTATCCCTAGAAGGAACGGGCCTTTGTCGCTTCAACGCACAAAGTGCGGGCATCGGATCGCATCTGACACCCTGAAGCCAACCCACAGTAGCACAGTTTTCAGTACTTCAGTACGTACATGACCAGGGTTACAGCAACTTAACATGCTGCGACTTGTTTGCGGTAGGCTTCTGTACCTCATGGAAGTTAGTCTGGAGATTTCAGCGCTGAGGTAGGAAGGCTTTTCGTGCAAGGCTTCGAGACGTGTCAGCCCCAATGCTCCCTTTGAGCAACAGAGCCCTCGCCCAACGAGGTTCGCAGTCAGCATGGTTCACCAACCCTAACGCTCGTAAATGCGCAGGCGCAAGTCTGCCCACCCTAAACCCCTTGGCCAGGCAATCATCCCACTTCTGCAACCATCAGAAGAGGCCGCCGTGAAAGCACCCTAGACCCTAACACCTAAGCCCTCAACCCCTGAACCCTGAACCCATAAACCCGAGGGACATCTGGCTTTTGGGGGTAGTTCTGCAAATTGGGATTCCTTTTCTGGCTCCTTTTTGCACGGGTGCCGCAGTATATGGAATTATAATATGGGGACTCCAAAAAGGGGACACAACTTAGAAAACTACCCATTTCGAGTTTGTAGGAGTCTTCAAGTGAGCCTTCTCCAGCACGAAGGCCTCGTCAAGGGGCAGTACACGAACAGATTGATGGCCTGTTTAGGGTTTAGGGTTTAGGGTTTAGGGTTTAGGGTTTAGGGTTTAGGGTTTAGGGTTTAGGGTTTAGGGCTTCGGGCCCAACTCTCCACCGAAGCTTTTAACAGTATGTGCTCAATGACGTGCGCGAGAGTGATCGTCGGCAACGCATCGCTTCTCACGAAAGATGGTTCACTTGAAGCAGCTGTAGGTAGGGTTTTTGTTTAGCTTATACGTATGTAGGGTAAGTGCGATTGAAACCTTATGCACATACTCATACCCATACTCAGAAGTAGGGTGCCTCCTGGCGTCCCCCAGCGAGGCTGCACAGCACGACTCGAGTGTGATGACGAAGGCACGCCATCGGGAGATGAATAGAAGCCGTGGCAGTACCACTGCACAGCTTAGGCATCAGGGGCCTAAAGAACTGCCAACATCAGCACTTTTGGTACTAAACCCTAAACCCTCCCTGGAGAGCAATTTTCCACAGATCGCACAGATTTACTGCAGCAGTGTGGACATACAGTTCAGCCGGGCGGGCGGCAAGAAAAGCCCTACACAAAATTAAGTACTAGCCCTAAACCCCAGACCCTATAAACCCTATAAACCCTAAACCCTGAACCCTATAAACCCTAAACCCTAGAAACCCGAAGCACCCAAAAAACTAAGCCAGGAGTACTTTCCGCCCCTGATCGATTCCACCGCGCGCTACGCGGTCACGGACGAGAGCAGCGGGGTCATGGCATGCAAGGCTCCGGCGTGGCCTGCTTCCTTGCAAGTAGGGTTATTTAAGTACCCTAAATGAAAGGTTTAGGGTTTAGGGTTTGGGGTTTAGGGTTTAGGGCTACTTGAAGGTTCATGGGTAGGGTCATAAGTACAAGGATCCATGTACCTATTTAGGATATACTTGGGCCTTAGAGGGTTTTCCATGTAGTAGCTTTAGGGCCCAAGTATATACCATATATACATGGACCCCTAGGGTTGTAAGTAGGGTTATAGGCAAGTTATAGGTACCCTAAAGTTGAGGGTTTAGGGTTCAGGGCTATTGAAGGTTCATGGATATGTGTTAAGTAGGGTTATAAGTGCCCGAATCCAGGTGGTATCCGGCAGTAGCTAACTTACCCTACTTGTATCCCTACTTAAACCTGCGCATGGCCCAAGTATACCATGAAAGCCCCCCAACCTCTTGGGGTTTTCACTTACGACTACCCATGAACCTGCAAGTGGCGGTAACGGAACCCTAAACCCTAAATCCTAAACCCTCAACCCTAAGTCCTAAGCCCGACCATGGGAGGGGCCTCCTGAACTCCTACCTTGGAACTCTGCTCATTTTGTTGATGGCCTTTAGGGTTTAGGGTGAGAATCTATATCCTGGGGGTGCGCAAAACTGGAGATCTCTTGGCAGTCTACAAGATGGAGCTTCTGCACGTTCCGGAGCTACAACTTCTGGGTTATAGTGAAACAAGACCCAAAGGGTCCGTGTACCTCAACAGTAAGGACATGAACGCTTTGGGAGACAACGCTGCCCTTATTGTCCTCTATTCCTTGTCCACTCTGGGACCTTCTTAAAACCTATCAACCCCCTCGTTGCGGCGTTCTGCGTTTTTGTGTTTGTTGGGGGGCCTGTCTTCGCGGGGGCGTAAGTCACAGATTTCCAGGAGCACATAGATGAGGAGCTTACCAACCGTGGTCAGATTTCTTCTCTTAAGTGGTAGAATATGTCCAAGCAAGAACGGGATAGGTGGTTGTTTGACTCTGATGATGAACAGTGATTATGGTTTAATTTTTATAATAGTTCATATGTAATTAATTTTCGCGGGGCTAGGGGTTCAAAGGATTTGCACAAGGTAGGCCCTCGGGGCATTTTAATCATGTACACCAGTATTGGGTGTAGGGTTTCGGTTTTCTCAGAGGACTCTATTGAGGAAATGGTCTTAAGAGCCAACACCTAGAAGAAGGAAAGGTTAAAACCGGGTGCTGAGCTTGTAGGATGGGGTCTTTCGGGAAGGTGCAGCTGTTGCGGATCGCCACCTGGCAGAACAGAAGCAACGGATGCGATGGGTTTCGATTCGCTTCAGTGGTTAGCAGAAAGGCTGCCGGGTTGAGAAATCATGCTGCCGGGGGTTCTGGGGGCCTGGGACCTCAGTAACCCCTAAACCCTAAACCCTAAGCAGCCCTGTAGATCAACAAGAGCTCTAAACCTGCGTATGGCTCCCACAGTCTCCTACTTAGGTTCATGAGTAGAGTTACTAAAGTTCGAACTGGTTATGGCCTTACTTAGGGTACTTAGGGCTCTTATAACTCGACTCACTGGTTATGGCCTTACTTAGGGTACTTATGGCTCTTATAACTCGACTTACGACTACCCATGAATCTCCAAGCAGGGCTGTTGAACACGGGCTCCGTGCTCGCACGCGGGGCGCCGGCGCGATGCCATGCATTCTGAGGCGATGTGCTTTAGGGTTTAGGGCTTAGGGTTTAGGGTTTGATGTGCTTTAGGGGGTAGGGTTTAGGGTTTAGAGTTTAGGGTTTAGGGTTCAGACTCAGAAAACCGAAGAAGCCCTAAACCCCCCCCCCCCCCTGCCAGCCTCGGGCTTGCGTCCGCCCCGCCAGGATATGCAAGTAGTAATACAGGGGGGAGGTTTAGGGTTTAGTGCTCAGGAATAGTTACTAATAGTATTCCCTTATGGCCCCTTTGTAAGTATACAATGATAATGTCCAAAACCCTATTCTAATCATTAAGGCCTTAAGGCCCTTGTAGTACCCGGTAGTTTTGGTGGTTACTTAAAGGGTTAGGGACCTTTTCAAGGGACCCTTTCATCTTATTCCCTATGTAGCCCCTGTATTTTCCTTGTACAGTCCCAAGATACCTAATTAAGTAGCCCTATAAGGGTCCTTTTCCCTTTGCAGGCCTGCGCAGCGTGCTAGTACTTGGAGGTTCAGGGGTAGATATAAGTAGTGTTATAAGTGCCCCAAAAAAGCTTAGAGTCAGCTATACTGATAGTTTCCCTACTCATATCCCTACTTGTAACAGCCCATGAACCTCAAAGTATGCCATGAAAGCCTCCCTCAAGGTCCTCTTCACGACCAAGATGGGGCATCTTGGACATCTCTTTCTGGCCCTTTAACTACCCCTAACGCCGGTACACCCCAGTGGTGAAGGAGGGGAGAAAGCCCTTTTGGCCTGAGGGGTTCGGGCTTTGGAGCTAGAACCTAAACCCTAAACCCCGAAACGGACATGGGCGTCTTCGGAGCTGGGATGGTACGGTGGGCAACGGACAAGGGAACCCCTGAACCCTCAAACCCTAAAACCCAGAAGCCCTAGAACCCGAGAACCTTGAGAAACCCTCGACCCTGGAAGCCCTCTGAACTCCGAAGCCCCAACTGCCCCCCAAACCTTCTGGCCCAGATCTCAGCCTACCCTTTGTTCCAAGGGTTTTTCGGGTTTATAGGGTTCCGATGGAGCCCTCTTCATGAAGGAATACCCCAAACCCTAAACGTAGCCCTAAACCCTAAACCCTAAACCCTAAACCCCAAACCGATGAAGGAGTGTACTTCATTCATAGTGACAACCCCTGTATACCTCCAGTTGCATTCCCTGGGTGGGCAGGGCACAGGGCTCCGCGAGTCCCACGGTTTAGGAGGATTTAGGGTTTAGGGTTTAGGGTTTAGGGTTAGGGTTTTAGGCTTTTAGGGTTAGGGTTTAGGGGGGCGTAGGAGGGTTGAGGGTGTACTTTGAAGCTTCATGGCTACTTCTAGGTAGGGTTGCAACTATATGTAGGGTAAGTATACTTGGAGCATTACTTGATAACCCTGCTTGTAATTATCCATGAACCTCCAAGTAGGATTTAGGGTTCGGTTGCCAGCAGCCGCGGCCGTTGCTCTTCTTGAGCTTCCGACGGCCTTAAGGCTAAACACCTTGAGGACAACTAGCAGAGTCCTCCAACTCTTCCAATCACTGGCGCTTGCAATTCTTACACCATCTTTCCAAAGAATGGGCCGGAAAACATCCACTGCAGCAATGAGAAGGATATGTTCTCGAGCCACTCTTCTTTGGTCATGACTGTGACTTTATTCCCAATATCCCCTGTTTAGCATGGACGGCACTACCACCACTACATACAGCTTTTGCCGCTATTGCGCATTGTTGCCCATTTTTGTTATTGCCCTCCTATGATTTTTCCTATGATCTATGATTGCAGTATGTTCAGTTGTTCACTAGGAGCCCCGGATCAGTCCCGGATCTCAGGTCCCGGGCAGAATCCACAAAAGACAGTTTCACTCCTCAACCCTACCTGAAGGATCATGGGTCATTGGAAGTAGGGTAATTATTATGCTGTTGGCTAAAACCTTACTTTGGGCACTTACAACTTACAATATAACTGCCCCCTGAACCTTCAAGTATAGGCCCCAAATTTCTCATCACCAGGATCATCATCATCAACATCACTGTCAGTACCGGTGTTACTAGTCGTAATGTTAATAGTATCCTGACGGTTATGACGATTGTCATCATTCTTAATCGTCATTTTCACCATTGTGACTATATTGTCATTCATCGTGCTATATGATTGCTACGGTTGCTCTAGTTACTGTTATGCGATGAAACCTCGAAGCCCTTAGTGATTGAGGATGCATTCGAAGATTTCCAAAGTCCTCGAGCTCTTCCGCAGCCAAGTGTACTCCGCCATGCAGCTTGGCGTTGGCAAAGCGCTCGCATCCTCACCCCCGCCCCCCTCTCCCCCCCCCCCCCCCCCCCGCCACAGCACATACTAGCAATAAGAGCAATACTGGCAACAAGCATACTGTTCGTCATGACGTTTGGAGCTCGAGTGGCATTCAAGTCGTTCTTTCACTTCATGACCCATGAAGCTTTTCGTGTTCCCATGTGGTCTCCCACTGTTTGGGGGGTTACGCTGCCATAATGAACATACAGGTACACACAGTTGATTCCTAGGACCCGGAGTAGGCCCTTATTTCCTTTTCTTGGGTTTGGGGTTCCCTCATCATCCCCTTAAAAACCAAAAGGGGGTTACTCCTGGGTCTAGCTTCTTTAGTGTTTAGGGTTTAGGGTTTAGGGTTTAGGGAGTCTGAAGATGTCGGGCGCTTGAGCCACGGCTGCCGCTGAGGTATTCCTCTCAAATAGCTGGCAGCGATCCCATGGCTTTGACGGAAGACGTGGTGGAGAACGCAACTCGATTGCATGTATCTGAGAACCCTATACCCTAAACCCTAAACCCTAAACCCTAAACCCTATAAACCCTAAACCCTATAAACCCTAAACCCTAAACCGCATAGTCTCAGCTTCATTTGGGACCTCCAACGCCGTATGTCTGTGCACAGGTCAGACCACGGCTCAGGACAGGTTTAGGTACATGGAAGGTGCCGAGACAGATGTGCATGCGAATGAGGTGCCCTATATAATCTTTAAAGGGGACCTATAGGGCATAGGGTACCTCATTCCTTCATTCCCTTCTAAGAACCAGCCAGACTTGATTATCCGGAAAGTTAGCAACTAGGAGGGTCGTGCTCAGCAGCTGTCCTCATGATCCGGAATGTGCCAGCCACAGAACAGTTGCAAAAAGGCATCTATGACACTGATAGCACTGCACATGTACCTGCAACAGCTCAGGTTAGTAGCAGGCGCATGCATTTAGCTTCTGCACCAGATGGGTATGGGCCAGCATGGTTGTCCCAAGCACAGAAAGCACAGCGATCAAACTTGCCGACCACCAGAATTCCAGGGAGTTTGTGTCAGTTGTGTGCAGACCATGGCTGAAATTGCTTGGGTGTTTTCAGGCACGTTTTGCAGCCATACCCTCCAACCACGTGGACTTGAAAAGACGTCAGATATGATCAGCTCTGAGAGCAACATGTTAGGCAAAATGCTTTCCATGGGCTATCGGCCAAACGTCGTTTGTAAACAGGTGGTGTTGTCGAATTCAGGGACCCCGCACTGCGTCCATGGTGTTTCGGGAGTTCAGCAGAGATTGCCGGGATGGGTTTGAATATCTTGTTCGGACGGCTGCTCGGAGGGGAGGGTGCAGTGAACTGTATCTGCACGAGTACCCTGAGTAGTCTTTGGGGATTACACAAATACGCACACATGCAAAAAAAAAGATTATTTTCGGTCCCAGGTCCTGCGCATCTTCAGTGAGCCTGTGATCGACTTGATGCAGCCGCACATGCCGCTTTGATGCAGCATGAGCTGTAGCATCCAGAGCCTTGTAAACATAGCCCTAAACCTAAACCCTAAGCCCTAAAACCCGAAACCCTAAACCCTGAAAAAACTCAGGGTCCCAAACCCAGCGTCCTGAGTCCAACTACCAGACAACCCAAGAACTAGGCTGGACCTTCAAACGCATGGGCAGGATCAAGTACTTCAGTGTCTAGGGTTTAGGGTTAGGGTATACTTGAAGGTTCACGGGTAGCAATAAAGTAGTGCTAGTGCTAGATGGTGAGTACCCTGAGTGAGGTTATAAACCCCTAAGCCCTAACTCAAAACACCACTTTCTAGCTACCCATGAACCTCCAGGTAATCCCCAAACCAAGGCCGGATCCTCCATCAGCAGGCTTGAGGAAACCCTCAAGGGCTTCAAGCTGTTTAGGGTTAGGGTTTAGGGTTTAGGGTTTAGGGTTTAGGGTTTAGGGTTTAGGGTTTAGGGTTTAGGGTTTAGGGTTTAGGGTTTAGGGTTTAGAGTAAGAGGGCTTAATAGGGATGAGCGCCGACACGGCGCCTTCAGCCTTTGGCACAAAGAAACTCTGCCTGGCCCTCAACCGATCTCTCCCGAACACCCGAGCCTATATCTGTTTTGGGAGTCATTTTTAAAATTTTTGTTTATATCAAACCCAAGAGGATATTAAACAACTTATTGTTTAAGGCTTTTTGTTTATATCAAACCCAAGAGGATATTAAATATTTTTGTTCAAGGTTCTATGGGGAGCATAGGAGCAAGAGGATATGAAACAACTTATTTTCGTTTAAAGGTTCTAAGGGGAGCAGAGGAGCAGCATGCTGAAGTGGCTGGCCTTGTGCTTCCCGGTCGCCCTCGCTGAGCCGGAGGCCTCGTGCATGCTGCAGGCGAAGAGGCAGAACCTATATCCCTCTTGGGAATTGTTTTTTTCTAATTTGTGTTTATATAAAACCCTAAACCCTAAACCCTAAACCCATTTTTGTTTTTTTATGTTTTTTTATGAAGGTTCTAAGGGGAGTCTAGGAACAGCACCTCGGAAGTCCTCACCGATGCCGGCGGCTCCCTCTTCCCGATCTTCTGCAAGCAGGGGATCGCCGAGCTGGACTTCGAGGACTTCAAGCACGGAGACAAGTTTCCCCCAAACAAGATCAACGGAGTCTTTGTGGTACTTTACTGTAACTTTAGATCCTTGTACCGTTTTTGGGGTTTAATTGGGTTTCTGATTGAGGCAGCTAAAAGTCTAACTTTATAGCCACCCTCCTGAGTGCAGCCAAGGAGTGGCCATCACGGCCAAGGGCCCGGAAGACTGCACGGGACCGCTGGTGGTCATCGACCCAAAGAAGTTCAACTTCAATGCCCCGAAGATGCTCATCTGGTCGAAGGATGGGACCCCCAAGCAGTGCGACAAGGGCCCCACGCTGGTGACCTTCAAGTTCAAGAAGCTGCAACTCGGAAGAGCCCGGAGTCGGCCCTATTTTTCCTTTTTTTTAGGCTTGGGGTGCCCTTTAGAATTCCCCTAAAACCAAAAAGGGTGCCCCCTTTGTATTCCTAATTAGGCGACTTCTGGGTCTAGGGTTGGGGTTCCCCTTAGAATTCCCTTAGAATTCCCTTAAAGCCAAAAAGGGTACCCTTTTTTATTCCTAATTAGGCTACTGCCTTAAAACCAAAAAGGGTGGCCCTTTTTGTATTCCGAATTAGGCGACTCCTAATTCTAGGCAAGATGTGGAGCTCGCGGATCTCTGGGACCTGGTGAACGGCGCCAGCGGCGAGGCCTTCGACAAGAAGGGCAAGTCGTTGGGTAAGAAGGTCTCCCCGAAGGGCAACCAGATGAAGCCCGGTTTAGGGTTTAGGGTTTAGGGTTAGGGTTTAGGGTTTAGGGTTTAGGGTTTAGGGTTTAGGGTTTAGGGTTAGTAGTGGAGTAGGTAACCTTTTATAACCTTTTTGGGGTAAGATGATCCCCTTATAATCCCAAAGGTTATTTCTTTCTAAGTTCCCCCAGGCTACTGGACAACTAAGGAACAACAAGAGGTACACCATGCGGTTCAACATCCGGAAGGTGTCCAGCCTAGTCTTCACCCTGAATGGCGGAGGGCAGCCGTTTCCTGAGCAGGGGGGCATTCAGAGGATCATCCTCTGTCTGCCTCAGGGCAAGATCCTTGGTGGTGCTTTACTGTAACTTTAGATCCTTATACCTTTTTTTGGGTTTTAATAGGGTTTCTTATTAAGGCAGCTAAAAGTTTAATTTATAGCTACCCTCCTGAGTGCAGCCAAGGATCTTTGGTGACCCCCACATCTACACCCTGGACGGCGAGCGCTACGACCTGTATGAGAACGGGACCTACACCGTCTTCCACTACTCCGGCCAGAAGCCCTGGCTGTCCTCCAAGGACACCAAAGCCATCAAACATAAAGGCTCCGTAGCCCAGTGGTACCCTTTCCCCCCCTTTTTTTAGAGTTCAAGGTTCCCTGGTAAAGTAACCAGCCAAAAAAGGGTGCCCTTAATATAATATGGTTGGGGTGCTGCACACGACGGCACTTCTGCAGTGTGGAGCACAGGGTTTTCTCTCAAACGTGGTTTTCCCTGTGCTCTTTAGAACAGTGAAGTCTTGGACATGAGTTGGTGTGCCCTTAATATAATATGGTTCCTGGGCTCCCAGGCAAGGTGGACTGGCAACTCTTTGCCCACTATGGAGGCCCGCTCTGGACGATGCAGGCGCTCGTGCTCGTGGACCGGTCTATGGGCCGATTCCGACAGGCGCTGGAGCTCACGGCCGAGGATTGCCAGTGGCGGAGCAAGACCGGCGACGAGGAAGACTTCCGGGCAGTGAAGAAAGGGGGCCATGCTCGCTCCATGTCCTTGCTGGAAGGCGAGAACTTCGTCACGGGCTTCCAGTACTTCAACCCGAAGAAGATCGGGCTCCGCATGAGCACGCAGAGCGGCCACGAGGACAAGCTGATCCTGAACACTGTCTGCAACGCCTTCGGCATCAACATGCGGATCTCGATGAGAAACCCAGACGAGTGGAAGTATGTGAAGGGCCAGATTGAGGTCGGGAACGGAAAGGGCCAGAAGAAGTATGCACATCCGCACGGCTGGGCTTCCGTAGGTGGAAGCTCTGAGGCCGCATCCTTCCTGCTGCAGCTGCCGTCGGCGCAGGCCAAGTTCAACTTGCTCTCTGCGTGCGAAGACGATGCCAAAACCAAGGCGAAGAAGATCTGCGTCAAGCACCTGGGAAAGCACGCCGAGGCGGATGTCCTGGAGGACTGCATCTTTGATGTCTGCAGGGGTGGTGAAGATTTTGCTGCTGCGGCAGCAGAGCTGCTAGCCGCCTGAGGCATAGCTGTCTGCTCCGTCGGCGATCATTTAATAATTCGGTGAGCCTCCATATTTTAAATCTTCCGCTGCCGTGAAGTCGTGTGACGAATCCATGGCACAAAGCAGGAAGGCAGATAGAGTGCGCCGCTAGTGGCTAGGCGGTTTGCAGCGCGCTCGGAATTAGTTTGGAATTTGTACCCAGCCAGGCACGCTCCCGATCCGGCACAGAAGAAGCATTCCGTAGGAATGAAGCTTGCTGTCACCGTGGCTGATGGCCGCATGGGAAACTGAAATGCCTGTCGGCTCCCTGATGGTGAAAGGATGTTTCTGCCACAGAATCATGTTTGACGTGGTGCAGTAGCCGGCTCATAGTAGCAGCATTATAATTAGTGTTTTTTTGAAAGTGCCACCTACTGTGTAGTAAATTCTAAGTCACTAAGTACGCTGTGCTAGAGACTGATATCGATACCACACGAATTCTAGTGTAATACTGATGTGCATACTGCTACAAAAATACGGGCACGCGAAATAGTAGCAAGAGCCATGGGGATAGCAATAGCAAAAGCAGAGCATCAGCAATAGTCGTTGTTGTAGTACTTGTTGCAGTAGTCGTGATCGTCGTAGTCGTCGTCGTAGTAGTGCTGGTAGTACGTGGGGGAATGGGACTGGGAAGAGGAAGAGGAATTGAACCAGTAACCGAAATGAAAGCATTCACAAGGTTCTTCAAGAGTTCAACGGCGCAGCTGAGTTTAATCCAACAATCTTACAGCCATTTAGCTACAAGATTGTTGATCGAGAGTTCGTCGTGTCCCTTGAACCACCCTAGGCCCGAAAGCCTAAAGCCCAAACCCAAAACCCACAACTGACGTAAGTGTCCTTTCGTTGCAGTTTTCTGTCCGAGTGGGATGTTTGGGAAGAGTCCCTTATGTCCCCCGTCCAAATCTATAATGTAAGTAGTTGCGGGTGAAGTCCTACCCTCCACTTGCTCGGTAGGCAACAACGCAACGCCAGAGCGGAGAATCCGACAGTTTATGGGGGTTTAGCTTAGCCCCCCCCCCCCCCCCCTAAACCCTAAACCCTAAACCCTAAACCCTAAACCCTAAACCCTAAACCCTAAACCCTAAACCCTAAACCCTAAACCCCCCGCCTTCTCCAGCCGAGGCGATCTCCGGCTGTCATGCCCCTCGGCGAGGAAGTTTTCGGCAGGGTTTAGGGTTTAGTGTTTAGGGTTTAGGGATGAGAGAGACCTCGTTCAAAAAAGGGTTTCGGGTTTAGGGTTTCCCATTAGGCAGCTTTGGGAAATAGTTTCAAAAGATCAGGGAGCATGGAGCCTGGCTTTTTGGCGGAAGTTACCAGATCACCTGTATTCATTGCGTGGCGGTTGCTGTGTTGATATATTCAGATGTTCGTGCTGCCCTCAGCCTTACAGCGTCAGTGCGTCAGTTGTGTTGCAACAGTAGCCAGTAGACGATCACCATTTCTGAGGCCCTAAACCCTTCTTGGCGGTCCATGGGTAGCTATATAATTTTAGTTTGTTTCCCTACTTTTCGCCCTCCGTAGCCATGAGTTGCAAGGAAGACATTACTAGTCGAATCCCACAGGCGCAGAGTCCAGACAGATGTGCATCGTTCATCAATCGGGTTGCGGCTTAGTTCGTTGGGTCCCAACACCTACGGCGTGCTACACTCAACGATCCTAAGCTTGAGGCCGTCACCCTCGGCCCCCTCCCCACCCCCCCAAGTTAGCAGCTTGAGATTGAAACCTGCAAATTCAGACCTAGTCTCCTCAGTTTCAACCCTATAAACGAAGTCCAAGATGTCCCTTAAGCATTTGCGCCGGCTCCCCAACCGCATACATTGCCAATCGAAAGCCTTCAACTTTAACAAGATGAAACACAAAAATAAACCCGAACCTTGCCTGCCTTGTGCGAGAGTGAGCGACTCATTCCTCAAAGCTAAACCCTGAGCGCTAAACCCTAAATCCTAAACCCCAAACCCTAAACCCTAAACCCCAAGGCGTTTGGGTGGCTTCTTTGAGTTAAAAGGGTTTTTCGGGGCTTTAGGGAGCCCAGGTGCGTGGATCTCATGATGTGCCCCGGCGGTCAAAGCGGTTTCAGGGTGTAGGGTCTAGGGTCTAGGGTTTAGGGTTTAGGGTTTAGGGTCTAAGGTTTAGGGTTTAGGATTTTAGGGTTTAGGGTTTAGGCGGTTTAGGGTTTAGGGTTTAGGAAGGCTTTCTGGTTTAGGGAGAGAGAAGAAGGTTGAGGATGAACGTTTTCGCGTTCGTGGAATTTCTCGGGGTTTAAATGTCTAAGGCGTGTTGCGGGAAGTGTTTCTTTTCCGACGATGCACGGGTTGGAGCTTGCGACCGAGCTCTGCGTTCATCTGCTAGGTCTAGAACAGCCTTCAACTTCCGGATGTTGGGATCCACTTGGGATGTCCCCACTCATACTAGCAGTCTTAATAGGGAGTAATAGTGCCCCCGATTAGACTCCCTATTCAGGGCTGTTAGTATAAGTGGGAACGTCCCAAAGATCCACACTGGATTCAGGGCCTCCGCCTAGGTATGGCTCGCAGGACATCTTCGCACTGGCATTGGAGCTGCTCTTTGCGCACTGCGTCTTGGTGACCTTTTAAGGGATGAAGGCTCGTACCCCTAAGGAGCCCCCGAAGCCTAAAATGGATCTTAAGCTAGGGTTCCTGTTGGGGACCCCTTTAATCTGGGGACCCCGCTAGAGGGACCCTTTTGCAGCAAGGTAGTTACAAGGGAACCTTCGTATCGAGCAAACCCAAACCTACGCCCTCAATCAACAAGCACCCAAGCGAGGGTTTTCAAGCTTGGCAGGCGTGCCAGTTTTGTTTACTTCTAAGCTTGCGATTTTAAGATCGGCATCTTGTCCACATGTTGGAAAGCATCGAGCTGAAACTATCGGATTGGTAGTGCGAGCGGTGGTGCAGACGGCGTTACCGGCACAGCTGGGGGCGTTAGGTCTCGGATGTTCGCACTGCAAGCTTGACGTGTAAAACCTCCTAAGCCCGAAGCCCCAAAACCCCAACCCAAGCGAACTGCAAAATCAAAAGCCAAACCCAAATTCCACAGCCGGCCGTTTCGTTGAACTAAGTCCTGACAGGGAAGTGCGGGTTCGAGTCGTGCTGGTTTCATCCGGCAAGATTTTCTTGAGACCCTAAACCCTTCAACGCCATGCTATAGAAGCCCCCTCAAACCCTGGGCCCCCAAACCCTGTAGACCTTAAAGCCTAACCCACCCCAAACCGGGCGGCTTAACAGCACAAGGCTGCCAAGGATCTGAGCTCCTCAACCTCCTGGAGAAGGCAGACGGGGGATATTCAAGCCCCTAAGCCTTACACAACTCCAGAAAGTTGGAAGGATGATTCGAGCTGGGATTCCCTTTGGTGTAACTTTTGGAGTATGGGGATAAGGATGTTCCAACTTGGAGGGTTTTGTTGTGAACCCTAAACCGTAAACTAAACCCAAACCGAGTCAGGGCCCACATGCAGGACCCACATGCCTCCGATTTTTGCTTCAGCGTTGAGGGCTTCGGTTTTACGTCGAGTAGCCTAGACGCCCTTGCGAAAGGGGTTTGCGGGGTAGGGGTTAGGGTGCGCTAGTATTTGGCACACAGCCCCTTCTTGGGTTGAGGGGTCTAAACGGGATCCTTGCAAGGTTCAAAGCAACGACCCCGAGTGCCACGTTTCCTCCCAGTCCACTTCTAAACCCCATGCCCCCCCCCACCCCCCCTCTTCCGTCCTAGGTCACTCGGGAGCCAAAGTGACCGTAAGTCAAATTGATTTTAACCTCAGATAAACCCTCTAAACCCTATTTGAGAACCGGGCTTCAGGTGGAGTTGCTCACCACTGCCCAAGACAAGCTCTTCTCCTCCCTGAAGCACGACGTCTTCTCCCTGGGGCGCCTGTCACCCACCTCAACTCGAACGTGTTGGGGGCAGTTAACAAGGGGGACTACCTCACTTTTGGGGGTTTAGGGTTGAGGGTTAACCTCATAGAGCTAAGATAAGAACCCCGCGTAGGGCCCGCACAACTCAACTTGCAGGTGGGGCGCTCCGCATAAGTAAGGTTCCACGCACACGTACCTAAGGTCATTTGAACCTTATGCCCAAGTACTCATGAACCGGAAAGAAGGTATCACAGAACAGCTGCCCTATAAAAATAAAAACATGAACTAGGCCTATAAGACCCCCAAAAATGTTTTCAGTAGGGTCCAAAGCAGGGCTTATAGGGTTCAAGGGCGTAGGGTTTAGGGCCCTAAACCCTAAACCGTGTACAAATATAGTAATACTTGGGCCTTAAAGGGTCTCCTTTTTGGTAGCTAATTAGGGGGGAGGGGAGGCCACGGCCAAGGCCGAGGCGAGAAAATTGAGTTTGGTTTAGGATTCAGGGTTTAGGTCTTGGGGATGCAAAGGGTTTAGGGTTCAGGGTCGGGCACAGCTGATCGGCAGAGTCTGGTTTCAAAAAGGGTCGGGCACAGATGGCAAAGCCTAGACCCCATAAGGCCTAAGCAGTAAGAAAAACAGCAACAAAGTGCAAGCCCTAAACCCTCTAAAACCTAGAGGCCCCTGCCTGTTTTCCCCTGATGGGCTGAGGATCTACAGTATTGAAAACTGGGGGGTTGACGATGACTTCTCCACCATCGACAATGCAAAGCTGAAGCAGTTCAGTGACTTGGCCGTCTCTCAGTTCGGTTTAGGGTTTAGGGTAACCAAGTTGAGAACTTACAGTAGGGTTTAGGGTTTAGGGTTTAGGGCCAGGCCCATGAGGCTGAGATCTAGTTCTTCCGGTTGCAAATTCTGGGAACCCAAACCCCACTAAAAACCCTGCAACTCCTACCTCATAAACCCTATAAACCCAATAAACCCCATCCTAGGGCTGAGGGTTTAGGGTTTAGGGTTTAGGGCTTAGGGTTTAGGGTTTAGGGTTTAGGGTTTAGTAAACCGTTCTTGGCTGGTGGGAGTTGGCAGCTTCTAGAAGTCGGGAAGGAAATGGGCTGTCTCCCTGCACCGGAGGGGGGGGGGGGGCGGGCGATCTCTAGATTTTAAGGTTTAGGGTTTATTGTGGTGCTTAGATTAAACTACAAGGAATGTACTAGAGATCTCTAGATTGTAAGGTTTAGGGTTTATTGTGGTGCTTAGATTAAACTACAAGGAATGTACTAGAATGCAGACCCCAAAACAGTGGGCCCATCATTTTGATCAACACTCAGCGGAGATTTCATGCCGACGGAATACTGTGCTCCACGGCGTAGCAGCATGCAGACACCCCTGTGAATGTAATTGCGCAGCCGGGCAGGAATAGCAGCAAGCCTTTGCAGGAAATAGAAACCATAGCTACCAGATGGCGACCAAAGTTTGATGTTTTAGGGTTTGGTTGCAGTATGCCTGGATTATCCGGGGCCAACACGCCTCCAAAATTGGGGAAAGCACCTTACCTAGCGGTTCTGATTCTCATCTCAGCTATCCAGTGGCTAAGTGGCCCGTACCACCCTCTGAATCCGCAACCGCAATACCCTACTACCCTCGCCCTAAACCTTAGGCCCTAAACCCGAATATGCGGTGCCCCCGACTGCCTTAAACCCAGGCCCCGAAACCCGTCAGGTTCACTGTGCAAGCGGATCCGCGGCCTTTGCATCAACGGGGACCCGTCGAGTAGCCCCTTCGAGGTGCAGAAGATGCTTCATGAGCCTGGGCAATCCATTGGGGTGCAGGGTTTGGGGTTTGGAGTTTAGTTCAAGCTGCCAGAAACGATGTTGCTGAGTTCAAGGCTACGGATAAGGGCACCCCTAAGCCCTGAAGCCTGAAAGCCCTAAACCCTGAACCAACCCTAAACCCGACACCCTAAACCCTCAGCCTGAAAGCCCTAACCTAAGCCCTAAAACCCTACACTCGGATCCCTTCATCCACTTCAGGGCTGTGAGGCCCAGTTTAGGGTTACCTTATTGGGGTCCTTATTATAAGGGAATCCCACTATTTGGGGGCCTTTTTTAGGGGACCTCTATTTTGTTACACTCCCTTATACCCTAAACCCTAAACCCTTCTTGGAGCCAAAAGCCGAACCAGCCAATGACATGATGGGATATTTCACTACTTCCTTAGACTTCTAGGACTTACAGGGCCTAGGGTATGGAGGGCTTCTGTAAGGGGTTCTAGGGTATTGTAGGAATGGGGTGATCTTACAGCTCCCCCTGATTGGGTTTGAGCGGATCTGGTTTTGTTCTGGGCTTCTCGTGTTCTCTGCGCGTCCTCTCGTCCCAGCTCTAAAAGCGGGCTCCGGATCGTTCATCCTGGTGCTCTCGCGTAGGCCCTAAGCCCTAATTAAGCCCTAAACCCTAAACCCTAACCCCTAAACAGCAGAAACCCTAAACCCTATACCCTCCCTTAAGAACCCTATCATCAACCCTAAAGACCATGACAACACCCCACACAATGAAAAAAGAATGCTCAAGTGGAGATCCAGGAAACGGAGTTCTTCTCGCACATGGACTACACTGTCAGGATGAGCTTCTCTGCGCCTCAGCCTCTAAAGTGTCAAGTTGTCGCGCCGGCAAAGGTCTGGAAAAACCCTAAACCCAGGGTTTAGGGTTTAGGGTTTAGGGTTTAGGGTTCCTAAGCCCTAAAGCCTCTTCCTGGCTTCTTCAGGAAGAAGAAGGTTTCGGGATAGGCTCACCATTAGAGAGAGAGCATGGAACACCGCTTCTGTATCTGGGGGCTTAGAGTTCTATGAGGGGAGCAGCTTGTGCTTGTTCATGAAGGTTATCCACGTAGCACAGGCACTCTAAACCCTAAACCCTAAACTCTAAACCCTAAACCCTAAACCCCCCAAACCCCCCAAACCCCCCAAACCCCCCAAACCCCCTAAACCCTAAACCAACCCTAAACCCGGCCCGCCTAGAAAGTGGGACCCTCTTGAGTTTGATGCGGTGCCCTGCGTTCCTTGGAGCGGTTGAGGTTTTAGGGACAGAGAGTCGAGCCCGTGCTCAGAAAGGGTTAAGGGAGCCAGGCATTTAAGAGAGCCCTGGTGCAAAGGGCTCCCTGAACCCTCAGCCCTAAAACCCTAAACCCTAAACAGGCCCTAAACCCTAAAAAAGCGCTACAACAGCAAGCGCCAAACCAGCCCAGGACTTCCCGCAGAGCTCCGAAGTCCTGGTGGCCTTGGCAGCAAGAGGGTGTAAAGCAAGACGAGGCCCCTGCGCCCCCCAAGAGCTCAACCACTACCCAAGGGAAGACGGCAGGATTTTGTGATTCATTATAAGTTTTAATAGCCCTTAGTCCTTAGTCCTGACCCCTCTATGAATCTCCAAAAGAAAAGCCTGGGACCTTATTGTCAAAGGGAACGCTTGTACGGAAGCACTAAGTGCACAGTCCTTTTAAAGTCAGTCTCCTTGGGGTTCCCATGAAACGGTAAACCTGGAGGGCAGCCTTTTCGTGCCGCGGAAACCCTAAGCCCTTAAGCCCTTAAACCCTAAACCCTCCCACCCAAAACCCCCAAACTTCTAAACCCTTAAGCCCCTACACCCATAAGCGCTTAAACCTGAACCCAACGTGAAGCTTGAGCGGTAGTTATGTCATACGTGCCCATACGTGCCCGAAAGAAGGGTATGACCAATTATAGCTATAGTGACCCTACTTAATACCCTACTTATAAGTACCTATGAACCTCCAAGACAACCCTCATGAGCCCTAAACCCTAAACCCCATAAGCCCTCAAGCCCTGAAACCCTTAAAGCCCCAAACCCTCCTAAGCCCTTAGAGCCCTGAAACCTTAAACCCCGAACCCTAAACCCTAGACCCTAAACTAACCCTGATAAGCCCTTAAGCCCGCCCTCAGAGCCCCAAACCTCTGAGATGAAGGGGCTCTGAAGTATAGACCTATGGGGCTTAGAGGCTAAAAATAAGGGTTCCTCAATTCAGGGCCCATACTAAGGGACCGTGTAACTACCCGAAACCCTAAAACCTTCTAGCCCTCAATCTTAAACCCCATACGAAGGGACCATGCAATTACCCTAGTCCTGTTTAATTAATACCCCCACATTTAAAGAAATGTTTTTCGTCGAGAAGCCCGCCGGAAGACTACTTTCCATTGCGGGGGTTTTAGTATGGGGAAAACCCACCACATTTAAAGATTTTTTTCTCGGGGGGAGGGGTAAAAAAGTCTGTCGGCTTTCGTGCTTTTCTTTGTGAGCTGCAGTTTGCTTCGGTGAAGCTACACATCTTAAGAGTAAAAGCTTTAAAGAAGCCGAAGCTTTATTTTTCTAGAAGCTGAGGTCCTTCAGAACGCTACGATTTCTTATGTGATTGCTTACTTGAGGAGAGAAGTTTTCATTCTGTCCTGCATTCCTTTTGTTTTTAATAGAGAATCCATACATTGCCATGGTCTTATTGTTGCGGCGCCCTGCCTTTCTTATTGCGGTGGGGGAGGGTGGGCCCCCCCAATTAAACAGGTGCTCGGATTAAACCCGAAATTAGACCCTAAACCCTCAACCCTAAACCCTAAACCCTAAACCCCACACTAAGAGACCTGCAACCACCCAAAAGACCTCTAAGGTGAAGACAGTCATCTCCCAGATGTGCCACTGCGCAGTCAAGGCGGGGCCCTGCGTCGTGCGGGGGAAGGGAGGGGGGGGGGGGGTTTAGGGTTTAGGGTTAGAGAGGTTGAGGGTTTAGGGATAGAAGGGCTTTAAGGGTTTAGGGTTAGAAGGGTTTAGGGTTCGAAGGGTTGAGGGTTTCGGGCAACAGGGGCTCAGGGTTGAGGGTTTAGGGGCTCTAAGAAGCCCTGATTGCTGTGATTTGCCAGGGCTGCGGTTTCTGGGTTGTCCCTAAACCCTAAACCCTAAACCCTAAACTCTAAACCCTAAACCACAATCCGCAGCCCGGAGGCCCCCAGGAGGCCCCCACAACCCGAAGCCTTGAGCCCCTTTTTGCTGGCAGCCGTGGGTTTGGCAAGGCAGAGTGCGGTTGAGAGTTTGGGGAGGAGGGTTTAGGGTTTAGGGATTAGGGTTTAGGGTTTACGGTTTGACAAGTCCCCCACACTCTGGCTGGGTATTCGGCTGAAGGGCTCAAGGCTTCGGACGTTGGGGGCTTTGGGTTTTATGTTTTTGGGCTTCAAGGGTTTTGGGCTTCACCCCCGTGGCTGTTCGGAGTTTGGGGGTTGGCGTTCAGGGTTTGGGGGGGTTAGGCCTCATACAGGGGGTGCAATGCGGTCGCCGTCTTGTGCTATGCTGCCCACCACCAGCATTCCCAGAGACAAGCCTCTTGCAGAACAAGGGAGGTAGTCTGGGAGAAGATGGTATGAAATAACAAGTATGAGAACATAACAAACAAGATACTCTGACATTGCAATTCTAGAATACAAAAACGGTTCGTGTGCTCAGTGTCCAAGGTCTTTGAACTCTAGATGCTTCCGATGCCTCTAGCTGCGCGACGAAGAAAACTACGACCTGCTTCAAATCAGCTTACTCAGCCAAAGGGCCCATGGCAAAAGAACAATCATAAACCCTAAGCCTCTGCAGCGTTCCTTTGTTTCAGGCCGTGGCGAACAACAGCAAGAACCAGATGCAAGCTTACCGGTCTGTGGCTTCTCGACGTGCATGGATTTTAATTGAAAGGGTCGGGATAGTTGCTAACAAGGGTTTAGGGTGCAGGGTTTAGGGTTTAGGGTTTAGGGTCAGAAGAAGTACTCCTAGTATCCCCTTATGGTCGCTACATACTGATACTACAATAACCCCCCCCCCCCAAAAAAAAAAAAAAAAAAAAGAGAGAGAAGCCTATTCTAATTTTTTTGGCGCCTAATAATTATAGGGGTCGGAATAATTACTACTAGTATCCCCTTATGGCCCCCTTATAATTATACTTTATTTACCCCCCATAAACCCTGTTCGAATTATTTAGGCCCCTATAGTCTATTTCTTCCCCAAATCGGGGTATCCTGGTGTCGCTTACTTGGAGGTTCATGGGCAGTTATAAGTGACTGGAAGTAGGTACTTGGGATTCTTAACTACCCATGAACCTCCAAGTAGACATCCCCCCCTCCCAAAAACACAGTCCTTATTAGAAGAAGTCCCCAAAATAGGTGCCCATACCCGGTAGATATCCCCACCCCCCACCCCCCCCGCCCCCACAAGAAGCAGCTACACACTTGCAGGTTTATGGGTAGTTCTAGAGGGTTTGTAGGTTGTTATAAGGTTTATAGGGTTAGGGTTTGTAGGGTTTCTAGGGTTTCTAGGGTTTACTTGATGGTTCACAGGTAGTTCTAAGTGGGGCTAGAAGCAGGGCAACTGTAATTACAATTGGCTATAACCTTATTCAGGGTAATTGTACCCCTACTTGTAATACCCATGACACATGAACTTCGCCACTCTATCCTAGCTTTGCTCAGGGCTCGAAGCATTCGTCCAAGTTGCCCAGGATGCGATGAAGGCTTTGGTTGCCGAGCAGCCGGAATCTGCACTGCTGCTGGCAGAGATGCTTTGCACAAAGTCGCATCATTCGGTAGGTGGTGGCCTCATAGTCCAGGGGTTGATAAGTTGGGGAAATTGCGTACACGGAGGGTGGAGTGGGGGGGAGAGGCCGCATGAAACAAGCAACCACACTCGATGCATGACACCTGCTATCATACATGTATAGCATGGGGGACCCCCCCCCCCCCCCCCGCCCCACTATGCAAGGCTCCCTAAACCCTAAACCCTAAAGACAAAAAAGGACACCGGTCCTCCCGGTCTCAGTCCCCCCCCCTCCCCCCCCGTCCCCCCCATCACCCCCCCCTACCCCCTTCCCCCCCTCCCCCCCTCTCTTCCCCCTCTCCGCCCTCCAGCAGTTTTAAAAAACAAAACTTTCGTACGAAACGTTTCGTACGAAACGTTTCGTTCGAAACGTTATTGGGACCCAAACCCTACACAATTTCTATAAACCATAAACCCTAAACCCTAAACCCTAAACCTGCTGGGGGTTGTTGGGGTTTAGGGCCCTCGGGGAGTCGTTCTTCGTGTTGGGAAGGGAACCTATGGGCTCCAATAGGCCTAAGTAGGGTGACCGGTCTAGGGTTCTCGGTTTTAGGGTTTAGGGTTTAGGGCTACTTGGCAGTTCAGGGGTAGGAAAAAAGTGCAAGTAGCCTAAGCAACGCCATAACTATAGCTACCCAACCTCATGTGCCTACCTCCAAGTAGCGACCCTAGTGTGATGCAGTGAATGAACGTCCTAAACCCTAAACCCTAAAACCCTAAAACCCTAAACCCTAAAACCCTGAAATCCTAAAACCCTAAAACCCTGAAACCCTAAAATCCTAATAAACCCTAAAACCCTAAAACCCTAAAACTCCAAACGCCGCAAAAAAGGATCATCATGTCACATACTCTGGGTGTGGGTTGGGCTGGCAGCTTGAGGTGGCTGGGAGGGACGGGGGAGGGGGGAGGGGGGGAGAGGGGGGGAGGGTGGGGTGGAGGGAGAGGAGGGGGAGGGGGGCGTTTCAGTAAATTGAGCATTTGGCTTCAGACTTAAACTCAGCTTGTCAGCTGTTTAGACAAACAACTTGAAAATTCAGATTGCTACCACATACGAGGAGGAGGGGGGGAGGGCGAGGTTTAAGTAAATTGAGCATTTGGCCTCAGATTTAAACTCAGCTCGTCAGCTGTTTAGACAAATAACTTGAAAATTCAGAATGATACCACATACAATTTCTATTTATTTTGTCTTGAGGGTTTAGGGTTTAGGGTTTAGGGTTTGGGCTTTAAGGTTGAGGGTTTATAGGGTTGAGGGGGTGAAGGCCTGATGTTGACAGGGCTAACTCGTGAAAAGGATCTTCAAGGGCAACTTCACCATCTGCCGGCGCGTGCCCGAAGATCTCATCGCGAAATTCTCGGAGCTCATCCTACGGGAGCCCGCAGGGTTTAGGGTTTAGGGTTTAGGGTTTAGGGTCCAGTGGTTGAGTTGAGGGTGTCGGGTTAAGAGTTCAGAGCTTGGAGTTGAGAGGTTTGATGCCCGGCCTGAGACCTGTTGAGGGCTTCGGGTTAAGAATTTTGGGGCTTAGAGGTTTAGTTGAGGGTTTAGAGTTCAGAGTTTGGGGTTTAGAGGTTTACTTGAGGGTTTAGAGTTAAGAGTTTGGGGTTTAGAGGCTTAGTTGACTGTTTGGAGTTTGGGGATTAGAGGTTGAGTTGAGGTTTTCTAGTCAACCCTAAACCTCTCTGCAGTTGCCTCGCGGAGCGTGGCTAGACGGGTGGCAAAACAAACCAAACCCAAGGGCGCTTACCAAGCTCTTAAAGCCCCAAGCCCTAAACCTCTAGATTGCCCGGTGCTATGTGCAGTGCCCCCTAAACCCTAAACCCCAAAACCCTGAACCCTAAACCCCAAAGGGCCTTCGTGCGTCCATCAGCACGCAGGAGAGGATGGCGGGCAGCTTTGTGTCCTGCTACATCGACTTCTACATGGCTTCTGGCCTTAAAGCAGCCTCAGCCCTGTAAGCCTTAACCCTACACCCTATAAGCCCCATAGCAAAACCATATGAGCACTATAACCCTATAAATCCTGTAAACATGTAAAACAAAATAATTAAAACAAGCTGCAGAGGGTCTGCGGCTTTGACATAGGAGTTTAGGGTTTAGGGTTCAGGGTTTAGGGTTTAGGGCTTAGGGCTTAGGGTTTAGGGTTTAGGGTTTAGGGGCCAAGGAGTTCACAGGAGCCTTGGGGTTGAGGGCTGGGAGGGGGCACAGACTCAGGGAGCGAAGCCGTGGAGCCCTTGCGCAAAACTCTTGGGGGAACCCAAACCCTAAACCCTGAACCCTGAACCCCGAACCCTAAACCCTAAACCCTAAACCCTAAACTTAAACCCTAAACCTTAAAATAGGAAGTAGTTGCCCCAGTCCTTATATCCTCTAAAGAGGAGCCGACCAAAAAGCACAAGGCAATTGGAAGGCAGTGTGCCTACATGGACCCTTTTGGAATCCTTGTAATATTTTCCTAAACTACAAACCCTTAACCCTAAACCCTAAACCCTAAGCCCTGTGGCACGGCTCCCTTCAGCGAGCCTTGCCAGGCCATCGTCTCCGCCGGCAACAAGCCCGTGGTGCGGAATCAGGCTGCCTTGCAAGCGATGCGAACCCCTAAGCTGGGAACCCCAAACGCTGAAGCTTCGGGTTGTATATAAAATATGGGTGCAGAGTGCAGGGTTTAGGGTTTAGGGATATATAATTTGGGTCTAGGGTGTAGGGTTTAGGGTTTTGGAACATTTTAGTATTTTGTCTTTTGGGTTAAAGGGTCGGGGTCTTCGGGTTTAGGGGGGCAATTGTCGTAGCCGGTTTGTTTAGCCCCCCGCGCTCAGCCCTGTACCCCAACGTCCTCAACCCCCCCCCCCCCACTCCCGGCTCCCTTCTTACTTATGGACAACTGGTGGAGAAGGTCGAGATTTTTCGTTTTTAGTAGTTATCATCATTTTAGTTCTCCCTTGAACAAATCGAGATGTTCCTTGAAAAAAAGCCAAAAACCTTAAGATTATTCTCTCCCAAGTGTGGTGATTTAGAAGGTCGAGACTTTTGCTCTTGACTTTGAATCCTTTAGGTTGCCACTCCTGAAAGTTTAGCCTTCATTTCCTCGGGAAGAAACTTGGAGGTTCCGGAATAGTTAGAAGTGGGGTTGTAAGTAGGGTAACCATGATTGTAACCGGTTAAAAACCTTGCTTAGGGTACTTCGAACCCTAGTTCTGACTACCCATGAGCCTTCAAGCAAGCTTTGGTGAAGTCCTGCCCTCTTTGCTCACCCCGCAAGGCTGCCGGGCCACTTCAGTGTAAGAGTTCAGAGCTTGACTCGTGGTAACGGATTTAGGGGCCCCCCTTCTTCCCTCCCCCCCCCCCCTCCTGGCCTCAAAAGAAAAGAGTATTTTTTCCTGGCCTCAAAAGAAAAGAGTATTTTTTCCTGGCCTCAAAAGAACAGAGTGTTTTTTTTCCTGGCCCCACAAGAAAAGGGTTTTTTCCTGGCCTCAAAAGAAAAGGGTGTTTTTGAGTCTTGAGCGAGCTTCTGGTCGACGTTGAAGCAAGAAAAAAGCTCCCTAAGCGTCCTGGTTGGTCGGTTGGTCGATCTGCCCTGCCTGCTGCTGTGGTTTAGGGTTTAGGGTTTAGGGTTTAGGGTTTAGGGTTTAGGGTTTAGGTCCAGGTTTTAGGGTTTAGGGTTTAGGGTTCGCGGGGAGAGTTGGGGACAATCCCCCCTCGAGAACCCTTGAAACGATCCGATAGGCCCTCTTCTAAGGAGCTTAGGGGCTTATAGAGGGAACCCAAGAAGTTCCCTATTGCCCTGTGAAGAAGCCTAAGCCCTATAAACCTAAAAGTGACCCCAAAACACCTAAAGCCCTAACCCCCCGAAGCCCTAAACCCTAATTAAACCCTAAAACCCTAAACATTGAGACTTGGGATGTTCCCCCTTGTACTAACAGTAATTATG